>CAXITT010000373.1:154166-186615 GCA_964033795.1 Lymnaea stagnalis | reverse complement strand
AAAAAAAAAAAAAAATTGAATTACGTTTTAATGCCTCTTTTAAGAATAGTCCAATGAAATGTTCCAACAAAAGAACGAGTTGATCATGAAAATAGTCAACCAGCTTTCAAATTCTAACGAAAGATAGCTGAACTCGCTTATTTTTATTTTCAGAACTCCGCCTCAGATTACGGAGTCACCAAGCCGATCCTGGTCGGGGAATTCTGGGAGAAAGATGGCGGCGGCATGAAGGTTGTCGACATGTTCAAATATATCTATGACCACGGCTACGCTGGAGCCTGGAGCTGGGATCTCGTGGGGAACCCGGACCAGTACAATGGGATCGCCGCACTCAAGGATCTCACGAGCAATGGACCCATTCCTCTCACTGTTCATTAATATGTTATCATAGCTATTTCTTTGTGATATTCAATTTTGCTAAAAAATAATTAATAATAAAAATAAATAAAATATGTTTGTTTTCTAAATAGAAATTTCTTTAATTGATCAAATTAAATGAACTGAATTTGTAGAAAAAGTATCTACACCACATTTAATTAGAGATTATTAATCATTAAATTGATCAATATCTCAACGTGTCTTATTAGCCTGAATTAAGGACACGTTAATTTTTAATCCCCTGCATGATAGCCAGTCAATCTGAAAGGTGGCGTGGTGAAATCACTATTTATTGGTCGGTTAAGATGAAACTCTCCCAGTTATTTAAAGAGAAAGTGGGCTCTACTCTCTACACCAACAAGAGGCGAAGTTTGCTTTCAACGGTCTGGACTTTTTGTTTTGCTGTGTCCTGCTTCATCACTCTCCATCTTAAATTTACATTTTATAATTAAAATTTTGATTTGAATTTTTTTTTTAAAATGTACTTTTATTAAATTTCATTTTAGTTGTTAAATCTTCTCAAGTCATCTTTTAACAAAAAAAGTACTTGAATCTAAAAGGTATATGAATAAAAGAGTTATAATTAGCCGAATCGATCAAAAGGTTAAACAATTTAATGATTCTTAGAGAAAGAACAGAAACGCAAACTTGCTATAAAAGCATAGAGTGTGGCTATTTTCTAATACAGGATTTTTCAGTACCAAGAATTGAAACAAGAAATATAATTTTTTTTCCCCCATATCTACTGTTGGATAGAGGTCTGGACTGTATGATCTGACAATATAAAATATGTATTAAGAAAGTTAGGCCTATGGCAGCATCAAAAGAAAATTTTCTATATGAGACTCTGTAGGAGTTTGGCACACCCAACAAACTGACAAGACTGGTACATGTAACATTAAACAACCCAAAACGCAAAATTAAGGTTCAGGGAGAATATTCAAGCGGATTTTAGATTAGACGAGACCTAAGACAAGGGACTCACTGATGTGTGTGCTATTTAACCTAACATAAGAGAGATTTATAAGGAGCATACATATTGACACCCGAGGAACAATAACAGGATACTTACTGAGGGAGACCCAAGAGCCTGAACGAGTATAAGCAATCTTTACAACCAACCCCTTCAGTATCATGCATATTTTGATGACATAGTAGTGTTAGGGAAAAGTAGTAAAGACATTTCATAAGCCTTTAATGGATTAGAAGACGCATCCCTACAAGCAGGACTGGAAGTTAACAACCAAAAAAAAACTAAACACATCAATATGTTAAGAGAAGAACAGACTGATGAAGCTTTTAACATTAGAAACCACACCTTTGAAAATTTAAATCAATGGAAGTATCTAGGATCCTTAGTTAATGAAAGAAATGAATTACTAACATATATAAAAGAAAGAATATCAGCCGGAAATGGGGCATATTTCAGTTGTTACAAAATACTCAAAAGCAAAACAAAAATACATTTGAAAAAAACAACAAGAAAACTGAATAATATACCACTGTAATAAGACCAGTTGAAACATACGCCAGTGAAACTTGGACCCTGACAAAAAATGTCGGAAAAACCTATTATACACATGGGAGGGAGAAAAGTGCATCGGAAAAATAATGAATGTGAATGGAGAATACGAACCAACCAGCAATTGTATAGACTGTATCAGGATCCCACGCTAGTAGCAAAAATAAAATAAAAAGCAGCAGGCTACGCTGGACAGAACACTTGGAAAGAAGGCCAAATGACAGAAGAGTGAAGAGGCTGCACCACCAAATGTCAAATGACAGAAGAGTGAAGAGGCTGCATCACCAAACCCCAGGGAAAAGCGGCTCAAACGCAGACGTAGGCTTAGATGGATGGATGACGTGGAAGCAGATCTACAGGAGCTGGGAATCAAAGCACGAAAAAAACCCGCATAAGTAATGTCTGAGTGGAAGGAAGTGGTGAGGCAGGCCAAAGTCGTAATGGGGCTGTAGAGCGACATGGATGGATATTTAAAAAATTAAATTATGATAATAAATATAACAATTACCTCTTTTTAAAGTAACTATAGCCACGCAACACCTTAATCAGAAATATATAATTAATAGGTGGCGCTGTTTACTTAAATAGATGGCGCTGTTTACTTAAACAGGGGGCTCTGTTTACTTAAATGGGTGACACTGTTTAAAAGTGTGGCACTGTTTACTTAAATAGATTGCGCTGTTTATATAAATAGATGGTCCTGTTTACTTAAATAGATGGCTCTGTTTACTTAAATAGGTGACACTGTTTATGAGGGTGGCACTGTTTACTTAAATAGATGGTGCTGTTTACTTAAATAGATGGCGCTGTTTACTTAAATAGATGGCGCTGTTTACTTAAATAGATGGCGCTGTTTACTTAAATAGATGGCGCTGTTTACTTAAATAGATGGCGCTGTTTACTTAAATAGATGGCGCTGTTTACTTCAATAGATGGTGCTGTTTACTTAAATAGATGGCGCTGTTTACTTAAATAGATGGCGCTGTTTACTTACAAAGGGGGGGGGGGTGGCTGGTTACTTAAATAGGTGACACTGTTTACGAGGGTGGCACTGTTTACTTAAGTAGATGGTGCTGTTTACTTAAATAGATGGTGCTGTTTACTTAAATAGATGGCGCTGTTTACTTAAATAGATGGCGCTGTTTACTTAAATAGATGGCGCTGTTTACTTAAATAGATGGCGCTGTTTACTTAAAAATGGGGGGGGGGCTGTTTACTTATATAGGTGGCACTGTTTACTGAACTATGGCACAATTCTAGCATATCTGTCTCATTCTTCAGGGCTGACGTGTTCGAATGTGCTTGGGTGGCCCCAGTTATGGACACAAAGCCCATGTAATGCACTTGTTATTTAAGTATTGAAGTGGTTTCTGGAGAGGAGAAAATCTCAAAAATATCTTCTTTTAAAAAAAAAAAAATGCTCACAAGGAAATTATTGATAACAAAGAATAGTACAACACAACTGAAGTGACGTCATTTGATCTATCTTGCTCAGTTATCCTTTTTACATCGATTTCTTTGTCAGTGGAATGGAAAGCTGACCGCAAAATTTATTTGCCGTGGCGGGTCGCATGCGGCGTATGGTGCTGTGACACTCTAAGTCATGTGATGAACAGTGCGATTTTTAAAAAAAAAAAGTCAAATCAAGTCAACAGTGCGTTGTTGGTGTGCGGCCAAATGTGCGGTGTTTTGTACCGACGAGATAGAGCAATGCTCTTAAAGTGCGCCAAGGGGACCACGATGACACACTTGAACAATCACTGCTACATGGAGAGAAAAGAAAACAACAACAACACGGGGTGATTAGACAAAACAACAGACCCACTGAAAGCCATCACCAAGGATTTAGCCTGTATAGGTTCGGAACATTCTCAAGGGTTCTAATAGCCCCTATATGTCTAGATCTAGTTTCGCTTACATCTATTAACTTACATCTATTAGCTTGCATCTATTAGCTTACACATAGAAGCTTAACTCTATTAGCTTCCATATGTTAGCTTACATTTATTAGCTTACATCTATTAGCTTACAGCTGTTAGCTGACATCTAATAGCTTACATCTATTAGCTTACATCCATTAGCTTACATTTATAAGCTTAAATTTATTAGCTTCTATATGTTAGCTTAAATTTATTAGCTTACATCTATTATCTTACAACTATTAGCTTATATCTAATAGCTTACATCTATTAACATACCTATGTTAGCTTACATCTATTAGCTTACATCTATTAGCTTACATCTATTAGCTTACATCTATTAGCTTACATCTATTAGCTTACATCTATTAGCTTACATCTATTAGCTTACATCTATTAGCTTACATCTATTAGCTTACATCTATTAGCTTACATCTATTTGCTTATAGCTGTTAGCTTACCTCAGAAAGTTTATCAGCGTTACATTTGTAACGTCTTGCAAAGTAACTGCACGAATTCTTGACCCTACTCCTGTATTTAGACCCCAGGTCCATCCTATATATAAGATAAGACGTTTGTGCGATCATTTTGTTAGAGTTCTCGCAGACGTCAATCGAAATGAGGTAAATGTTTCCTTCCTCTTATTCTGTCGATAATCTAAGTGAATTCCCGATCAATTATTCAGTCAAGTTCTTTCTATTCAATTCTTTTTAAATGTTCATTGTGATTCACGTTTGGAAAGGGGAAGGGGGGGGGGGTTGTAAACAACCGTTGTAATTCAACATTCTTTTGTAATATTAAAAACAAAAAATATGTTTTCGAGTTATCAGACTTTGACTGTCGTTGCCATGTGCCTGTAATTTAAAGTTTTTGTTGTAAATACATTCTAAATGACAAATTAACTTTCAAAATTATAATTACATTCACGGCTCAAATCATTAAATAATAAAAAGAAATCAAGCCGAATTGTAATCAGTTTTCAATCGCTTTCAACGACAGAGCGTTTGTGTGTCTGTTGTCTGCCTTCCTGCTGTCTACCCGGGCAGACACTGATGTGCCCATCACGCAGCACTGGAATGGCGGATTCAATGGCGAGGCGTGTGTCCCGATCACTCAGGAGCTCCACGCGTGGACCATGACCCTCACGTTTGAAAATCCGGTCACCAGCCTCGATGTGAGTGTTCTTTTGTTGTGGTCCTGGCAGCGGTTTGGCCATCATCTTAACCCCGTCATTAAATGTTCACCGAGTCCTATATTTAAAAAAACAACAACTCAAACCATGCATGTGCAAACAGGTCCAAACAGATTTTTTTTTTAAAATGTATATTTAAAAAAAGACACAACACAAACAACAAACAACAACAACAACAAAGCAAAAACGCTTTACATACGGGTCTTTTTGTTTTGCCAACTATTCCAATTTTAAAATACTCCACTTTGGCAAACGTATATTTTTTGTTGGTAAAGTTATCAACCATTCCGAGATGTTCAAAGCGGATTAAATCATTCTTTAAACTCGTGACGTCATTCAGGTGTGGGCAGCCGATGTGGCTGAGACTAAAGATGGCGGGAAAGTTTACGTGCTCAAAAACAAGGACTGGAACAAGGACGAGCACCCTGGCGACAAACTGTGCATCATATTCACAGCCCATTGTAAGTGTGACCTACGTCATGAGTCTCAGAGTGTCTCATCGTGTTTCATCCTGTCTGACATTTCTCACTATGCCTCATCACATCTCATCCGGTCAGGAGCGCACCTAGGGGTAGTGCGAAGGGGCGATCGCCCCGGGTGGCGCTTCCTTGGTCTTTATTCATATAACATGATTTAAATTATGCGTGAGTGTGCAGTTAGGGAGCGCACTTTTGAGAGTTCGCCCCAGGTGGCATTTACTCAAGATACGTCACTGTATCATATCTAATCATATCTCATCACATCAGTGATACCTTTCATGTGTTGTGCAAAACGAATGGTGAGTAGGCGATCCCCCCCCCCCGATGGCACTTTTGGGTTTTTTTATATAGGTCTACCGGTAACATGAAATTATGTTTGTGTGTTTAACGGGCAATCTTTTTTAGATTTCACCCTGGGCGGCTGATACCCAAAGTATGCCACTTTTTTTTAGATTCCTCCAGATTAGGGCTGCTATAGAGTTTTAATTGCTTGTTAATACCTAGGCTATGGATTCATTAGTTCTTTTCTGAGCAATTATCAAAAGTGTGTTTAGATGATTTAATTCGGTTTAATTTTAACACTGACCACTCGCAACTCACCATTAACAGCCCACAAATCACCCCTCACAATTTACCAATCACAATTCACAACTGTCCAACCAAGACTCTCCACCCACCACTCAGGTCAACAATTATAAAAAATATTGTTATTTTATTGTATAATCAACTATTCATTTCGCCCTTGTCACGTTTGTCCTTCAGCCAGTGGTGATGTAGTTCCTAAAGTAACAGCCCGTGTCGATGGGACCAGTGGCGGAGGTCCCACACAAGGACCGCTGACAGGTAAATTAGATCATCTGCTCAACAAAAAAACTTTGCTTTCACACACGGGACGTGCGGTAATGAGTGAAGTTATGATCACAGCTTGTGCTTGAAGGGGCGAAAAAAAAACTAAATTTAACAACAACAAAAAGTCTGCAAACCACGGCTTCAGATTTGTTTAGAAAATAAATCCTGCCAAACAACCACCGAAAATGTCATTTTAAACAGAGTCTGTCAAACAACCACCGAAAATGTCATTTTAAACAGAGTCTGTCAAACAACCACCGAAAATGTCATTTTAAACAGAGTCTGTCAAACAACCACCGAAAATGTCATTTTAAACAGCGTCTGTCAAACAAAGACCGCAGGTGTCATTGTAAACAGAGTCTGTCAGACCACGACAGAAGATGTCATTGTAAACAGAGTCTGTCAAACCACGTCCGCAGATATTATGTAAAGAACGTCTTACAAAGCAGATCAAAGCCTCCACGCCAAATGTTTAAAGTCCTTTAGTTCTAAAATTGTTTTAATGGACCGTTAATTCAAAAAACTACTTGAAAGAATAATCCCCTCAGGAGAACAAAGAAAGACATATACATCCCATCATTAGACCAGTTGTAATCTACGCAAGTAAGACTTGGCCCCTTACAAGAAAAGCAGAGAGCCCGGTAAATACATGGGAGATGAAAGTCCTCAGGAAAATATATGATCCGGTGATAGGCAATGATGGATGGAGAATCCGTACAAACGAAGAAATATCATAATAATAATAAAGTTTATTTGAAAAAACACGTTTCATCCCCAAAAGCTCGAAGCGCGGTACAAAGTCAACCATATTAAAAAGAGAAATAAAAAACAATCTAAAATTTACCAAATTAAAAAAACATAATATATCTATTGTTCGAAGACCTCCACATAGTCACAATAATTTAAAAAGCCAGACTGGCCTGGTCAAATCACCCTGAGAGAATGCCGGATGGTAGAGCAGGGATCTAAAGCAGAAACCAAGGGGCAGACGGCTCAAAGGTTGGCCATGACTGAGATCGGTTGACGATGTAGGGAAGGACTGACACGAGCATGGAGGTGGAAAGCCATGGGTCGATCCAAATGAAAGGATGTGGTGGAGCAGGCCAGGTCCCTGCATGGGCCGTAGCGCCAGGGATGATAAATCGTGCCCAGGAGATTAGTCGGAATATTTAGATACAAAAACCCTCCAACTCAGATCAGTTACTTTTATACATTTGATCAGTTATTTTTTGAAAGTAAAAAATTAGTCAAAGGTAACCTATGCCATTACATGGCTCCCTGAGTTATCTCCTACATCTGTGATTTCATCTGAAAGAATCAATCTCTTAATGTTTAAAATATTTCATTTCCATTATCATATCTCAACAAGGCTTAGTTTGCTTTCGATTCATTTTAAAGCTTAAGTTTATTTAGACATAAAAGTCCCTGTTACAGATTGATCTGCTCCACCTAAATCTATTTTTAACGTCATACATTTTTTAATTCAATTTATGCATTTCTGCCTTTTAAAATTGTTTAATTTTGTATGTTCATATTTGTCCATCCACAGCTGCACCAGGTCAAACTCTGAAGCCTACAAATCCCCCGGGTAATGACAAGGTTGCTCTATCTTTTAGCACTTAAAATAACTGATCTAAAATATAATCCAGGTCCAAACTATCTGGTAAGCAATTTAACTAAATTTCTACACTATGGAACATCGCGTGAAGCATCGCATGGATAATGCTATGAACAGCCCATGAAAATAAAGACTCTACACAAATTATTTACGTGCTACTTTTAAACAATAATTTTCCTATCAGCAAACTGACACCATGGAAACCGATTTCAAGACTTACTGTGGGGGGGTCAACATCTAAAACATTCAATGTTCTAACAGTTATTGAACGCATTGCGATTATAAGTATACTATTTTGATTCAACAAGTCAATCAAACTTCCCCCCCCCACCCCGGTCCCCACCCCTCTCCTTTTCCAGGCACATTCACACCTGGAGCCAGGCTTGAGATTAAAGACAACTACTTCACCTACGACGGCAAGAGGGTTTTCCTGAATGGCGGTAACCTCCCCTGGATCAGCTACGCCTACGACTTTGGCGAGGGACAGTGGCAGTATCGCAGGGCGCAGGCTGAGACACAGTTCAGGAAGATGAAGGAATCGGGGGCAAACTCTTTGAGTAAGTGGGTAAACTCATTTAATAAGTGGGGAAAACTGTCTAAGTGGGCGATACTGACCAATAGATATCTTTTTAAAACAAATGTTTTTTTTTTAATGCTTCTAACATATGTATATTACTTGAATAGTTTGTCAAAAATATTACTGTTGTAAATAAGACATCCACTAATGGCCAGTTTAACGTCACTTTTTTCTTCAGGGTTGTGGATCCACATCCAAGGTGAGACAACTCCAATCTTTGACAGCACCGGCTTGGTTACCGGGCTTGACACCAAGGGAACATTTATCAATGATATTATCGATCTTTTAAACTTGGGACAGCAGTGAGTATTCGTCAGCTTTAAGCCGTTAATGACGCAGTAAATATATTTCAATGAATTTCAGAGGGAGAAAAGTGATTAACAATGTTAACTGTTGTCAAGCGCGCTAGAGGACACAATTTTTGTTCTTTCTTAACATAAGTGCTGTACATTTTATTTCCATATTTAAACATATCAATTAGGACACGGTTTTTTTTCCAGGATTTCGTGAATAAGCATAAGCCATTCGTGCTTCCTTTTGTTCACCCCAACAGGTACGATGTGTTGATTTTCCCCACCCTGTGGAACGCCGCCGTCAACCAGGACACACACAACAGACTGGACGGACTCATCAAAGACCCGGTCAAGCTCCAGTCGTACATTGACAAGGCGCTGATACCCTGGGCCAAGGCGGTCAAGGGTCACCCGGCTCTTGGCGGATGGGACATCATGAATGAGCCAGAGGGGATGCTCAACCCTGAAGTGGTGAGAGAATCTGGGGAATGATGTGAGAACGATAGATTTTAAAAGGTATCCTACGAACGTAGGTTTGAATCGTGGGCAGTCGATAGCTTTCAGGTCGGCGCATGAATCACACGAGTGGATGGTTGGGAGAAATGAAAGCCACAAGTCTGCGTAAGGACGGAAGAAGGTGTACAATATTTTCTGTGATATGTGGTTGATTATGGGAAGTTTGATTGGTCCGAGGCTGATTGTAAAGATGACATCTCATATTATAAATTCCCTTATTATAATCTTAGACTTTATAGTTAAGTATATACTGGCAAAGTGACATAGATTTGTCAATGGTTGAAAGATACCACTGCTGTAGAAATATTGGTCCGAAATTCTTTTTCCATGGCTGATTGATTCCACAGCCATAGAAAGATTGTTACAAAATTCTTTTAAAGTTGCTCTATTTTTTAAAATTGATAAATATTATTTTATGATAAATTTGTGCTTTTTCTTTCAACTTAATTCGCCATTTTTTAAATATTGCTTTAAAGGTCTTCTTAATTTCTCAGCGATATCCTATAATTTAATGTCTACTTAAGCAATACTATTATTGACTGCCAACTTAATCAACAGAGCGACCCTGACCCTTGCTTTGACACGACGGCTCTCAAGAACAGCGGGGCCGGCTGGGCAGGCAAGAAATACGATTACAAACAATTCTTGAGGTAGGTCTGACTTAAATGATAAGTTAAGCCTAAGTGGCTCCTTAGCTCATAATGCGTGTCATCTCTCATAATGCGTGTCATCTCTCATAATGCATGTCATCTCTCATAATGCGTGTCATCTCTCATAATGCGTGTCATCTCTCTTAATGCGTGTCATCTCTCAAGATCCGTGTTTCCCCAACAGGTTCCTCAACTGGCAGACTGCGGCCATTAAAAGCGTCGACCCCAATTATCTGGTCAGCGTCGGCGTGTCCAACCCCAAGTTCAACACAGACAAGTTTGGCTGGGTTGACCACTACTCGGACACCTGTCTGATCAAAGCCGGAGGCAAAGCTACTGTGAGTTTATGATCAATGTTTGCCTGTACAAGCGGACCATTGTCGCGAATTCTGGTCATCTATTTGCCTAAATGTCCACTCCTTTAAGGAAACTCACTTTCAAGAAGTAATTGATTCAAGAGCCTCCCTTAACTCTTCTAGTTCTCCATCAACTCCTCTAGTCCTCCTTGAACACTTACAGTTCTCCATCAACCCCTCTAGTCCCCCCTCAACTCTTCTAGTTCTCCATCAACTCCTCTAGTCCTCCTTGAACACTTCTAGTTCTCCATCAACTCCTCTAGTCCTCCTTGAACACTTCCAGTTCTCCATCAACTCCTCTAGTCCCCCCCTCAACTCTTCTAGTTCTCCATCAACTCTCTAGTCCTCCTTAAACTCTTCTAGTTCTCCATCAATTCCTCTAGTCCTCCTTAAACACTTCTAGTTCTCCATCAACTCCTCTAGTCCCCCCTCAACTCTTCTAGTTCTCCATCAACTCCTCTAGTCCCCCCTCAACTCTTCTAGTTCTCCATCAACTCTCTAGTCCTCCTTAAACTCTTCTAGTTCTCCATCAATTCCTCTAGTCATCCTTAAACTCTTCTAGTTCTCCATCAACTCCTCTGGTCATCCTTCAACTCTTCTAGTTCTCCATCAACTCCTCTGGTCATCCTTCAACACTTCTAGTTCTCCATCAACTCCTCTAGTCATCCTTCAACTCTTCTAGTTCTCCATCAACTCCTCTAGTCATCCTTCAACTCTTCTAGTTCTCCATCAACTCCTCTGGTCATCCTTCAACACTTCTAGTTCTCCATCAACTCCTCTAGTCATCCTTCAACTCTTCTAGTTCTCCATCAACTCCTCTGGTCATCCTTCAACTCTTCTAGTTCTCCATCAACTCCTCTAGTCATCCTTCAACTCTTCTAGTTCTCCATCAACTCCTCTAGTCATCCTTCAACTCTTCTAGTTCTCCACCAACTCCTCTAGTCCTCCTTAAACACTTCCAGTTCCCCATCAACTCCTCTAGTCCTCCTTGAACACTTCCAGTTCTCCATCAACTCCTCTAGTCCCCCCTCAACACTTCCAGTTCTCCATCAACTCCTCTAGTCCTCCTTCAACTCATCTAGTTCTCCATCAACTCCTCTAGTCCTCCTTCGACTCATCTAGTTCTCCATCAACTCCTCTAGTCATCTTTCAACTCTTCTACTGCACCTGTTAGTCTTCTTTCCTTCAAATAACTACATAGTACAAGAATCCTTACAAAATGATATAAAACTTTTTCACTGTCAAGTCAGTTTAAGAGGATTTCGGAAAGATATTTGAAATATTTTGTGTGTGCCCATTCGCGGATCACAGTTAGTGGTTGAAAAGTGAGATAGGATGACCAACCCTTTCATAAAAACACTCACTATTTTTTTCCCCTGACAGGGCGTCATGGACTTTTTCCAGTTCCACTCCTACTCGTGGCAAAATAATTTTGATAACGTCGCAGCTTTCAAGGTAAGCCCATTATTACCACCCAAGCCTTGATATGGTGGTTCTCATACTGACAAAAGATACACCACGCCATTTGTTATATTTATTTTTTTTTTCCTGGAGTGAGCAGATCAAGATAAATTAAAACTGAAATAACAGATTTTCATCCTTTAAGTAGACTCGTAAAAAAAAAAAACCAATTTCAATCCCCATGGTTCATAAATCGCGTCAATTGACTTAGAGTTGAGAAACATTTTAAAATAGCATCATGACTTTAGACTTTTCATAACTTGTAGAACTAAAACATAATTTTAATAATAATCTACGGGTAAAATTCCGGCTGAACCAGTAATATTTTATTTGCAGAATTCACATGACTTGAGAAGAAAAAAAACATTTCTAATTTTTTTTTATGTATAGAACTCCGCCTCAGATTACGGAGTCACCAAGCCGATCCTGGTCGGGGAATTCTGGGAGAAAGATGGCGGCGGCATGAAGGTTGTCGACATGTTCAAATATATCTATGACCACGGCTACGCTGGAGCCTGGAGCTGGGATCTCGTGGGGAACCCGGACCAGTACAATGGGATCGCTGCACTCAAGGATCTCACGAGCAATGGACCCATTCCTCTCACTGTTCATTAATCTTATCGATCTATTTGTGATATTTACATTAAAACAAAATAATAAAAAGCATTTCTTTAAATGTATGTAAATATTGCTGCTACCAATTTCTGAAATTTAAATCTAAAACAGCATGTTTGCTTTCTTCAGTGAGACAACAACAGGTAGCGCTTGTGTAAAACTACAGAAAGATATCTTCTTCTTCTTCTATATCTTAAGGGCCCACGATCAATTTATTGATCATTTTGGCTCCTATGCATGTAGATGGGAATTGGAATGTTTCTGTTACTGGTGTTGATGAGGAAATCATGCACTAGGGGTTTGAAGGCTTGAGGCAATGGACACAAATGTGTCTAGTGTTGTCGCCTCAACCGTTCCGCTTGAAAGATTGTTCCAGTCCCTGATTGTCTTGGGCAGGATATAACCATGCATAACGTTACTTTATTTGCAACATCTCAAAAACAGCCTTTTCCTAACTATCATTGTCTTAACAGGCTTAGCTGTTTAGTGAAATCACTTCATTTTTATCTTTAGATGGCCAATGTTCGGCCTTGGAAGTGAACGTTGGGAGAAAAAAAACACGTTTTATCTCTGTGAGAAGGTGAAGAAGAAGGTTTTGAAAGGTCAACTTTTGGATTGTTGTTGACACAAGCGATTGCTTAACGCTATATTTTAACTCTTTTTGACAATAGGAATGGCCTAGCTCTATATGTTACTGCTGTTGACACAAGCGATGGCCTAGCTCTATATGTTAGTGCTGTTGACACAAGCGATGGCCTAGCTCTATATGTTAGTGCTGTTGACACAAGCGATGGCCTAGCTCTATATGTTACTGCTGTTGACACAAGCGATGGCCTAGCTCTATATGTTAGTGCTGTTGACACAAGCGATGGCCAAGCTCTTTATGTTACTGCTGTTGACACTCTATATTTTAACTGCTGTTGACACTCTATATTTTAACTGCTGTTGACACTCTATATTTTAACTGCTGTTGACACTCTATATTTTAACTGCTGTTGACACAAGCGATGGCCTAAGCTCTATATTTTACTGCTGTTGACGCTCTATATTTTAACTGCTGTTGACACAAGCGATGGCCTAGCTCTATATTTTAACTGCTGTTATCACTCTATATTTTAACTGCTGTTGACACAAGCGATGACCTAGCTAAATATTTTAGAGCTGTTGACACTCTATATTTTAACTGCTGTTGACACTCTATATTTTAACTGCTTTTGACACAAGCTATGGCCTAGCTCTATATTTTACTGCTGTTGACACTCTATATTTTAACTGCTGTTGACACTCTATATTTTAACTGCTGTTGACACCCTATATTTTAACTGCTGTTGACAATGGCGATGGCCTAGCTCTGTATGTTAACGCATTTCTTAGTAATTATTTGTTTATTATCATGATCGTAATGCAGGGTCTCCGACGCGAGACGTTGCAACCCTTTTTGCTTTGACCGGTGCTTATGTAACCATTATGTCTTGACCTTGCTGGGTCTTATCTTGACACTGTTTTACTTAGTTCGTTTTCACCATTCATTCGTGTCCCTCTTGTAAACAAATTTAGACCCACTCCTCCAGAAACGTTTAAAGTCTTATTTGATAGCAAAACACCGCCGGTTAATTGTTATACAGTAACTTTCCTGCGATCAACGTGAATGACAGGGCCGAATTTACCCTTAAAGCTAACAAGGTACGTGTCTAGGGGGCATTTTAGGGGCCCGCGACAAAGAATCCTTATTTATTTAATTGATCTGATCTGGAGCATAGTTGTAATCAGGTCATGTTTTAATAGGCACCTGGTTTACACCTCATGACATAAACATTTGTAGAAAAGGGGGAGGGGGGGGGGAGGGGTATGAACAAAGCAAGGGAAGCAACACAGTCCACTATATTTCCTAGGATTTTCATCATCAAGTGGCGGTTATTGGGCGACTGCCGTAGTGTGATGACATCATGGATGACAGTGAAGTAAAAGTGATGGACACACGAACACTCGGAAAGAGACAACAACGAACGAGTCCGTTAAAGCCTTCCATGGCGTAATAATTTAAAAGACCATTAGAACATTATAATAACACACCATGTCCTCGGTACGTCTCTGATGGTGCAGCGTGCTGATTGCTGATAAACATCTGTTATTTACTAGAGCTTATACGGTATTTCATTAACGTTCTTTTTAAACTCTAAAGAAGGTTAAACAACGTTATTTTCTATCACTATACAATAGCCCTGTAATAATCAGGAAAGGCTCCAGCAGATGGGAGGGTTAATATAAAATAAGATGTTTATCTAACTAAGACGCCCTTCACATTGAATTAACATCCCCATCCAATATTTATGGAGATCGATTGAATATATTTTGGGGGAAATTTAATCCCATTACAAATGCTAAGCAGCCGTTCTCAAATGACTGATAGAGAAAATCGATTTGTTTTAGTAAATAGAAAATGGTAATAAGGGGGGGGGGGGGGGGGGGGTTTAAACGGGGTAAAAAAAAGACTTCAATCGGGTTAAACAAATAGGAAATCGGGAAGCAAAGTATGGGGAAAACCCGAAAAAAACTAACACAACAAAAACGAACGTGTCGGCAGGAGGCCTTCATCTGCGAACAGGCAACAGTAAAAACGCAATTAAATAATTATACCACTTATCTGAATTGTAGTATTCCTCTTCCAGGTCACTCGGATACTACATCTCAGCAGGGCTCAGTCCTGCACTGGTGATACATAATGATCTCAGCAGGGTCTCAGTCCGGCATTGGTGATACATAGTGGCCTAAACGGGGCTCAGAACGGCGTTGGTGATTCATAGTAGCCTAAGCAGAGCTCAGACCGGCATTGGGGATACAAAGTGGCCTAAACAGGGCTCAGACCAGCAGGGTGATAAATAGTGGCCTCAGCAGGGCGCAGTTCGGCACTGGTGAATGAGACTCATTTGTAGAGTCCTTTTCTAAATCTAGAAGCATCGTCAATCGGGTATAGCCACTTTTAATTGAGTTTTTTTTTTTTATTCAACGTGGTCATCGAAGGAAATACATACAGAAATTGAAAAAAAAAAAAAAAAAAATCACGTAGACATGTTCCTAATGTTATTTGAGCAGTGCCGTAGACATGTTCCTAATGTTATTTGAGCAGTGCCGTAGACATGTTCCTAATGTTATTTGAGCAGTGCCGTAGACATGTTCCTAATGTTATTTGAGCAGCGGCGTAGATATGTTCCTCCGCCCCTTACTACGCCAGTGCCAGTCATTTGTTATTTTAGTTTAATCTTCTTCTGTAGTAAAATTCAAAGTTCACAATTCACTTGAAAGACATGAATTTCTCATCCAATCAGTCTTGGATTCTAGCCGTTTAGAAGGAAAGATGAACTCTGTCTTGGTGCAATGTCAAATGGTCCACAACAATAAGTGAGCTGATATACACAATTTGTGAGCTCATATACACAATTAGTGAACTAATATGCACAATAAGTGAGCTAATATACACAATTAGTGAGCTAATATACACAATTAGTGAACTGATATCCACAATTAGAGAGCTAATATACACAATTAGTGAGCTAATATCCACAATTAGTGAGCTAATATACACAATTAGTGAGCTAATATCCACAATTAGTGAGCTACTATCCACAGTTGAGCTAGCAATCAGCTGTTTTTGGAATACTTTTCCAAATTTAGTTTTTTTCGGTTTCCATTTCCAAAACACCATCTTGTCTCCCAATCCCAGAGCAAAAATTGTATATACCGCGACACTTGCACGCCTGCATGCGACACTTGCTCCCTGCAGGCGACACACTACTGTGTCGCGTAACATATTTTGGAAAGCACTGAGTTAAATGAATACATGACAACATGAGGTTTAGAAGTTGTAATAATTAATTTCTAGAAAAATATTCAACCCCAAATTTGTCGCCATCTCATTTCTCGTGGTTAAAGGGAGACAAGAGTTATCTAGTCCTCAAATTAATCTGATTCTTTCAATTTAACAGTAATCTCCCATATTACCTTTCAATAAAATAATGTTAATCTTGAACTTCAAGACAATGATTTCATTTGAAGAAACAAAAAAAAAAAAAAAAAAAATGGGGGGGGGGGGCGCAGGTTTTCTTTCACCGGATCCGGGGCTATTTTTAACGAAATACCCGGCGGGTCCAAGTGTTACAAGGAAAACACATTACAAGAAAAAAACAGATAACTTCTCATACTCTTTAAATATATGCTGGAATTTAAACTGTCCAACAGAACAAACGCACACAGTGTGCTGTGGTGGCCAGGAGCTCGGCAGCCAGCATAAGGTCATGTATGGTCTTGTGCACGTCATTGCGGGAGAGTTAGGGTTGGTGTCAACCCACTGCGGTAAAAACATCCAGACTTCGGGCACGGACCTCGTCAGAGTCTGCATGTTGAGGGGACACCCTGCTCTGGTGGTACTCTACTTTAATTGGCACCCTTCTCTGGTGGTACTCTACTTTTGTGGCACCCTGCTCGAGTGGTACTCTACTTTAGTGGCACCCTGCTCTGGTGGTACTCTACCTAAGTGGCAACCTACTCTGGTGGTACTCTACTTTTGTGGCACCCTGCTCTGGTGGTACTCTACTTAAGTGGCAACCTACTCTAGGGGTACTCTACTTTTGTGGCACCCTGCTCTGGTGGTACTCTACTTTAGTGGCACCCGGCTCTGGTGGTACTCTACCTGCTCTGGTGGTACTCTACCTAAGTGGCAACCTACTCTGGTGGTTCTAAACTTGTGTGGCACCCTGCTCGGGTGGTACTCTACCTAAGTGGCAACCTACTCTGGTGGTACTAAACTTTTGTGGCACCCTGCTCTGGTGGTACTCTACTTTAATTGGCACCCTTCTCTGGTGTTACTTTACTTTTGTGGCACCCTGATCGGGTGGTACTCTTAGTGGCAACCTGCTCTGGTGGTACTATACTTTTGTGGCACCCTGCTCTGGTGGTACTCTACTTTAATTGGCACCCTTCTCTGTTGGTACTCTACTTTTGTGGCACCCTGCTCGGGTGGTACTCTACTTTAGTGGCACCCTGCTCTGGTGGTACTCTACCTAACTGGCAACCTACTCTGGTGGTACTAAACTTTTGTGGCACCCTGCTCGGGTGGTACTCTACTGTAATTGGCACCCTGCTCTGGTGGTACTATACTTTAGTGGCACCCTGTTCTGGTGGTACCCTTTCTTTCAGGCCCAAAGCTCTCGTATTTAATTTAGATCTGTTGTGAAAGCGACATGATGGGAGTCTGTTAAATTGAATTTTTTTTTCCATTTGGTTTCATCCTCAGGTAGGATGTCATCTCCCTGTGGGGCTGTCACCAGGTGAAGACCACACCTCCTAGTGACGCTATGGACTATACTCAAACCGTTGCCGACAATTATTTTTTTACTCTAATGAACGAAAAAAAAAAAAAAGAAAGAAATCACTTATTTAATAGTACCGGTATCAATATTTCTCTCATCTTAAAAAGGCACAAATGATGATGTCCAATTATCAAAAATGAAATAGCCTTTTCAAAAAAAAAAAATTAAAAAATTGAAGTCAATTTTTTTTTTTCTCAAAAGAAATTTTTTTGCTACACAACGATATTTTATAAATTTATATATATTTAGAACCTTTTATTCCCCATACAAATAGATTCCATAAAGAATTTTGAAGATAAATTGCGATTTATTTATTTCATATCTATTAAGTAATTAATTAAGAAAACTGATTGTGACAACACTATAAATTATAAAGAAGCTCTGGGTACCATTGTTGCTTATGTTTGGCTTCCCTAGACACTGGCGAAGAAAGGGTTTGGTTTGCTCTGGCCAGCTTTCTTTCCTTCTCTATTTACCAAAAGGCGGCGTTTTCGGCCAGATGAGGAGATGCTTTTTCGTAAAAGGTGGGGGCAGGGGGTTCAAATATATTCCCACCCCGCCCGGGTTTTCTAATTTAAACAGTGCATTTTTAAGGGTTTTGGACCTCGACATGTTTACTGACTCTAGATCACGATTCAAAGTTCGTAGTCAAGGCGAAACAACTACGCCATTGCTCAAATAACATTAGGAACATGTCAACGCCAGTGCCCAAATTTTAAGTGGGATGTCCCTGACAGTTCAATAAACATAATGTTATTTATAACAGAAGTGCTAATCATGTTGCACTTGAAATAATCCATGAATTTTCAATTGATGCAGTAATTTGAACCATGTTCTTCACCAGGGTTTACCAACCTGGGTTGCTAGCTACCCCCTGGGGTAAAAGTTAGCATTTCATGAGGTGGGGGGAGGGGGGGTGAAAGGAAAAGTGAAAATTTAAATTAGAGCAGCACTTGGCTTTTAAGTCATGTTATCAATCTTACTTAGCTTTCTCATTACTGTATTCCAATTTTACTTCATAATTCACAAGTTTTTTCTAAATTTTCCTGTATAATTCATAAGTTTATGTTCTAAACTTTACTTTATAATTCATACGTTTATTTTCTAAACTTTACTTTATAATTCATACGTTTATTTTCTAAACTTTACTTTATAATTCATACGTTTATTTTCTAAACTTTACTTTATAATTCATACATTTATTTTCTAAACTTTACTTTATAATTCACAAGTTTATTTTCTAAACTTTACTTTATAATTCACAAGTTAATTTTCTAAACTTTACTTTATAATTCACACGTTTATTTTCTAAAATTTACCTCATAATTCACAAGTTTATTTTCTAAATTTTACTTTATAATTTACAAGTTAATTTTCTAAACTTTACTTTATTATTCACAAGTTTATTTTCTAAATTTTACAGTTCTCTTTAAAATTGAACCTTAAAAAAAAATAGTTTTTTTTTTCCATGTTCAAAATGCATTTTTAATTGTGCAGAGGATGCAAGACTTCTAACAAATTTTGTTTAGTGGTGCGGAATATAGGAAAGTTATAGAAAACATTGCTCAACACACATCTGAAAAGAACAAAAACAATCAAAAAGATCATCATCAATAATTTATTGCAAATTTCCTTTGCAGATTCCAAGTTATTTCATTTGTATTTGTTCAGTTACATATAACAAGATCATATCATTCAATATAAAACAATATATATATATATATGAAGGTATGTATAATATTTGAACAAATGGTAGTAATTTACAGTAATATAACAAACATAATACATGATGGCTAGTGACTGGGGGGGGGGGATTGTGGTGGGGGGGGGGGGGGGGGGGGGGGGGGTGGGGGGGGGGGAGGGGGGGTGGGGTGGGGGACGTCTATCCCTAGACAGCAATTAGTTACACAAGTAAAAATCCTAACAGAACTGAATGTGAATAAAATAAGGACCAACTGCAATCAGCTCTTGATTGGAATCACAACCAGCAAGTGTCACACATCTCATTCCCACTGCAAAACACTTCACAATCAAAGTTTTCCTCTCCCTAGGCCCTCGGCCCTCCACACACAACTCAACCATGGTTACAATAATTCACATTACTGTTGGTGTCAAAAAAAGCATTGGTTCCATGCAGTTTAACCGACAGCATATAAACAAATGAATAACTTCATTGCAGTAACAATGGTTAGAAGATAATTTCTATCCGGTTCTTTTAACATAAATTTAATTAAGTTGGATCGTACTTGATAGCTGTAAACAAGATTTCTTTTAAATCTCAAATTTGTAAAAAAAGTTCAACCATACTGCATGGGCGTCAGAGCGCAAAATCCAAGATAAGAATATTCCTATCAAACAGGTTCTATAAAATTTACGATGGCAATGAGAATATTTTCTTGATGAAATATATAAACACAATCGCACAGTTTATATAGCTTTCCTACTGTAAAACCCAATTACAAGACACCACATTGTGACCACATTGAATCTTTTTATCGGAAATATGAAAAACAGATTTCCCCTGTATTGATGAAACCTTAAGTGATCTATTTGTATAATAATACAAGGAGAATGAGATATTTAAACACAACTGTCTCACTTCCAAACAAATAAAAAAAAACAACTTATGAGTATGTCTTTAAAGTAAATAGTTTAAATTTTGGCATTAGTTCATTGGAAAGAAATGTAGAAAATGCCACTTGTATGCATTTTCAATAAACAAGTTTGATAAATGAGATTACAGTTTTAATCCCTGCATGTTTTTATTTTGTGGCTTGACATTAAGTTAGTCATCATTTTCGTTTAAATTTCCAAATTACAACAGCTGATAGTGTAAAGACTCAAACATTTTTTCTTGAACGTGAAACAAAATGTTGAGCCATGAATCTCAGCTCATTCCAGTTTTTAATTAAGACTCCTTTAAAAACACGGATCAGCAGTTTTGTCAATAAATACTTTCACGATAAAATGCTGTCCCCCCCTGAGAATGGATTCAACCAATAATTGCATATGATAAGCTTCTTCTAAAGTAAACATTAGGTGGCTGGTGAGTTAACTAACAATATGAGGACTGCACGTGTGCCTTAAATGAATATGCGGATAAATCGATGTTTACTAGATATTAAATAATTTATGAAGTCCTGTGTTGAAGCTTTGTGAAGTGAATAACGAGTGGAACAACATGTCTTTCAACATATCTTGTCCCACTCTTTATTGGTAAATACTGAGGGAGAAAACTCTAATGTCGTTGATTATGCCCCCTTTAAAAAAAAATGTTATAAAGAAAAGTGCTGAGACATTAAACAAACTATTTCATGAGATAATGCTCATATTAAATATGATTGTGACAGCAAACAATTTGTGACATCAATTTTACTGTGACAGCAAAACAATTTGTGACATCAATGTTACTGTGATGTTTAACAATGTGACATCAATGCTACAGTGACTGATTGTTCAAATATTCTAAGTATGTCAACAAAATTAAGAATTTTCTAAAAAAAAAAAATTAAAAAATTTACAGGTTAACATTAACTCTCTCATACAATTCAACATAATATGCATAACCCAACAACAAAAATTATTGTCAAAGTCCTTTAAAGTTAAATATAGTGATTCTCAAATTGTTTCTCGTGTGTAGGTAAAAAAAAGAAAAAAAAGTTGTAGACCTGTTGGTAGTAAATGATCATTAAAAAAATTCAAGTAAATAATATTCTCTCCAAAGTTTAGGGGCTAGGATTTGATCTCTGTCAGAGTTTGGAAGTTTACAGTTCAGTGATCTTAGTTGTTTTTTATTGAGGTGGAACATCAAATATTTTATTCAATTTTACCCAAAACTTATATCATTGGGGTAATAATAATTGTAAATTGTCCTGCTGGAGAGTCTTGTAGTTCAAAATTGTTCTGCTAGAGAGAGTCTTATAGTTCACATCCGAATTTTACACAGAAAGTGAAGTGAAGGGAAAAAATGAGAAGGTAACGAAAGAACAAAAAGCAGTATTGCTAATCATTTTCTTGAATACAAAATTAGAATCTAAACCCATGGAAGAAATATTTATAGAGGTATGTTATACAACATATCCAGGATTTTCTTTTACACAAAATGCAGTCTGACAGCTGACTAGACCATGTTTAATACACATGCTGTTCACGGTTCAACTTAATCTTATCTTATTAAGGAAGATAATCCAAATTTTGGAGACAGTTTTGTGAACAGCTGCAGTTTTTTAGTGGCCATCTACTGTTAGTCCAGTTTAATTATTTGTTTCTTTTAATGATATGACATGCTCCTTACTATCACATTACCTGGGAGATATTTTATAAACATGCCGAAAAATGGTCCAAAATATTCACTTAAACCAACTGTTCATTTACCTAACACTTGTATTAGAACGGGAAACCACAAGGAATTGTCAACAATATATTTGATGGATATGTTTCTCAGGCCCTGCGTTTCCTTCAATAATAAATGTTAACAATTTCATTCTCCCGCTACAAATCATACGCTAATGCTGAGTCAGGGTCTTTGGGGTCAAGCCCTTTCGTGTAACAAATAAGAGGCCCCTTACATGCATGTAATTACTGAGTAAATGACTTAATTTAAAATAGACAAACTTGTAACTAAGTCAACAGTGCACAGATGTCAATACATTCAACTCAGGTCTGTACAGAGAGACATTTCCCAGCATGAAAAGATTCTAAACATGAATGCTCCTGTACAGGGGAGAAGACTTGCTCCTGTACAGGTTAGAAGACTTGCCCCGGTTTTAATATCAATAATGAGTGTTTCTCTTTAGTGCATAGTGATGAGCTCTCCATGCTACCTGCCCAATTTATATGAATTCATTGTAAGTCTGACAACATGGTATGAAAGAAGACAGGCCAAAAAAAAATCTTGATTGAAACAGTCATAAAATGTAAGGAACAATCTCAAAATTCATCATATTAAATAGCTTGCAACCAGTGAACGTATGCAGCTCACTCATGTTGAGAAGTTTTGATCAGTGCTTTTTCTTGTTGTTGTTTTGTTCAAAGGCTGGAATACAATCAGAAGAGCTAACATAACACTCACACAGTTAACTGACCATTCATTTCCAACATTCGCAGAGTCACCTCACTGACCAGGTGCAACATCAGATGTCCTACATTCAAAGAAACAGCTCTCTGACCAGGTATGCCACCAACCGACCGTACATTCACAGAAACACCTCACTGACCGGATGCAACATCAGATCTCCTACATTCACAGCAAAACATTACTGACCAGGTACATCAGGTGTCCCAAAGTCACACAAACATCTTAATGACCAGGTTCAACATGATTAACAAAATGAAATGGAATTTTGTCCATGTCCATAAAACAACCTGCGGATCATCGACGCAACATTGGCTTGGAATAAGTAGATCAGCCAGTCAGGAATATCCACACATCCTGATGTAGTGAAAGAAATCATCACACATTTTTATCCTAGATCCAGTTTATTACAAAAAAAGTTATTTATGGCATTGGCTGCTACGCAAAAATACTCTTGTCTCTGATAGCACAAACTAAGCACGGTGTGGGTTCAAGGTTTTTGAATCCAATTCTTTGATTCCTCCGCCATAGAATGAAAAATCTGGAGGGAATCCAGAAAAAAAGTTTATTCTTTTGTTAGTTTGTATATCAAATGGTGAACTCTCTCTCAGAGCCTGACGAAACACTGTGAGAGTTGGAAGACTGTTTTGTGAGGTTTTGTCTAGAACTGGACTTTCCTGGCGTGGTGTGGCCACTGCTGACCACCGGGGAAACAGACGGTGACCGTGTGGCGAGGGGAGACAGAGATGGCGTCAGCGATGGGGTCATGGCCGCCGAGGTCAAGCTGGACTCGTAGCTGATGGGTGACCGGGGCAGTGAACACAGAGAAATGTTCATTGTGGAAGCATGAGTGGAGTTGGGCTGCGAGCGACCGCTGGAGGAGGACTGGTTTGGCGGGGGCAGGGGAGGAGGCGGGTGCTGTGGTGGCGGCGGGTGATGATGCGGATGGATACCCATGCGTGGGCTGTGATGTTGGGGGTGCTTCATCTGCTGGGCCGACCGCGTGTCAGAGTGAGCCAGCAGCTTGATATGAGGTGAGTAGATTTGATTGTAACTGGGAGGGGGCGGTGGGGTGTACTGAGGGGGCGGCCCCTGGGACGTGTGACTAGGTTTGGGCAACGGCCTCTGTTGTATTGCAGCCAGCTGTGCATGGTGGGGAACATGGTTGCTATGTGAGATGTGACTGTGGTGAAAATGATTGTGATTGGCCTGCAGCTGGGACTGGTGTGTGTGTCTCAACATGGGCAGTGTTGGACTTTCGTGGGCGTAGTCCGATACATCCTCATTGTCCTCTGCAATGAGGAGAGGCACCGCCATGGGGGGTGCATTAGTTATTATGGGAGGTGGGACGGTCCTCACCTGGGGCTGTTTTAGGGAGGAGTTAATCTGGCGCTGAGGTACAGTTTTGATTGGTTGCTTTTTGGGCGTGATGCTCTCATCTTTTAGTTTTGCAATTTCTGAGAAGACATGAGCGAGGGGCTGGTACTGTGGACCCCAGTCTATGAGATAATCCCAGTTGTACGACCCACTGTTGACCTCCTCACTGTTGACCACGCTGGACAGTGAGCCGACATTGTGCGTTTCTGGTTCATGGAAGCTCATGCCCTGGGGCCTCACCTCTTCGTCTGTCTCTAAATCAGTCATTTTTTCAAAGTCAGTGTCCACGCCCCCTTCCCCTCCACCTTCATCAGAAAACTGATGCATGCTTTCCGCTGATCTGCCCAGACGCTTGTTGTTGTTGTTGCTGTTGTTGTTAATGGTGTTAGCCACCGGCTTGCTTTTGCCAATTTTTGAAGAATCTATGCCAAGGTTGGCCAGATATTCTTGATGGGTCTGAGCTGTGGGCTCTGACAGAGTGTCATCATCGTGCTGGATGCCAGAGTCTGGCATGGCCTTCTGGCGGAATGCCTGCGAGGAATGCAGGTAACTGTTGGAGTTGATCCGACTGATCTCCTCATCATCCTCCTCGGCTTCTGCAGATCCCCTGCCACTAGATGCCGAGTTCTGCGACTGGTCAGACACATCCGAGGCCATCAAGTTGGGCGGCATGGGTCGGCGGATGACATCCGCATATCCTGATCGATCCGGGGGGAGATGAGGTGGAGGATCGAGATCTATTGTGGAATCACTGGAATAATTCGGGACAGATTTCCTGGGTTGTCTCCGCCTGTACAGGAAACAAATGATGAACACAATGATGATTATCACCACGGCAACGCAGGCCACAATGATGCCCGCCATGCTGCCCACATTCATTTCATCACTGGGCACCGCCGTGTCAAATCGAGCCTCACATCCAGGGCAGGATCTGTCAATGGCTATGGTGCAAGGAGCAACACTGATTTTAGATCCAGGCTGCCCTGAAGTCACCTGAATAATGAGATCTTGACTATCCGAGGTAAGGGCTCGCCTGCTTCTGGAGCTCGAGGTCGTGGTCTTTGGAGGATCAGTGTGCAATGTGACGGCCACGGTTATGTTTCCTGTGAACGGATTGATAGCAAAGTAAGGGCTTGGATTCTGGAAAGCGTAGATTAGCCTACCAGCGTCCCCACCATCATCGTCTTTAGCTGAAACTTGTCCTATGAAATCACCAGCTTTAGCCGAGCCGGGTACTTCAAAGCTGTACTCTTTTGCATTCAGACGGGGCTCGAATTCATCAACATCAACCAACCGTATGGTCACGTCGGCCATGTCATAGTTCTGGTCCCTGTCTGTGGCGCAAATCGTTAGATTGAACAGGTATGGGGGTTTCTGACGCTCATAGTCAAACACTTCCCTCGTGGTTACTTCCCCTGATATGGGATCTATTGCGAATAACCGGTAATCTAACTCATTCATCAGGCTGTAAGTGAGTATCCCCATGTCACCACCATCACCATCGTTGGCGTGCGCCTGAAAGACAAGAGTACCGATCTCTGCTTCCTCCACAACATCCTCCAGGTAGTGCTTCACAGGGAACTTGGGCTTGAACTCGTTAATGTCTCTAACCATAATGTCCACTGTCACAAATGCAGAGAGCCTAGTTTTAGGGCACGATCCACAATCCATGGCTCGTATAATCAGCCTGTGATGAGCCTGGGACTCGTAGTCTAACACCATGCCTTCCATGACAATGAGCCCACCCTCGCCCCGGGGGTTGAAGAACACCCCATCGCTGTTACCCGACGTGATTGAGAACTTGACTTCGGCATTCGGACCAGAGTCAGCATCAGAGGCGTTGACTGTCAGAAACACGCTGTTGGGCGGATAATTTTCATCCAGTGTTATGGAATAGCTATCTTCGAGGAAAACAGGTGGATTGTCGTTCTCATCCAAGACCGTGATGATGACTGGGATGGAGGCATTTTTGGGTGGCACGCCCCTGTCTGTGGCCACAGCAAACAGCTCGTACTGGCTTCGCACTTCATAGTCGATGCCACCATTGTAGAAAACTTCCCCTGTGCGTTGGCCGATGTAAAAGAACTGTGTTGCATTGCCGACAAGAGTGTAGTTGATGTTGTCGTCACGAAAGCTCCCGTCATCGTCAATAGCCGAAACCTGAAGGAGTCGGAGACCTCTCAGAGCAGACTCACTGATGTTAGATCTAGAGATAGGAAATACAGATTTTTAGTACATTAAAAAAATCAGAGATCAATTTTTTAAAAATTATTTTGTAAACAACCATTTATTCTGTAATGCATTTTGACAACAGTTCTCAGTTTCTAAGACAGCTGTCCCAGTTGATTAGATTGTTCTAGGACAGCTGCCCCAGTTGACTAAGACAGCTGCCCCAGTTGACTTGACTGTTCTAAGACAACTGCCCAGTGGACTTGAATGTTCTAAATCAGCTGCCCCAGTCGCCTTGAATGTTCTAAGTAAGCTGCCCCAGTCGACTTGAGAAGTCTGCTGGTGGTAACTTTTTCCAATCAGAAATGTCACTTAGTTGTACAAGCTTTACTTAATGTACATATGAATATAGACTTTTTTAAAACAAGCAAGTGTGAATGTCATGGTTATTTCTTTTAATGTTCAATAAAGTTTGATGGCGAAGTTTGATGCTCAGTGCTTACAATACTGCTGCATCTACCAAATTGGGACACAGAGACAATTTTCATTCCTGGTAAAGTTATTGAATAATTATGTAAATAAACTTTTGAAATGTTACGTACGCATATCTGACAGTTTCCAAAAACCTGGGCGGGTACTTGTTGACATCTGTGATTTGAATGTGGACGGCCACCATGGAAGACAGGGATGGCGTGCCTCTGTCCCTTGCGATGACCACAAGCTGTATGATGGACTCTCCAGATGTGAAGGTGATGTTCTTGTTTGTGTAGATGGTACCTGAGGGGAAAATTTGAAAAAAAATTAAACAACAAGATTCCTGAAAATGCTGACAGGCTGATGCTGGTTGGGTTAAGGCAGATCATCATTTGAAATGTTGTGATCTTTACAATGAAGATCATTATCTAAAATGTTGTGACATTTACAATGAAGATCATTATCTGAAATGTTGTGATATTTACAAAGAAGATCATTATTTGAAATGTTGTGATATTTACAAAGAAGCTCATTACCTGAAATGTTGTGATCTTTACAATAAAGATTATGATTTGAAATGTTGTGATCTTTACAATGAAGATCATAATTTGAAATGATAATCTTTACAATGAAGATCATTATTTGAAATGTTGATCTTTACAATGAAGATCATTATTTGAAATGTTGTGATCTTTACAATAAAGATCATTATCTGAAATGTGATATTTACAATGAAGCTCATTTTTTGAAATGTTGTGATCTTTACAATGAAGATCATAATTTGAAATGTTGTGATCTTTACAAACGTGGTTTAAACCTGGCTACTTTATTGTTTTATAAATTAGTATGTCAGATGTAAACACAACAAAATTCATACCAGTTTTAGCATTGATATAAAAGCTTGAGACCTGTGAGGCCATACTATAAGCTATTTCAGCATTCAACCCGGAGTCTGCGTCGGTTGCAACAACAGTCAGCACCGACTGGTTGGTTGTCGTTTGCTCTGGCAGCGCCACCTGTCACAAGGTCATGTAGTGAATGGAACAGGTTACAACATTCTACAGCAGAGGTTAAAGGTTACAACATTCTACAGCAGAGGTTAACAAGATACAAGCAATGATGGTTTCTATTAATTTAAGGAATAATTTATGGGGGAAACTGAGCTCAAGTTGTGGGGGAGACTGAGCTCAACTTGTGGGAGAGACTGAGCTCAACTTGTGGGGGAGACTGAGCTCAAGTTGTGGGGGGGACTGAGCTCAAGTTGTGGCAGAGACTGAGCTCAAGTTGTGGGAGAGACTGAGCTCAACTAGTCAACTTGTGGGGGAGACTGAGCTCAAGTTGTGGGGGGACTGAGCTCAAGTTGTGGGGGAGACTGAGCTCAAGTTGTGGGGGAGACTGAGCTCAAGTTGTGGGGGAGACTGAGCTCAACTTGTGGGGGAGACTGAGCTCAAGTTGTGGGGGAGACTGAGCTAAAGTTGTGGGGGTGACTGAGCTCAAGTTGAAAATTTGTAGAATAAGAAAATCTTGTTCAATGAAAAGTCCAATATTTTAAAACACTCATAAATAGTGGAACAAAGAAACAAATAAAAATATAAAATATGATCACTGAATAAAGTAACTACAAAGCTGTTGATCAAGGGTTAGGAGAGTATGTTACGTTTTGCTTATTTCCCCTCCTTCAGCAAAAAGGGGCTACAGTAATATCTGGGGCTCCAGAATGGTTTTTAGAACCACTGACCAGTTAACTAACCTCATAACTCTGCTTGGAGAAAACTGGTGGGTTGTCGTTCTCATCGACAACATTGACATCCAGCCATTTCTGGCGGGTGTGGTCAGGCTTACCATCAGAGACCTGTAAAGGGGACAATGCAATGTTTATTTTAATTGTCTCCAGAGCCCATGAAAATTAAACCACAAAACATTCCATGTATGATAACAATCCCATGTCTCAATGCAACAATCAAATTTATTTAACAAAAAGCACATACAAAAAATAAATCAGATTTTTTAAGTTTTTGTAAATAAAAAACATGTTTTGATGGAAACTCTGAAGATGAAATGATTCATTTATAAACTTAGATCCAAGATCTTTACAGCATCTAACGAAATTCAAACCACTAAAAATACCAGATGATGTAAATGAAATATCTAGTTGATACTCTTATCTTGTTAAGTTGATACCCTTATCTTGTCTAGTTGATACTCCTATCTTGTTTAGTTGACATCCTTATCTTGTCTAGTTGATACCCTTTTCTTGTCTAGTTGATACCCTTATCTTGTCTAGTTGATACCCTTATCTTGTCTACTTGATATCTTTATCTTGTCTAGTTGATACCTTTATCTTGTCTAGTTGATAGCCTGATCTTGTCGAGTTGATATCCCTATCTTGTCGAGTTGACACCCTTATCTTGTCTAGTTGATACCTTTATATATTTTAATAATCACAACAGTCCTGTTGAGTAGATATTTGTTAAGACGGACAGTGAAAAACATCTGACCTGAATGCCCACAATGTAGCGTGATCTTTTCTCATGGTCCAGTGGCTTGGCCAGGGTCAGCCGTCCCAGTGAACTGTCCAGACTGAAAGTGTTGTCAGGGTTGCCATCTGTGACAAAGTCATAAACTAGGATTGGATTCAAATCCACGTCGTTGGCTGTCACCATTGCCACAACATAGCCCACATCACGACCTAGAGAAAATACATTTTCAAGTGATCCATTTGTTAGTGTTGGATGTGTTGCACAAGTTTTCAAGTGATCCATTTGTTAGTGTTGGATAATGTAATGCATGTGTTGCACAAGTTTTCAAGTGATCCATTTGTTAGTGTTGGATAATGCAATGCATGTGTTGCACAAGTTTTCAAGTGATCCATTTGTTAGTGTTGGATAATGTAATGCATGTGTTGCACAATTCCAGTTAAATCCCTAGTGCACAGTGACACTTCGGCAATGTAGATATAATTTTTTTAAAACTCCGTCACTTACTTTCAGAGATATTCTGTGGTAAAATGTCCGGGAAAAACGGGGGGTTATCATTCTCATCCACAATGTTGATAACCAGTGTGCAAGTGCTTTTCAGGGGTGGGAAGCCTCGATCTTGTGCTTCTAGGACCAACCTGATGAGCAGATTATTAAAATGAAATTATGTAACACCTTACAGGTCCATGAGATAAATTTGTTCAGTGTGTACAGGTCCAAGAGTTAAATTTGGTCAGTCTGTACATGTCCAAGAGTTAAACTTTGTCAGTGTGTACGTGTCCATGTCTCTAACACCTTCATTAATAAACATTTTCTACACTCAACTTTTTCAACATCAAAGAATCAGATATTTGTAAAGTGCCTGTTATTCAAATTATCTACATTTCAAAACAATGTTGTACACTAAGGTAAAGGAAAGACAACTTCATCAACACCAGTTTGCTCAGCCGTAACAGAAGTAATGACATTTTATCTTAAAATAGGTGGCTAGCTGATTACTGTCTCTTGGTGGATATGTGGATAGGCAGATGTGCCTATCTACAATCCAATGGTCCCTAAGATTTATCGTGACCTTATTCTTATCACCACGGAGCACTGTCACCTGTATCCTTGAGGCCTGGACTCTCTGTCCAGTGGTGCGGCATCTGCGTTGGTGTGGACTATGCCGGTGTGGGGGAGGCCGATTTGGAAGGCGTTGTCCTCATTGCCGCCGATGATGGAGTACATGATGTCGCCATTTGGACCACTGTCAGCATCTCTGGCATAAACCTGGGGTCACAGTAAAATCTAAAGGTTAATTCATGATGGCTGAAGTTACATTTGCTTACATTTCCAAATACAAAGAAAATAAAAGATTTTTTTAAAAATATTCCTTTAACTAAAATGACAGAAACAGAGCAAAGCAATTGGCTGTTATAAATTGTTTACTACCACACTAAACTCACAAAGACTGTGTAGCCATCGTCCTAAGTTTAGCATTAGTGACTTATCATTGCTGTACGATCATGTTAGTGACTTATCATTGCTGTACGATCATGTTAGTGACTTATCATTGCTGTACAATCATGTTAGTGACTTATCATTGCTGTACGATCATGTTAGTGACTTATCATTGTTGTACGATCATGTTAGTGACTTATTGCTGTACGATCATGTCCGTGACTTATTGTTGTACGATCATGTCAGTGACTTATTGCTGTACGATGATGTTAGTTACTTATTGCTGTACGATCATGTCCGTGACTTATTGTTGTATGATCATGTCAGTGACTCATTGCTGTACGATCATGTTAGTGACTTATTGCTGTACGATCATGTCAGTGACTTATCATTGCTTTACCATTTACCATCAAGTCAGTGACTTTTCATTGCTTTACCATCAAGTAAGTGACTTCACATTACTTTACCATCAAGTCAGAGACTTATCATTGCTTTACCATCATGTCAGTGACTTATCCTTTCAAAACCAAAGGGACCAAAAAAAAAGTACATCTTAATTAGGTGTTCTTTATGTTTACCTGTGTGACAAACGTCTCAACGCCCGGAACATTGTTTTCATATGTTGAGGACACGTACTTGGCCTGGGAGAACTTTGGGGCATTGTCATTGACGTCCGTGATGTTTATCCACACAGTCGTGTAGGCCCTGTAGTTGCCACTTGCGGCCGCCACGATCAGACGGACCCTGGGCGTTGTTTCATAGTCGATCTTCTGGTAATCCAGAACAGAGATTTGACCTGGGATTTGGGAGAAGATAAAAATACACAGGGCCATGCTCGGGTTGCCAAATGGATTATTTAAAGGCATTAATGTAGATGTCTGTCTCAAAGTCTGTTGTAAACTGATGAAAACTATTATTTCTTATAGTTAGTCTGCTGTGTACAGATTTGAAAGTCCACTTTTTAAATGATGAAATAAATTATACTTAAACCATTTTAAGAATACAAATGAGCAATAAATGGATGTGCTTTAAGAAGATGAATGAGGAATGCATAGATGTGCTTTAAGGGGGGACAGGTAGTCAAAATGCTAAAATTTTAAATACATGACTAAGACAGAATATTTTTTGCTAATCACATTGCAAAAGCAATAAAAACACTTAAAAAAACCAATTGGGACTAATTAATTATTTTTTTTTATGCTTTTGATGAGAAAATAGGGGTAAAATTGAGCAATTTTATATACTTACAGGAAACAGCGTAGCTCAATAACCACCAATAAGAATTCAATGAAACTTGGCATAAATATTAATAATAGGACATTGCACAATGTGATAGAAGGAAATTAGCATAACTGAAAAAATAATTTTTTTGTGAATTTTTTAAAATTATGTCAAAAAATAATCCATCATTTACGTAAACTGTCCTATCAAAATTCAAAATAATTTTTTTGTCTCTTAAAATAGAATAAAAACCCTCTATCACATTGTAGATAAACATGTTAGGAACATGTGGTGCAAATTTCTTTATAATCTGATAGGTTGTTTCTGAGATACACTGCTTCCAATAACCTGACCCTCGTAAAATTGACACAAATGAGAAAATGCAAAAAGAAGTTTTATTATTGAAATAATTTATTTTTCAAATAA
>CAXITT010000373.1:134380-152730 GCA_964033795.1 Lymnaea stagnalis | reverse complement strand
AAAAATTATTTTTAGAAAATTTTTTTTGGGGATTGTGTTTATAAGAGGTTATTTTAACCAAAAAGACATTTTTTGGAAAATTAAAAAAAAAAAAAAAAAACATGATTTTTACGTAAAGTTGACTACCGGTCCCCCCTTAAGAAGACGAATGAGGAATGCATAGATGTGCTTTAAGAAGATGAATGAGGAATGCATAGATGTGCTTTAAGAAGATGAATGAGGAATGCATAGATGTGCTTTAAGAAGATGAATGAGGAATGCATAGATGTGCTTTAAGACGATGAATGAGGAATGCATAGATGTGCTTTAAGACGATGAATGAGGAATGTATAGATGTGCTTTAAGACGATGAATGAGGAATGCATAGCTGTGCAAGGATCAAACTAAAAAATTAAAAACTGATTGGTACCATAAGAGGGTGCCCCCCATGCTATAAATATATTACTTTCATTAGTATTTATTTACAGAGTAGATGGACCAGTCTCTACGACCAGTCTCTCATCTCTCATCTACATCATAAATATCCACTATTTTAGTGTTCACCCTTACCCGTGCCGCTGATTTTAAAGGCCCTATTTTCATTCCCGCTGGGCAAGCTGTATGCTATGGCTGGCAGCGGCGAGATGGCAGATACGAACACCGCGGAGACGCTCAGGACATTAGCGTTGTTGGTCTGGTTCTCACTGATGATGACGAAGTACTCGCTCTGGCCAAACTGGAACTGATTGTTGTCAGGGGAGCCTACCGTGATTTCAATGACACCTGAATCGAAAAAAAAAACCAGCTGTAAAATGTGCGGTACCTGAAGTTAGACCTGCAATACTTTGTCAACATTTGTACTGAAAGGTTTTTGGGGGAACTACTGGTAAACAAAGACAAGTTTTAATAAATATTTCAAAATTTCTTAATATTTTAAGAAACAAAGAATCTTAATATGATGAAGAATTACGCGTTTCATACAGCCTTTGAGAGGACAGTTCCTAGGAAACTGTTTCGTCCAAGCTACTTAGTGAATTATTCAAAAGGAAAAAAAAAACATACGTAGAAAACCTGTTTGAGGGTATCGCCACACTGGGATAGGAAAGGGTGCGTTTTTGGACGTTAATATATCAAGTCCAGTATTTGAAAGCTCGGTTGCTGGTGTTGCGAAAGCAGCACTACCAATCAACCAGGTGATGCTTAGTTGATATTGCCCCACTTTCTTGGTCAATCGGGTTTGGAGAGGGGGGGGGGGGGGGGGGGGGTATGATGGGGGTATGATGGGGAGCGCCTAATGAGCTTCGGCTCAATGGTTGCTGTTTATCTTAAGATATTAGGTTAGGATGACCGGTCAGTCAACTACCGATCAATGTCCAGAAATCTGTACTTACCTGTGGATGTGAGTCTGGCGGAAGGGTCTGTGGCCAAGTCTTTGGCCACAATGGATAGCCTGTGACGACCAGCTGCTTCACTCAATGACCGGATGGTGGATAACCTGCCTGATTTGGCATCCACTTGGAAGTACTGTCAACAAAGAGATGGGGAAAATTATTACAGAACAAGTTAGAGGGAGATGCCAGTTATCACCATCTCTACACTAATCTGTACACTACAAATATAATAGAAGCTAACCTTTGAGTAGACCAATATGAATGTAAAACCTGTATTATTAAAGTTTTAAAATCACACTGAATTGAAATTAGCACAATACACCAAGAATTCATCACAATAGAAAGAATTCATCACAAAAGAAAGATTTCATCACAACATAGAGAATTCATCACAATAGAAAGAATTCATCACAATAGAAAGAATTCATCACAATAGAAAGAATTCATCACAAAAGAAAGATTTCATCACAACATAGAGAATTCATCACAATAGAAAGAATTCATGTATTGCGAAACAAAACTTCAACCCTCGCATAGAGACCCATAAAATAACTTCAACCCTCGCACAGAGACCCATACAAAGTGAGAAGATTCAGCCACACAAAAAGTCATCAATGCATGAGGAATTCTCAGATACAGATAAATTTCTCTCACACTTACAGAATTAATCAACACACACAATTTACACCCTCACTGAGAATTCACCCCAACAGAAAGTATCAACCACAACAGAAAGTATAAACCACAACAGAAAGTATCAACCACAACAGAAAGTATCAACCACAACAGAAAGTATCAACCACAACAGAAAGTATCAACCACAACAGACAATATCTAGCTTACAGATGGGCTATGGCAACCCCAACATCCCTAAGAGCTCACCAGCTGGCTGTCCACCCCTCCACTGATACTCTGCAGGGAGTACTCCACTTGCCCATTCACTCCGAGGTCGGGGTCCGTTGCCGAGACGGTCAGCACCAGGAAGTTCTGAGGTGTGGTCACATTGAGGGTGGCCGTGTAAGGGACCGTGTTGAAGAGCGGCGCGTTGTCGTTGACATCGTCCAGACTAATCTCTACACGTGCCGTTGTGTTCCTGGGACCCGACACGCCATTGTCAGACGCCATGATGACAAATGAAACCAATGGGATCTTCTCTCTGTCGAATGTTCTGAAATACACAGTAAAAAAAAAAAAAGATGGAAGTTATGCTGAAACTTGGAGCATGTGGTTTTTTTAAATGGGGTCTCAGGAGAAAGTTCTTATCTGCCAATGACGAAATATTTTCCTGATTTTGAAACGAAACCAGCAAACGAAGATTTCATACAGAATATCATGAGCAGGTTTTGTTGTGATGGTTATTGGAAGTGATTCATTGACATTATCTTGCAGAAAAGAAACAAAATTTTGACAACAGCTAAGAACAACAGCTAAGAACAACAGCTAAGAACAACAGCTAAGAACAACAGCTAAGAACAACAGCTAAGAACAACAGCTAAGAACAACAGCTAAGAACAACAGCTAAGAACATTTAAAATATTCTCAGTCATACTGAGGTACCAGTAATGGAGATGGACTTTGGAACAATGGAGACAATCCACACACAAAATATGTGAATAAAAGACAGGTGACCACTACTGACCCGCTGGTGTAGATTTCCCCTGTGGTACAATTAATCTGAAAGTAGCCGTCCGTTTCATTGCCCAGAGAGTACGTGACAAGTCCGTTCTGACCGAGATCGGGGTCGGTGGCCGTCACAGTCAATACCGTTGTGCCTGGTTTCACGTCTTCCAGGACGTTCTTCTTGTAAACCTATCAATGACGCAGACAAATTATAAAATGATTCTTTGGAATCAAAAGCAGAGGACATGCCAGGCCAACAAAAGCCATGACATGAAAACAGCAAAATCATGTTTTTTTTTTTTTTGCAAGTACAAACTTTTGGTTTGATGTTTGGGCATCATTTTCTTTGAAAGTGTCTTGTACATTTCTAAACACTGGTTTACAAAATAGATCCAAGATGCAAAAAATTGTAAAGGATCACAATAACCCTTGATTCTTTGGAATCAAAAGCAGAGGACATGCCAGGCCAACAAAAGCCATGACATGAAAACAGCAAAATCATGTTTTTTTTTTTTTGCAAGTACAAACTTTTGGTTTGATGTTTGGGCATCATTTTCTTTGAAAGTGTCTTGTACATTTCTACACACTGGTTTACAAAATAGATCCAAGATGCAAAAAATTGTAAAGGATCACAATCACCCTCCCTAGAAACTCAGCTCTGTATAAGTTAACAAAGCAAAATAAGAGCATCGGGGCGTTGTAGGCCAGCCAAAATATTTACACATCATCCACATACAATTATTAAAAAGTTGGTAATGTATTTGCCAATTTCCCATGGATTAATACAAGTCTTCCACTTACAGATTTATCAAAGACAGGGCTGTTGTCATTCTCATCCAAGACGTTTACTAGAACCGTTGTAATGGCGGTCTGTGGACGATTTCCCTGGTCAGTGGCCGTAATGGTCAGATTGTACTTTTGTTTTGTCTCCCTATCCAGAGGCTCATTGGACAGGTGGCCGTGCTGGGGGTCAATGCTGAAACTGCCATCATTGCCGTCTGGTGGATGGTCAAGAGGACAAGGGTAAAAAAAATCAATGCAGATGTAAAAATCAATGATTTATAAAAAGTTGTATACATTTAAAAGTCATTGTCTAACTATCAGCTAGATTCCCATGGGCAAGGCTCATGGGTGGTTACAAGTGGGTTCTATCTCTCATCATATAATCTGATTTCAAGTTGTATCGGAGGTCATGTGACATCAAAGCAAAAGTTTCAGGACTTTGAGACTCTGTTTTTAAAATAAGGAAAACAGGCAATCAATCAACGGACCAGGAATTTCTCATGAGCCTTGTGGTCATCACAATTGTGATGATACACTTCAATATTTATGTGGTCTTTGCAAGTGTGCTGAAATATTTCAATCACTGTTTTATGCTATCAAGGCAGGTGTAAAACAAGTCTGCATCTGCTTCTCTTACCTGGAATTGTGTAGGTGATCCTCGAGTTCTCGCCACTATCTCGGAGAGTGGCGGCAAGGCTGAGAACAGAAGTCTTACGTTTCTTACCTGTAATTTTGTAGATGATCCTTGCGTTCTCGCCGATATCTCGGTCGGTAGCAGCAAGGCTGAGAACAGAACTCTGAGCGTGGTTCTCTGGGATGTCAACAGCGAACAGTGGTTCTTTGAACACCGGGGGGTTGTCATTCTGATCCGTGACAGTGATGAAAACGGTGCAGCTGCTGTAGTGGAACGGGTAGGTGCCGTCGTTCACATACACCGTTATGGTGTAAGAGTCCTTCTCCTCTCTGTCCAGTTGCACTTTGGTGGTCACCACTCCGGAGCGGGGGTCCACGGAGAATTTGTCGCCGGCTATTCCCCCAGGGATTAGGTAGGTGAGTTCCCCGTTTGGACCTGCAGACCCGAAACATTATAAATGAATAAATTATATAGTAATTAAATTTGCAATAAATGAAGAGAGAACCTGATTTATAAGACTTTTTAATACTCTATGGGGGTGGGTGGACGTGAGGGGGGGGATGTTTTGGTAAGCACTGTGTTCCATAATTCAAAAATAGTTACTTGCCCTTGTAGCTTCCATATCATTCTCACATAAATAATGCCTACCTTGATCGGCGTCTGTGGCCAGGACAGTTATAAACGATGTTTGTGGAACCACGTTTTCCGAAACATTCGCGTGGTAGGTCGACTGACGGAATATGGGCGGGTTGTCGTTGGCGTCGGCCACAGATACCAACAGCCGCTGATAGGACACCATCTTGGGCACGCCCATGTCCTCAGCACTGATGTTGAGTGTATAGCTGGTCTGTGTCTCATGGTCCAGGCCATCATAGATGCTGAGATAGCCTGAAATAAGAAAGACATTTTAATGCTCCACAGTTGGTTTTGTGTCTTTCTTTCCAACAGCTAAAATTTAAATTGTGTGGGCCCTATGCTATGTTTTACAAGAGCCATTGACATATTATAACTCCTTTCTCATTCAACTTTATACATCAATTACCTGTATCAGCATCAAGGACAAATTTTCCATCTTCGTTTCCTGACACAATGTAATACTTGACAATATTGTTTCCACTGTCATCGACGTTAGAGTCGGGGTCCACGGCAACGACCACAAGGATGACATAGCCTGTGGCCTCCTCTTCTGACACTGTCAGCTGAGAGCTGGATTCAAACACGGGGGCATTGTCATTGACATCTGTCACAAATATGATGGTGGTCATCAAGGAACTGTGCACCTCAGACGGGAATGGGCAGGCATCCTCGGCTTTTACAATGACTGAGATCTGTTTTACCTGTCGGGAAAGTCATGAAGGTAACATGAGATCTCATTAAGAGTCATCTGACCCACCTTCCATTCTCACTTTTGTGGAAAACAGTCAAGAACTATTATATAGATATATATGCTGTGAGTGGCAGCATCTAATTAGATTATTTTTGTTAGTAGTTTAAATTAGATGTATTATTTTACAGGTGCAATTTCTCTTTGAATTTCCCACACCATTCTTTAAAGGTCCCTCTCCCTCCTGCAAGGAAAAAATTTGTTTAGGATTTTTATTCCTTTATTCAAATGTTTGATAATTTAGACACTTAAGGTGGATATGTGAAAGCACTTGATTTTGAATAGGAATTATTTTTAAAAACAAATTTAAAAAAATTGGACTTACACATTCTGAAAGTTACAACAAGTGTAATTGTACTATATCAATTAAATTATAAATTTTGTATTCATCCCAATGACCCTCACAAACAAAACAGCCATTCTCAGAGACAATTTCATGAATAGCAGACCTGTTTACTCTTACGATTTTGGCATACAATGTACCATTTTGAGGTTTATAGATAGTATATACTGTATGTTTATTTTTTTTACAATAAATATAACGTATTGAAAGATTTTGTGATGATATCGTACGATTTAGAGTTTGAGGGTAAAAAGGTCTGCAGTTTCCAGCTTACTGTCTCGTAGTCGATGGGTCCAGCCACAGACAACTCCCCTGACAGGCGATCGATGTCAAAATAAGGGCCCAGGCCTTCATTTGGCCCTGAGTAAGATTCAATGGAGTAGCGGACGGTTCCGTTGATCCCAGAGTCGCGGTCCGTGGCGATGAACTTGTGGATGACCTGGTGCTCTGGCGTGTTCTCCGCAATGGTGCGGATGATGACGGGGTCTTGGTCAAACACCGGTGTGTTGTCATTGACGTCTATGATCTGTTGGATGGAACACAATTCAAAAGTGAAGTTAGCACATGAGGGAAGTGCATTGATCAGGCAGATTGTCATCCACTGGCATGTTTCATTAAAGACAAGGAAGCCATCATGACACAATTAATAAAAGGTTACATGAACCTCATATTCAGGTTGAGTGTGTGCATCCATTTAGGAAATGATAACTTCCAGGACGGTATTCTCTAATGAATTCTTTAAATTGGTTGTAAGTTTTGGCTTGCTGGGAATAATATTTATTGATGCCATAGAGAGACCATTGTAGCTGAGATAAAAACTTGTGTGAGATTTCAAACAATGGAGACTGAAGACATAATTAGTCTTCTTAAGGAAAAATAATACAACTGTACGGCATATCTAAATTTAAAAAACCACCAAAAAAAAACAAACACACAAACTACACCATTACTTACGATGATTGTGACAGTGATGTTGCTGCTGCGGGGTAAGGCTGCGCTGCTGTCCACGGCCTGAATGTTTAAAATGTGATACGATGCCTCTTCGTAATCAATGTCCCGTATGGTTGTAACAACTCCAGAAGTGCGGTCCACGGAGAAACAGCTGAACACATTGCCTCCGGTCAGATAGTAGTTGACTTTCCCATTGGTTCCAGAGTCCTTGTCTGTGGCATTGACCTTGCCAACAACAGTTCCCATGCTCACATTCTCCACGCACTTGAGGCTGACGTGCTGGGCGGGAGACAGGGGGGGCTGGTCGTTAACGTCCAGCACCGAGACGGTCAGCGGTTGGGATGTCTCTCGGAAAGGGACCCCGTTGTCTCTGGCCACCACGGTCATATGGTAGACGGTCTGATTTTCATAGTCTAAGACTTCCCGGGTGGTTACTTTTCCTGAACTTGGGTGGATATCAAAACTATACAAGGCTGATGGCTCTGAGCGACCTAAGTACAGAAATAGGGAACTTTTTACAAACATATACAGTGTCATTTTAAACAAAAGTTAATTTCATCAATTGGCAAAATTTGTTTAGTCTACATTTTTAAAAAATCTGTCAAGATTACAAGAAGGAAATGATAAATTTAAAAACATGAATGGGGTTCAGTTTTTGGGAACAATTTTATAGCCATTGTTTATCTTATGGGTAAACGGCAATCTCTTTCTTCTTATTTTTAAATTTTTGGATAGAATTTAATGGCACGTGAGGGCTTTGATGTTTGTGTCATTGTGAGAGGAATTGAGAACTTCAGCCTTCAACTCCGTCATGGGTATAATCCGTTCAGTATGACATTCAAGTGTTTGATAAAACATGCTAATAAAGTGTGTACTGCATTTAAATCATTCAAGTAGCAGTTGGCTTTGGCCCTCTTGAAAATTCAAGAATCACGCTTTATAAAAAGGAAAGTGATCTTAATATTGATAATTGGGGAATGTGATGGATCATTTGAGTCATTCAAGTAAACAGGCTTTATAAAGGAAACTGATCTTAATATTTATCATTGAGGTATGTGGTCCGTTCTGTTTAAGTTTGAGATTTTCCTGAAGTGTCACCTGACACCAAAAAGTTGGGAACCACTAGTTTTACAAGCCAAGAAAATTAAATTAAAGATGTGTAATGAATCACTACTAAGATGCATGTTAGAATAGAAAATACAACTATCACTTGGAATCACTACAAGCATGTGGTACAATTTTTTGGGTGGTTAAAACTTGCAAATACTAAGAAACTTGATGCATGAAAATGTTTAAAAACACAGGAGCCCCCAGCGAAGAGGATGACACCTGGGGCTGTCAACCTTGGCTTAGCCTGGCCCAGAAGAGAGGAGACGGTTTTGTGTTGACTCAGGATTGGGACAAATTTGATTCTCTTTTAAGTGGGTAAAACCTCCACAGAGTGTGAAGGCAGAGATGTTCAATATTGTACTTGTGTTAAAACGGGATGGGTTCACCACCGACAGCAGGGAACACTTTCGTGTTAAACAGTTGTGATATATGAAGGCCGTCGATAAATGAAATTTGTTTTTTTTAATTTCAAAGTTACATACAAACCACATTATTAAAGGTCTGCGAGTTGATCAACATCTAAAAATTACAACTGCTAAAAAGTCTTGTAAAATAGAAAAGAGAACAGGCACGCTGTCCAGGAACTAAAGAGTTATTTTAAAAAAATAAAAAAATTAAAGCAATGATTTTGATGGACTTACTCTTATCCAAGAAGTAGCTGATGAGACCGTTGTCTCCTTCGTCGGGATCAACTGCCACCAGGGTGGTCAGTTCAGTGCCTTTCGGCCTGTTCTCGGACACGCTGAGGGAAAACGGTCCCTGTCTTTTGAAAGTTGGGTCGTTGTCATTATCGTCCTGGACCTTGACCTTCACCCTTGTGTGAGCAGTTCTCTGAGGGTCCCCTTTATCTGACACGTAAACGGTCAGCAGGTGCTCCGCCACAGTCTCCCTGTCTAGAGAGACTTGGGTTCGAATCTCGCCGTTTATGGAATTAATGGTGAAGTTTGTTTGCGGGGTGGAGAAAAAGAACTGCAGTAATCCATTGTTGCCAATGTCACGGTCATTCGCGATAACTTGACCAACAAGACTGTTGGGGGACAGATTTTCCCGGATTGAAAACCTATACTGGTCTCGGGAGAAAACTGGATCATTGTCATTGACGTCTGTCACATTGATCTTAATTAGTGCCAACGCCGACAGCGGCGGACTGCCGTGGTCTACGGCCCTGATGGTCAACTCGTAGGTGTCATGGATCTCCCTGTCCAACAAGTCTCTGGTCCAGATCTGACCGCTGATAGGGGAAAGGCCAAACACGGAGGTGTAGCGGTTGCTGAGAAAAGAGAATGAGATCTTCTTATTGTTCCCAGAGTCGTTATCGCTGGCCGTCACGTTGTTGATAATAAATCCCACTTTGACATTTTCAGAAACGGAGAAGTAGTACACTGGCCGGTCGAACCTGGGGGCGTTGTCATTGACGTCCTTCACATTCACGGTCAGGGTCATGTTGGCGCTGAGGCTTTTCGGAGTTCCCTGATCCTCAGCAATAATAACGAGGGAATATTTTGTTGTCCTCTCGTAGTCAAGACTGCGGCTGACATTAATTTGTCCATCACTGATAGAGAAAGTGTCCCCAAATGTATCCAGCAACCTGTAGCGTACCGTCCCATTTTCTCCTAAATCCTTGTCAAGGGCTTTGGCCTTGTACAGGCCACTGCCTATTGCTTCATCTTCACGAACCTCAAGTTCAAGCATTGTGGTCGCAGGAAAATAAGGGGCATTATCATTTACGTCTAGGATAGTAATATTCACCTGAAGAAAAGTAATCTTATTGTCATTACTTAGAAAAGCTAATCTTGAAAAGTAAAAATGATTACAAGTTATCTTCCTTCTGTGAGTTTAAAAAGTAAATGCATTTGGCATAGGTGTTGACTTTGGTTTCAAACTGGCATATTTATTCAGACCTGGCGAATGACATTTTTTTTTTATATATGACTTTGATTTTTTAAATGTAAGAAACTCTTTTACATAGTAAATTGGTTATTCTTCATACACAGACATATGGTTATGCAGGTTTGGTTTTCTAAGTGATGTTTTGCATAGAACCCTGCTTCCAGCTCCCAGTCTAGCTCATCCAGCGCAGCTGTTTAAAAGATAAACGCCTCTTACCTGGGCTACTGCAAAGACAGGTGGGAAATAGGCCTCTGCGTGGACGCTCAGCACAACGAATGGACTCAGCTCTCTGTCCAGGGCGGAAATGGTGGTGATGACTCCCGTGGAATTGTTCACCCTGAACCACTCAACCGTCTGAAAGCGGGTTTTGTAGATAATTTCTGAAAAGAAACCAATATTCTGTGTAACATCGCTCTAATGAAGTTTACTTTTAAAAATAAGCAAATGTTACAGTTGTAGTAACCATCTAATAAAGACATACGGCTAATACTGACAACTTATAACTATAGAAAACTTCAGTTTATGCATCCAATAAAGCTCAAACCAAATGGTCTATTCCCATACACGCATTTAGTGTGCACCGATCGCAAACTGCAAACCCCGCCTACTGATCTTACTTTCCTTATACGTAAACAAATGATAATACATCCCCTTACCGTTGGTTGGATCACCTGGGTTATCCAGGTGAGCCTCGACTTTGCCCACAATCTGACCGAGACCGGCCGCCTCGCTGATGGTGAAGTTGAACATGGTGGGGGTGAAAACCGGCGGGTGCACAGTGCCGCTGATGACACTGACAGCGACGACGGCATTGTCCAGAGATGTCAGGCCCCCACCATCTGTGGCCCTGACTGTAAGTGTGAGGAGCCCTCCTGGCAGGGAGCCGATCAGTGAGATGGCGCCTGAGAGAGAGATACAGAGAGGATCAGTTGGACATGTTAACTATTCAACTAAATTGTATTTTATAACCATAACCCCATGGGGTTAAACATGGCTGCATGGGTTTTACGCAAAGCTACCGATATTTTCACCAACAACTCAAATAATCGTTTATAGACCATCTCCTAAACCCAGTGACACCACAATGGGCACCAAGTCAACATCTGAGTCCACATCAGCAGAAATTCAGATATGCTGGAAGCCTTCAAGTGAAGGATTGGAGCATGAGATTATCAGCTTGGGTAAAAAGCTTGTGGAAAAACTGCTCAAATATGAAGCAGGCATTAAATATCCATCTCCTTGTTCATTGCAGCACTTCTCACCCACAACATAGTTGATGAACTACAAGACATTTTTATTTTAATATTGAAGACGCTAAACAGGGTGATCCAAAAAGTTCAACAAACAACAGATCTGAACTCAATGCATCAAAGAAATGTTCAACTTCAAGCAATTTTGAACACCAACGCAAAATGTATCATCATCGGAACAAAAGAATAAAACTGAAAGTTAACATTTTTGTAACTTTTCAATGATTCTGGAGAGTTGACGGCTATCTTTAAAACCAGAGTAAGCTTGAGACACTGGTAGCTGTGCAAGGACTTCAATCTATTCTAAATCTTTACCCCTGGATGTGAGTTACTCATTAAACATATAAAATTGATTGAATCCAAGCCCTCTAAACACTACGTGTCTATTTATAGATGTTAGCCGTTGAAGTTGGTTGACATTTGAAGGTTTAAGTTGTGAGTTAATCACTTGTATCATGCGATCACATCAGGGATAATGAATTACTTATTGCAATAAGGAATACTTTGTAGTTTCTATGCAAACGTTTTTACAAAATAAATATAATTTACAACAGCAACCATAATGGCGGTTACCTTTCTAGTTTTAAAGTGAGAATCAGAACACATTATTTCAACCCTCTTTCAACCTGGAACTGTACACGTGTCACCTCCATCTCTTCAACCCTCTTTCAACCTGGAACTGTACAGGTGCCACCTCCATCTCTTCAACCCTCTTTCAACCTGGAACTGTACGGTGTCACCTCCATCTCTTCAACCCTCTTTCAACCTGGATCTGTACAGGTGTCACCTCCATCTCTTCAACCCTCTTTCAACCTGGAAATGTACAGGTGTCATCCCCATCCCATTCAACCCTCTTTCAACCTGGAACTGTACAGGTGTCACCTCCATCCCTTCAACCCTCTTTCAACCTGGAACTGTACAGGTGCCACCTCCATCTCTTCAACCCTCTTTCAACCTGGAACTGTACAGGTGCCACCTCCATCCCTTCAACCCTCTTTCAACCTGGAACTGTACAGGTGTCACCTCCATCTCTTCAACCCTCTTTCAACCTGGAACTGTACAGGTGTCACCTCCATCTCATCAACCCTCTTTCAACCTGGAACTGTACAGGTGCCACCTCCATCCCTTCAACCCTCTTTCAACCTGGAACTGTACAGGTGTCACCTCCATCCCTTCAACCCTCTTTCAACCTGGAACTGTACAAGTGCCACCTCCATCCCTTCAACCCTCTTTCAACCTGGAACTGTACAGGTGCCACCTCCATCCCTTCAACCTGGAACTGTACAGGTGCCACCTCCATCCCTTCAACCCTCTTTCAACCTGTTCAGGTGTCAAACTGATCCTGACTGAAGAGTAGGAATGCTGAGAGCGCTTTTTTGTCTCCTGGTGTTCATATAGCTTGCCACGTTGGATGTTGCTCACAGCCTTTATGGGGATTTTCACAGGTGCCTATTGACAATTTAACTGCCTGCCCACCCATTGACAGGTCTCGTCATGATCCCGCCCAGGAAGGAAAAAAAAAGCGGCAGCAACTTCAGCTTTAACTGTATTCGGAATCTGGAGTAAAGCACCGCACTAACAACTCCAGGATTGTTTCAATATCCCCACCCCATATTTGTCCACTGAAAATGAACATACAAGAATATAAAGGGTAGTACACGTTAGAGTTTATAAATCTACTTGTTTCATCTGAGATCCCACTTACCTGTGTCTGCGTTTATACCGAAGATTTGATTGTCATTGCCGCCAATAATCGAGTAGGTCACGGTCCCGAATATCCCACTGTCTCGGTCCCTGGCTTGTACATTGACCAGTGGACCAGGTGAGGCGTTGAGCATAACATTGATGGCGTACTCCCTGGGCTCAAACCTAGGGTGGTTATCGTTGACATCGGATATCTCCACTCTGACAACAGCCTGGGTGGTTAGGTTATCTGTGGGGGAGAATATAGAGTTAGGAAGGAATGTTAGGGTAATGCATGTAACATGGAGTAACTGGAAAATGACATATTGTATCCGTGCATTGTTATGTGATATCAGTGAGGTATCGTGTGACATTATAGTGCAATGTGGTATCAGTGAAATGTCAAGTGGCATTAATGCAATTTCATGTGCTTCCAGCGAAGCGTCTTCAGTGACATGTCTAATGATATTGGTGAAGTGTCACATTTGGGTCGGTTAACTAAATCGGGGAGGTCACTTTGTTTTTTTGTTGACCATTTCACTTGACATAAATAGGGGCACTTCATATGATGTCCAAATCATCACTGTTATAGTTGAGAACACAAGCTGATGTCTGTTCAAATATTTGTTATAAGTAATGTGAGTTCAGATTATTAAGCTTATTACATGGCAAGGGGTAGGCCGTGAGTGGGGGGGGGGGGCGCTTATCAATGACTTCAAGGTCTCTGAGATCTAAACAAATCTTTAGAACCGCGGCGGGTGGGAAGGGGTAGGGCGTGAGTGGGGGGGGGGGGGCGCTTATCAATGACTTCAGGGTCTCTGAGATCTAAACAAATCTTTAGAACCGCTGCGGGTGTGTGATGTGAAGACAAGAATGGATTTGATCCACGCCATTAAATTAACACAATGACCAAGAACTCTAACTCCTGCCCCGAGACCGTGTTACTTGTCTCCCTTGACGAGATCACGCTGTCATAACAAGTGCAAGAGGTAAAAATGATTGTTTCAAGTTGCGGACCAAAACCTGTTCTTTTAACATTCACAACAGGTAAGTCCATCAGGCCCAGGTAGGGAGGAAGGATGAATACCAAATGTGGGGGGGGGGGGGGGGGGGGAGAGAGAGAGTCTAGGGAAAGTGTGTACACGTGTACATCTGAATTCGGTCTGGTTAAACACTGAAAGTGTGTGTACTTTTACAACCGAGGGCCTTCAGGGAACACATAACCAATGGTTTGACACTCAATTTTTAATTGAAGCGATAGGAGATTTGGGGGTGGGGTGAACTTAAAAAAAAAAACAACCTTAAATGAACCATTGAAATCTTGAAAGATCGTCTTTTTTTCAACTATCGGAAGCTCCTACTGAGATACATATTGATATTTTGAACGGTCTTCTACTTTCAGATTGTGGAAGCTCCTATTGAGATCAATATTGATATTTTGAACGGTCTTCTACTTTCAGATTGTGGAAGCTCCTATTGAGATCAATATTGTATATTTTGAACGGTCTTCTACTTTCAGATTGTAGAAGCTCCTATTGAGATCAATATTGTATATTTTGAACGGTCTTCTATTTCAGATTGTGGAAGCTCCTATTGAGATCAATATTGATATTTTGAACGGTCTTCTACTTTCAGATTGTGGAAGCTCCTATTGAGATCAATATTGTATATTTTGAACGGTCTTCTACTTTCAGATTGTAGAAGCTCCTATTGAGATCAATATTGTATACTTTGAACGGTCTTCTAATTTCAGTAGAATATATATATATATAAAACAGAAAATTAATACCCCAAACTAAAAAAGTACGCCCAAAAGACGTTTGAAGGGACGACTACACACAGTGATGGACGACTACACACAGTGATGGACGACTACACACAGTGATGGACGACTACACACAGTGATGGACGACTACACACAGTGATGGACGACTACACACAGTGATGGACGACTACACACAGTGATGGACGACTACACACAGTGATGGACGACTACACACAGTGATGGACGACTACACACAGTGATGGACGACTACACACAGTGATGGACGACTACACACAGTGATGAAACTGCATCTGCTAGACAGTCTTTAACTTAGCCACTACCAGAAACTGCATCTGCTAGACAGTCTTTAACTTAGCCACTACCAGAAACTGCATCTGCTAGACAGTCTTTAACTTAGCCACTACCAGAAACTGCATCTGCTAGACAGTCTTTAACTTAGCCACTACCAGAAACTGCATCTGCTAGACAGTCTTTAACTTAGACAAAATCTCTAAAAAAACAAAACATAATCAGTACCCTATCCACATCCTAGGTGTCATATCCTATCCACACCGCCAGTACTCTTTACTATCCCCAGCATTATGTCCTGTTTACATCTTTGGTACCCTATCCTATGCACATGTTCGTTAATCCATTGTCTCCATCCTATGCACATCACCAGTACTCTATCCCGTCCACGTCATCGGTACTCTCTATCCAAAACAACTAACCTGTATCCACGGCCTCCACCTGGAACTGGTAAGAGCTGTCGCTCTCATAGTCCAGCGGCGCCCGCACACATATGTCCCCGGTGTTGGGGTCCACCCGGAACTCTGTGAGTGGCGCCAAGGTCAGGGCCATCCTGTAGGTCACCGGCGAGTTTCGGCCACACTCGGGGTCAACAGCTGATACCTGCGGGGTGGACAAATTGGCAACGGTCAGTCATGCGTCGAATAATTTGACAATTTAAGAAGCATCTATAGTTACTAGACATGAATACAAAAAGGACAAGGATGCAGTAGGCGTTGATGAAGACCTCTTACCGTCGCGTTTTTAAAGGCGTGGTAGGTAATTAGAAATAAGGACCTGGGAGAGCTCAGCTGGATTTTTTACAAAAGGACTATGTGCCGTATTTCACTTATGTGCGCGGTTCCTTGATTGGGATGGAAGCCTGACGCAACCCCCCCCCCCCAACCATTTAGCCCCTATCTCATGAGACAGCGAGCGGCGATCGTTGTAACGTGACGTGCCGGGTAGCCCAGTGTTACCGAAAATGGCTGGCAGTTAAATGTGAATGAAGCCAAGGAGACACGTTTATTGGGCACTGAAATGCGCTTGTTACCGCCATGTGCGACTGGTGAGTGGCGACTGGTGAGTGGTGTTTATAGGGTGGCGATTAGTTTAGGGTGACCGTGATTGGGGGGTGGGGGGGGGCTCGTTGCGATGTGACTGTTCTGCCTTGTGACTATGTAACTGAAATGTGACTTTTTTTTTGTCAGTGGGCACTCATGTTTGATGCCTACTGTACGAGTATTATGACTATTTTAAAAGACATGGCAACTGTATAAAATGCTTACTGTATTAGGACTACGATATAGTGTACTGTAAAAGACAAGATTACTCTATATGGCAGACAAGACTACTATATAATGCAAGACTGCTCTATAAGGCAAGATTACTGTATAAGGCAAGACTAGAGTATGGTATAATGCAAGACTAGAGTATAGTATCAGGCAAGATTAGCGTACAGTAAAAGTCAAGACTTGAATATAGTATAAGACAAGACTACTGTCTAAGGCAGGCCAGCACCCACTTGGCGGCCCGCGAAGTAACGGAAATATTCTTTATTACTATTTTCTTAATTAATAGCCTTCGCCTTCGCCCTTGTCCTATCATCTTTCGGCCCGCACAAGTTTTTCCATAAAGTATTACGGCCCGCCTTACATTTTGAGTTGTGCAGGCCTGGTCTAAGGCAAGACTGGAGTATAGCATAAGGCAAGACTACTGTATAAGAAAAGACTACTGTATAAGAAAAGACTACTGTATAAGAAAAGACTGCTGTATAAGGCAAGACTATACTACTGTATAGCAAGACTACTGTATAAAAAGAACACTGCTCAATACCGTACATTGAGCAGAAGTCGGCAACATTTTGATAACATGTGCCGAAGATGGATTTCCAATCATTCAGCGTGTGAATTATCTTGACATTTTACAGTTGATCTTATAAGACGCATTTTAAGTCACTTATTTACATATTTTGGTCTTCCAAGTGCCATTACCAATTGCTCAAGGTGCCAAGTCTGGAACGCGAGGACTTGGCACGCGGGCAGGCACTAATAAATAGTACTATAAGTATAACGTAGTCATGTATAATGTTTAATGCATAACTAATAGTTTTATAGGACAGGACAATTGTATAAGACAGGACTAATGTATAAAGACCACTCAACTGCCTACTGAAATGACTACTGTCTAAAGACTACTGTCTACTGAAATGACTACTGTCTTGTCTAAAGACTACTGTCTTGTCTAAAGACTACTGTCTACTGAAATTACTACTGTCTTGTCTAAAGACTACTGTCTTGTCTAAAGACTACTGTCTTGTCTAAATACTACTGTCTTGTCTAAAGACTACTGTCTACTGAAATTACTACTGTCTTGTCTAAAGACTACAGTCTTGTCTAAAGACTACTGTCTTGTCTAAAGACTAGTGTCTTGTCTAAAGACTACTGTCTTGTCTAAAGACTACTGTCTTGTCTAAAGACTACTGTCTTGTCTAAAGACTACTGTCTATAATAAAGACTGTCTACTGAAATAACTACTCTCTAAAGATTACAGTCTAGTGAATTGACCACTGTCAAAAGATTACTACTGCCTACTGAAACGACCACTGTCTGAAGACCATTCTCTAAATGACTACTGTAAGTTGACCACTGTCTGAAGACCATTCTCTAAATGACTACTGTAAGTTGACTACTGTCTTAAGACCATTCTCTAAATGACTCCTGTAAGTTGACCACTGTCTGAAGACCATTCTCTAAATGACTACTGTAAGTTGACTACTGTCTGAAGACCATTCTCTAAATGACTACTGTAAGTTGACTACTGTCTGAAGACCATTCTCTAAATGACTACTGTAAGTTGACCACTGTCTGAAGACCATTCTCTAAATGACTAATGTAAGTTGACCACTGTCTGAAGACCATTCTCTAAATGACTAATGTAAGTTGACCACTGTCTGAAGACCATTCTCTAAATGACTAATGTAAGTTGACCACTGTCTGAAGACCATTCTCTAAATGACTAATGTAAGTTGACTACTGTCTGAAGACCATTCTCTAAATGACTACTGTAGGTTGACTACTGTCTAAGGACCATTCTCTAAATGACTACTGTAAGTTGACCACTGTCTAAAGACCATTCTCTAAATGACTACTGTAAGTTGACTACTGTCTGAAGACCATTCTCTAAATGACTACTGTAGGTTGACTACTGTCTAAGGACCATTCTCTAAATGACTACTGTAAGTTGACCACTGTCTAAAGACCATTCTCTAAATGACTA
>CAXITT010000373.1:115018-125485 GCA_964033795.1 Lymnaea stagnalis | reverse complement strand
GGGGGGGGGGGGGGGGGGAGAGTGGTGTGATATAAAAGAAACTAAATAAAAAAAATTGACTACACGATTAGGAATCCATTTATAAGAAACAGTCTGTTATCGTATAAGAAACAGTCTGTTATCGTACAAGAAAGACGGCAACTAATATTAATTGGTTTTAGCCTAATAACCTAGTCAGTAATTTCCTTAGCTCACATGACGTCTCGCATTAAGCCTTATATATGTCGAAATCCTAGGCCAAGCCGTCGGGTTACGTGTGTATAGTCTAGTTGAGCACATTATGAAACATTGCATTGGTCAACGTGAAAAAATGGCGCCGAGACTACTTGCAAACTGAGTAGGAGACATTTTCTGAAACATTAGCCAAGTGCTACAGTGCAATGGGCTGTCCACATATAGTCGAATTAAACTTGTCTGTACACTTATAATCACAATGACAGGTTTGTTTTCAAAAAATGGGGAAAATTATCTACATCAGTGGTTGCCAACCAGTGCCCCTCAGGGGTTCTGCAGCCACTCACAGACACAAAATAAATAAAAATTGGCATTAACTTGTAAGACTTGATGGGAAGGTCTATCAGTCTAATGGGCCACCCTACAGAAATTGATAATAAATAGGGCTTTGCGGGTCAAAAAAGTGGGGGACCTCTGATGTATTTGTTTTGATGTAAAGTTTATACTGCTCTGATCTCTCTTCCCTCCCCCCCCCCCCCGTTTTACCCGTCACCCTACCCCAACAACTGCAACACAAGTTTAAATCAAACCTTCTACACACAACCACCACTGCACTTCTCTCCTCCATCCCCCCCCCCCCCGTTTTACCCGTCACCCTACCCCAACAACTGCAACACAAGTTTAAATCAAACCTTCTACACACAACCACCACTGCACTATCATGCATTCTATCTACGCCGCGGCAATATAATATACCCAAACTAATTCCTGGCCTGACTTAATGGCGGTGCTGACGGCTGGTCCATTGATGTCACTGATGGTTACGACGGACTACAGTGGTATGCGCCCTCCAAACCCCACCCCCCCCCACACCCCCGAAACGATAACAGTATAAACGTATCTTTATCGCATTTAAACTCTGGTCCTAAAGCAGTTTAAAATAAAGTATTTTTCTCAGAGTATAAATCTCAACAAGTCTTGACTAAAGCGACAAATTAACTTCTGGAGGGAGACACGTTTATCTTTTCAACAAAAAAAAACAAAAATAATAAAACTCTACCTGTAAAACTCAAATAACGACAATACAATTATTTCTTATCAGCAATCAATCCGTGTGGAATGTAAATGTATGTACCTTGAGGGGTGGCAGTGGTGTGCGTCTAGACGTATGGTGGGGTGCTGCTGTTATTATAGGGGGAGGTCTGGGAAGGAGGGGGTAAGCTGTGCGTTACTGGCTTCTATACCAACAAACAATTTTTTTTTTTAAAAAGTAAATAACCACCGTCACTTGTAACAAATATTTTTTTTTTATACAGGAACGACGAAAAAATGATAGCTCCATAGGTAACTTCAGTCAAAATGAATTAGTTTAGAAACCAAAAATGCGGTAGGCCTATATGCTAACCCCTATAGAGTTTCGAGGTGGCGAAATAATACAACTGAAGCTCTCGTGGGCTTTTCTGTCAACACGCGTGCTGTGACACACACACCCACAAGGCAGCTGGGCTTAGAACAATCAAATCTGTCTTCTATAGCAGATAACAGGAGATATAAAAAAACTCAATACTGTCACATGCGTTATGTGCAGTTTTTTTTTTCGCAATCAACTACAGCAGTTAATTTTGTTCAAACATTCAATATCATACACATCTTATTCATTCACATTGTTTCTTGAGCACTTTCACTGTGTGTATGTTACCTACTGTTGACACATACTAAATAACTGAACAAAATACTCTCGATCCCCAATGAATCGTCCTAGTGCGATAGCATCACGGCGCACACACAAACAACACCCAAACACAGCTTAAGATTGTGCCACTTTAATAAGACCCATGAGCACTACTCCATAACTCAAGCCGCATTGCTTTGTCTGCCCCTGTCATTCACAGTCTCTAGGCCAGTGGCTCCGAGTTCCGTCAAATCCATATCTCACGGTGTCATGGCCGAAAGGGCAGTCAGATATGTAAACAGTTGACAACATTCTAGTAACTTCATTTGAGCGATGGACGGTTATGCATTTATTGGGGAATTGAATACAAAAGCATGTGACCCCTCTGGCTCGCAAAACGATTAAAAGCGAACTTTTAATTTTGGTGCATGGCTAAGTCTGAAAAGGGAGGGGGAGGGCGCAAACCTTAATCCTTTGTTTTCTGAGGATCTTTACTGGTGCCTTCTTGGGAAGGTTTCCTCATATCTAGTATAGTTGTAGTGGGGACTCCAGGCCCCTGAACACCACGTCACAAAAACTAGCTTTCGTAGCGGGGACGAAACGGCCGCCTACAAGACCCGCCGTCGACAAAAGGGGTTTCAAATGTCGTATTCAATTTAAAGTTGGTACTTGAACAAAGTTGAGTTTGATCGTGCAGAAAGTGTGTAAATAAGTGTACGTGCACGATCTATTGACAAATGCGACCCTTCAAAGTGAGCATGTTGTGAGTAACTGTGTGTACCTCTGTTTGGTCATAGCATCATAGCTATGAGAACTATAACAACGCAGTATAATTCATTCATAACCTCCATTGAAACGCTTTCGATTTGATGTTTTACGGACAGAATTGTGAACTGATGTCAACAGAACTAAATAATACCTTTGCAAAAACAAAAAAAAACAAAAAGTGGTGATGAGAACACATTCGATACCTCCTCCGCAATGGTTTAAGAACTCTTGCCTGAACTTGGGTCACAACTCGAGCAAACACAACACTGCCGTCCGAGTCTTATCTGCCCCGTACACTAGTTCATTGCCGAAAGCCATGACGTTGTCCTCCAAGCATAAAATCCCAAATTAGGTGGCTTCGCTTTCGAGCAAGAGTGGCTGGGCTGCACTTTTAAATAGGGTGGAGGTTTAGGTAAATCACTCCCTCTTCCAACCCCGTGCCCCAAATATATACGTATGTATGTATGTAAGTAAATGGTGACGTCATGTCTACCAGTCCCTCCCCCAATCCTTCGTAACATTGAAAAAAAAACAACTACAAATTAAATTTAATAAAAGTTGATCCAAAGTCTGGACGTGTCACGCGGTGTAAGCCAAATTGTGTCTTACACCCGCCCCGATCAGACATTTGTCTTCCTGTGTCGGTAGTAACCCCCTCGAGATCAGACATTTTTTTGTCTGCATGCTCATTCCCCGGGGTACAATCCCCCCCCCCCCCCCTTGTTCAGGTAATGGCCTGGGGTTCACCTCAACAAAACGATCTGTATCTGAGGCCATGGAATCTCACAAAGCATAACTCCTGAACGCAGGCCAACTTTCCTCTCTTTCAGCGCCGTGCTTCTGCTTCTGCCGCACGTTGGGGCCTGGCCCTTTTGTCGTGGGGTATGCAAATCGCATTAACCGGCGAGGGGAGTTGAAGTGAAAAGGAAGCAACAAAATAGCCCAGCGGTTCTATAAGAGTTGTGGTTTGACACCGGCTACTGCCTGCCTATATCCCCCCCTCCCCCAACCCCCGGTACATTGTACCTGAAACAAAATCTTCCCTCAGATCGGTGATTTTCTTGTACTGCGGGCTAATATTTTTTTTAAAATTATTTCATTCTGATATTTGATCATTAATGGCTAAACGGTTTTGATTATCAAGTTCTTGTTATCAACGATAGAAACACACCTGGATGAACTGTTGAAATTATCATGTTCTTGTTATCAACGATAGAAACACACCTGGATGAACTGTTGAAATTATCGTGTTCTTGTTATCAACGATAGAAACACACCTGGATGAACTGTTGAAATTATCATGTTCTTGTTATCAACGATAGAAACACACCTGGTTGAACTGTTGAAATTATCATGTTCTTGTTATCAACGATAGAAACACACCTGGATGAACGGTTGAAATTATCGTGTTCTTGTTATCAACGATAGAAACACACCTGGATGAACTGTTGAAATTATCGTGCTCTTGTTATCAACGATAGAAACACACCTGGATGAACTGTTGAAATTATCATGTTCTTGTTATCAACGATAGAAACACAGCTGGATGAACTGTTGAAATTATCATGTTCTTGTTATCAACGATAGAAACACACCTGGATGAACTGTTGAAATTATCATGTTCTTGTTATCAACGATAGAAACACACCTGGATGAACTGTTGAAATTATCATGTTCTTGTTATCAACGATAGAAACACACCTGGATGAACTGTTGAAATTATCATGTTCTTGTTATCAACGATAGAAACACACCTGGATGAACTGTTGAAATTATCATGTTCTTGTTATCAACGATAGAAACACACCTGGATGAACTGTTGAAATTATCATGTTCTTGTTATCAACGATAGAAACACAGCTGGATGAACTGTTGAAATTATCATGTTCTTGTTATCAACGATAGAAACACACCTGGATGAACTGTTGAAATTATCATGTTCTTGTTATCAACGATAGAAACACACCTGGATGAACTGTTGAAATTATCATGCCCTTGACATTGCGTTAAAAATAAGTTAACGAAATCACCCGGCGTAAGGACAGCACGCAAATCCCCGGACATGTGATTTAGCCTCAGATTCCTTCGCCCAAGCGCCGACCTAGTAGATCTCAAACGGGGTTGGCTTAAGAATAGAATAGAATAAAGCATTACACCGAGAAATTCATCGTTGTTGTAAGCCATGCCTAGATTTTAATTTCTTTCTTCAAATTTTTTTTTTTTTTAAAAATGACTTTCAGCTGGCTGCGGCTTAAATTCACTGCATAAATGGCAAGATTGCGTCACCACTGCGATCATAAATATTAGACATGGAAAGTTGAAAGAAATTGAAACCCTTTTAGAAAAAGACAAAGAGAGGGTTGACCATATATTATATCTATGCATCAATGCGGGTTTGAAAGGGAGGTTTCGCCATTTGGTGGAAACTGGAGGCTCTTTACTTTGACGGTGCTAATAACTCTGTACAATGCCTCTTTAAAGCGTGGACTTGAGGTCTGATGGTAGCACTACTCCGTGATATGGCTATTTAACTTTTCACCTAGACAATAGTTGTTGAAAGGACGCTTTGACCTCAATCTGCCATCAGGGATCCTCACACGGTCTACATGAAAATGGGTCTATATTATTGATAAGATAGCCAGTTAATACAGAAAATCAACAATTCCTATCCATTTGTAGTGCTGTAAAGACGAGTCGCCTTCACGCGGACAACCGTCGCAAACTCTTCTATATTTCGTGTGACCTGTCTTAGCCATGTCGCCCCCCCTGTTGAGAGACAATGTCCGAACACGACAACGCAACGCCACCCCTTCACTCGAGCATGAAAACGTTTGACAAAAGAAGAAGAGAAGAATCAAGAAAGCAGAACATCCTTCTCGGAATAATTGAATTTGTCATGTGCAGGTAACCGTGAGGCCAACACAAGCGACCATTTTTAGGTGGCCCTACCTGAAGTACCACCGGTGTGAGGGACGTACCAAGTAAAATATCTACTTGGAAGAAGGTCTCTGTGTTTTGTATGTTATTGTCCACCCTGGGGTTTTCTAGCAATAGTCAATGGAATTTGTATGTTCTGTAATGTCCCACAATGGATTTGAACTTTTGAACGGTTACCGGAAATTTGATCGAAAGAAATTTCGTCGACGGTAAATTGATCGACGGTAATTTGATCGAACGGAAATTTAGTTGAATCTTATTTTCAGTTCACACGTTAAAATTTTCGTCAAATTTTTCGTCAAATTTTTTTTTGAACGCACTATACTATATAGTAAAACAAAATAATGTGTTCAAAAAGAAATTTGAAGCAACATTTTTAAGTGAAAACTGGAAGGAAAAAAAACAGTTTCGACCAAATTTCCGTTCGATCAAATTACCGTCGATCAATTTACCATCGACGAAATTTCTTTCGATCAAATTTCCGGATACGCTTTTGTACTAGCCCCCTCCACCCTCACCCCCAAACCTTCTTCCGCGACTGACCTAGAGGCTAATCCGAAGATAAATGTCCTTCATTGGTGAATGGAGAATTTGGAATTCAGCCAATGAACACGTCCACAAAAAGCGAAAACCAACTGTTAGATATCAAACGATTGTGTCATGATTTTATATAACTCTTTACCAGTCAATGTTTGTCGTGTGCTAAACTAGTTCCTACAAGAATTGACACTACATGCATATGGTTCAACTCAGCAAAAAAAAAAACAAAAAAAAAAAAACAAAAAAAACAAAAAAAAACAAACAAGCAAACAAAACGAACCCAAAATGACTTAGTTGGTTCAGTTTTGGTTCAAACCAACAAAAAAAAAAAAAAAAAAAAAAAAAACAAAAAAAACAAAAAAAAACAAACAAGCAAACAAAACGAACCCAAAATGACTTAGTTGGTTCAGTTTAAAAAGGGCACCACACATTTGAGTCGCGCTTGGTACCGTAAAAAACTGTCAACCACCAAAACCTCCACTCTCCCCCCCCCCTCCCCTCTCCCTCACGAAAATTCTTAAAGTCAAAATGATGTAACAGAAGAGTGAAAAAAATCCACTTAAACAAAAAATCTCCGAGGCATAGAGGCGCATGCGAATAATCCGACTTTTGAGATCACGCTGCAGCTTTCTGGGTGCCTCAGAGCCCCACCCAAGCCTGACTGATGCAAGCCCTGCAGGGACACCATTATGACAGGGCAACCCCAGCACACTGGGGGCGATCACCCTTAGACAACGGCTCTCCAGCGCAAGCCATTCATTACATTTTTTCCCCTCTTCTTCAAACAGAAATGTGTTCGCCACATTTCAAGTAACGGCTCCGCCCCTGTAATTATAAGAGCTAGCAATTGCTTTTGGTAAATATTGGATTATTTTTTTGTCGTTTTTTTTTTAGAGAGAGAGAGAGAGAAAGAGAGTGAGAGAAAATATCATGCTGCTGCCACTCTCCCTTCTGTCCATCTAATGACAGACACTTTTAAATGTAATTGATTTCTGAATTCCCTGTTCAAGTACAGTCAGATTCGAACGGGGGAAAGTGAATCTTGCGACGCCAAGGGTGTGTTAGATGCACGGATTCAGGGGCGTACACAAATTTGGAAAGGCGGCTGGGGAAAGTGTAATGTTCAAGGGATTAGAATCACACCCGATTACTTTTGAAATGTATATATATGTATATGTAACAGACCATGGTATTTATGAATACACACATTTAATGGTTATGAGATATGTAAGTGAACTAATTTCAGGTAGTGAAATTTGGGTCGGTGGCAGGGTAGGCGTCTCCCCCCCCCCCAACCAATCCCCGGGACTTAAAAAATTCCAAAGACAACACCTGATGAATAAATGAAGTAGAGCAGTAGTTATCCTAAACCGTTACAGGGATATCTATCCTTGGACGCCTCGGGAACTTTTCGTTAAGTACATCGATGGCTCCAGGATTGTATCGGCTGTCAAGAGCAAATGCCACTGGCCGTTCAGATCAAAGGCCAGACCCCCATTGATGGGACATTTCGATACAGCACGTGGTATTTTAAAAGCCATGAATAAATAAACAAAGCCGCGTGCTGCCCCGGCGTCGTCTTCGGGTGTAGCACACGTGTCGACGGGCGCTCTGAGGGGTTCTTGGGACGGCGTGCTCACACGAGCTCCGGGGCTCGTGTGTGCACGCACAGAGGGTAGGTTTGTGTAATGAATGCCCGGACCCTCAAGGCAATAACAGGTGGGGGGGGGGGGGGGGGGGGGGGAGAGATTATCACCGGGTCAGGATAAGACAGGGAAGTGGAAGACGGGTGAGGACAGGGTGGCAGTCAGATAAGAAGTTGGGAGTACGGGTAAATTCTAAGTGCGTGTAGACTGACTTGAGAGTGAGCATTTTGGAGGTAGGAAAAAAGAAAAAAGAAAAAAAAAGCAAATAGAAGAGCAGCGTTATTAATATGAAGACAATAAGAGAGTGGAATGTCATGTTTTTACATTTTTACATACGAAAACTTGAACAATTTGAGAGTGGAATGTCATGTTTTTACATTTTTACATACGAAAACTTGAAAAATTTGAGAGAAATGTTAATGTAATTTGAAAGAAAAACCATCCATTCTCTTGTTTTCATGTGAACATAGAAAAAGTGTACGTGAGAAATACATAGAAGGAATTAATTTTACATTATTCTTTTTAGCAGGGGAATGATTAGAATAAACACAGCTACATCAATGTACATCATTCAAAAGGGTTGGGGGGGGGGGGGGGGGGGTGCTCAGTTGTATATTAGACAGGATAACGCCAAAGTGGAGTTGCAATAAGGCAGAAACAGATAGCTCTGATTTAATAACTTACATACATTTAGATGGATGTATGTAGTAGAATAGTAGAGCTTTAATTTAATCCTATAAGATATATGTAGTATTGTAGAGCTTTGATTTAATCCTATCCATACAAGTAGATGGATATGTGTAGTATAGCAGTTAACACCAGGACCAAAAAGGGTACGTAATGCTATTTAGATCCACGAGGAAACATGAGGTTCTGTTTCTTTTATTATTCTCCTAACACAAGGCACAATACACAACGTTGGCTACTGACACAGACAGATGATATCCTTCTGTCCCAAATACCACATGTGAATGTAGGAGTGTAGATTTAAGCTGGTCTGTAAAGCTGACGAACAATTTCTCAAATCAATACGATACGCATCTTCAAGACTTCTTACATACAAGTAAGTCATATCCATATGAAAAAAAAAAAAAAATCTATAAAAACAGAACCCCTGAGTGCAGGAAGTAAAGGAAATGCCCCAAGCCCCCAGGTGGCCCATCAAAGACCCCATTCCAGCCCACGCTCTCCATTCTCCAACTGTCCAAACAGAGTACCATCGTCACCAGCAAAGAGGATACAAGCATCAACACCACCAACCTCACCCTTCTCTCTCATCAACGGCTTCTTCTTAGCATCCCGCAGACATTCGAGGCCCTCAAGCGATGCATTCCGGAGGCAGTGCTCCTTGTTAGTCCTGGCGCGTAATCCACAATATGGGTCACAATGATACAAGCTTGCAACCACATGTCATCACCATCACTTCTTGTACTACATGCCTTCATCATCACTTCTTGTAACCACATGCCATCACCATCACTTCTTGTAACCATATGTCATCACCATCACTTCTTGTAGCCACGTGCCATCAATATCGCTTCTTGTAACCACATGCCATCACCATCACATCTTGTATCCACATGCCATCACCATCACTTCTTGTAACCACATGCCATCACCATCACGTCTTGTAACCACGTGCCATCACCATCACGTCTTGTAACCACGTGCCATCACCTTCACTTCTTGTAGCCACGTGCCATCACCATCGTTTCTTGTAACCACATGCCATCACCATCACGTCTTGTAACCACATGCCATCACCATCACTTCTTGTAACCACATGCCATCACCATCACGTCTTGTAACCACGTGCCATCACCATCACGTCTTGTAACCACGTGCCATCACCTTCACTTCTTGTAGCCACGGGCCATCACCATCGTTTCTTGTAACCACATGCCATTACCATCACGTCTTGTAACCACATGCCATCACCATCACTTCTTGTAACCACATGCCATCACCATCACGTCTTGTAACCACATGCCATCACCATCACTTCTTGTAACCACATGCCATCACCATCACGTCTTGTAACCACGTGCCCTCCCCATCACGTCTTTAAACCACGTGCCATCACCATCACTTCTTGTAGCCACATGCCATCCCTCCATCATCTCTCGCTGCAGGGACTGGAGTAAAGATCAGGAGCGTGTTGCTGGATGAGAGACAAGAGGGTGCGGTACAAGTTGCAGACGGTGTCGAAACAATGCACGAAAGACAGAACACGGTGGCGGCTAAATGTCAGTACTTGCCCTTGTGCAACCCCCCCCCCACCCCCACATCTCCCAACCCTCAAGAGCCATTCGTTTGTTTTCTGCACGAGTAAACATTTACTTTCTCCGAGTTTGAGAAATGTGACATAAGGAAATGTAATTAGCTGCACGGAACAAACTTGTCAGGTTATACTTAACATTTATTTGCATTTTTTTTTTTTAAAAGTACAATTTACAGGAAACGTAAGCGGTGAACTTGTATGATTTATAGTGTCGCCGCATACAACTACATTTAATCAGTTGCTAAGATGAATCGACCCCCATCAGAGTCGAAGGCTTTCGGACGGGGCTTAAGTTGTACACATTTCGCAGGCAAGAAAGACAACGGTTGACGGAGGAGGGGTTCGGGTCTGAAACTTATCATTTCTGACTACATTCTTCCAATTTTGTTACATTTAAACTTGAAAATAACTTCAATCTTATCCAATTCCATCCCCCCCCCCCCCCCCCC
>CAXITT010000373.1:78014-114824 GCA_964033795.1 Lymnaea stagnalis | reverse complement strand
AGAGAGAGAGAGAGAGAGAGAGAGAGAGAGAGAGAGAGAGAGCGGGAGATAAGCCATCATTGATCACGTCTCTTAATCCGGAATATAAATTCTGATAAGTCATCACTGGAAAAAGAATGAAAGCGACAGCAGCACGTCTACTTGCGTAATGCTTTTTGGCTCCCCCCATCGGCTCCTTATAGGATCTCAAAAACCGATTTGTTAGCACCTCACATAACAAACTTGACACATCTTCCTCCCCCCCCCCAACCCCTTTAAGACAAAGTCCAACAACAACTGCCATTTTCTGTTAACCTGAGCGGTCCCAAATGTAATATTTCCACGCCATGTTTATCTTGGCTGTTCTCAAACCCTATCTCGCGTCTCCAGTTTACACAGAACAATATTTAGGAATGCCGAAGCCATGTTCAAATGACCCCAACCCCCACACACAGCTCCTTTTAAACCCGGTTCCATTTCCCCGTACGATACAACAAAAATCTCTCCCCATCCCTCTTAACGCTTCTATTTTCACCCCATTTTTTTTTCCTTCAGCTGATTATCCTCCAAATGCACATGGGATGATTTTGTATTTGTTTTCTGCGTGTTTTTCACTTCTCGTCCCCACCGTTATCAATGCACACATTACATTTTCCCCTCATCAAATTTCCATTTTCATTCCCAGCCGTCTTTCACGTGTTATCGCCACGAGGAAATGAGGGGGGCGGTGCAGTGGCAAGGGGGGAGGGGGGTGTCCCAAAGTCCCAAAGCCCCAGGCGGGTGCAGCGTGAGGAGATAACGGGCACTTTGCATTAGGGGGGAAGAGATCACGTCTAATGGGACCCTGAAATTGTGAAGCAGGAGACGGGCTTCAACGGGCTTCAACCCCCCCCCCCCCCAAATGCCCCCATTCCTGGACCTGCATGTTTTTATGGTCTTGGTGGAAGAGCGTGTCCGTTAGCAAGTCAAGGAACCGACGCATGGGGTGATTGTCATATCGACACATCGAAAGATTGTCATGACGATACAAGGGGGTGATTGTCATGCCGACACACGGGGTGATTGTCATGCCGACGCACGGGGTGATTGTCATGCCGACACAAGAGGGGTGATTGTCATGCCGACACAAGAGGGGTGATTGTCATGCCGACACAATATGGGTGATTGTCATGCCGACACACGGGGTGATTGTCATGCCGACACAAGAGGGTGATTGTCATGCCAACACACGGGGGTTCGACACAAGCGGGGTGATTGTCATGCCGACACAATATGGGTGATTGTCATGCCGACACACGGGGTGATTGTCATGCCGACACAAGAGGGTGATTGTCATGCCAACACACGGGGGTGATTTTCATGCCGACACAAGAGGGTGATTGTCATGCCGACACAAGAGGGTGATTGCCATGCCGACACACGGGGGTGATTGTCATGCCGACACACGGGGTTATTGTCATGCCGACACACGGGGTGATTATCATGCCGACACGCGGGGTGAATGTCATGTCGACACACGGGGTGATTGTCATGCCGACACACGGGGGTGATTATTATGTAAACATATTGGGTGGCTGACGCTGACGATTGTTGCACTGTCGGTTCTTTTTCAACGGTTCTCACAATCAAGCGTCGGGTAAAAGTATGACCATCAAATATTCATTTTGCTAAGATCATTCATTACCCATATGTTGTTACTGTCGCTTATCAATCAGAATGATGTTACTAGATTTATACAAAATGTGAAGTATAGGCTTATATATGAAAAAGTATTTGTCCTGAGCAGATTTGTTATGAAATGGTATGGAAGGCGCTATGAAAGAAATCATAAAGCTGCTTTTAACAAAATGCTAAGGTTTGGAGCATGAGGTCTACCATACATTAAGTTAGTTTGTCTAACTCCCTACCAGATAAACACGCGGTCCTGCGGGAGGGGTAACAATCATTGCAACCCGAGGACCGAAATTTATCATCCCCATAATACTACCATCGTGAAGCGCTCGCTGAGCTGAGAAATGCCCTGACACGCTCGCGAGGAAGACGTCACATATGTGTGAAATTTGGGTGATAAATGTCAGGTGAATTGGTGGCTCACGGATACCATTGTCTTAACGAGACCTATCTCTCCGAGGTTGGGTTAAAAGGGGCAAGTGAGAGTGGGGTAAGTACAGGACCTTTGGTACCACACGGATTTAGTGTTTGGGAGATATTTGCGGGTAATGGACACGGGGCGTAGCTGGTCAGGGTAAGAAGGGGTCGAATACCCTTCTCGGGCGATTAAGCTAATTGTCAACTTTGTGACCTATCAACTCTTATAGGGAAGACAATGGGCAAGAAACAGAAAGAGTGTTGTCAGGGAGTAGCCGGGCAAGAAACAGAAAGAGTGTTGTCAGGGAGTAGCCGGGCAAGAAACAGCATGAGTGTTGCCAGGGAGTAGCCGGGCAAGAAACAGAAAGAGTGTTGCCAGGGAGTAGCCGGGCAAGGAACAGCATGAGTGTTGCCAGGGAGTAGCCGGGCAAGAAACAGAAAGAGTTAAGGATAACTAGACAATTCAAAATGTTTGTTAAAACTAATCATTGCATTTATAATTAATCCGATTATTTAAGTAACAAACTTCATGATCGGAAAGATAATACGCCATCGTAAGTTGGAGTCGCTGTAAAAATCAAGACATTTCTGCCCCACCTTTTTTTCACGGGGGCGATGCGAAATGTTACACAATTTCCGTAATTTGAATTCAATATTCTATTCATTGGGACAGGATGGCACATGCAGCTGAATGTCACAAACCGGTGAAATCAACAAGTATAACTGATAGAATAGGACTCTGCAGTGATTACTAGATCGACATTGGTGATCTTAAATTAGTGGGTGTTTTTTATTCATCTTCACATGAAACTATTCGTATTTTTTCTTTGACTTATAGGGCGGCTTTGGGGAAAGCTGGATCCAGCAAGGGCGCCACGATCGAAAAAAAAAAAAAGTGGTAACTGCATTGGAGGATGACTTAAGGTGACATGCAAATGACGTGGTGTCATCCAGACACGGTATCCCTCTGTGTCTTCCCCGGCGCGCCCTGACGACCCCGTCAGACCACGTGAACAACTTGATACGGCTGACGCGTCCTGGTGAGCTAAGGCTGATGTCAGTGCCATCGGAACCGGGGAGGGATGGGGGTGTGCCCCCCGCACGTCACAAGGTGTGGATTGTTACCTGACACGTCCCTGTGAGGTGTGGATGGACGGCTTTCACGTCATTGAGGGAGGCGACGAGAGAGCAGGTCACACCCACCCCCACACACACCTCCCCGAGGGTCATCGTCAGGTCACTCGACAGTTTTATTGGTGTGTCTGGAAAGACAAGAGCTAGTCCTAGACGTCGCTGGGAACATAAACTCCGCTTGAGCGACCACACAGCGTTGTGTGTGCTTGAAGGCACCGTTGGTTTAGAAACGGTGGTCGGGATGCTAACTTCATTAACTTTTAAATTTAAAAAAAAAATGTGTTTCGCCTATAATCAGTTACAGTGACTACCGACAGTCACGTCCACTGCAACGTAACACTGAGCCTTTGTGCACTGATCATGTTCTGGAATAACAAGAACAGAACAGAACTTTTACCTAGACGAGAAGTTTACTCTGATGTAATTCAGCAATTGGAGGATAAAATAACTTTCAAAAATTTAACAATATTGCGATATTTTTTTAACACGGTAGATGGTTGGCGCGTTTTAATGGATACCGGAAATGGGTATGAAAATGAAAGAAATTCGTTAGCCTGAAAAATAGTCGAATTGAAATTTGTTCGAAATGAATGATTGGGGAAGGGAAATGATTACCAAAAAGTTTACATTTTCCCAATCTCTCACTTGCACTTCTTCCTGATAAGTAATATAAATAAATCAACTTTTAACAAATGTAATTTTGATTTAACTTCAGTCATATTTTTTTTTTTTTTTTTTTTTTATTTCAAACAAATTTTTTTCGAAAAATTTTATGTCGAAGAAATCTCAGAATACGCGTTTTAAAATGTATTAAACAATAAATTTATTGACCACTATTCAACTGGTTAATGCCTAAGTGGAGTAGGGCCGTTGGATGTAAGTCCATTATTAAATATAATCAATTAAGTATTTTAAAAATGATGAATACAAACAAGACGTCGCTCTACTCCTCCTGCGATGAGTACTAACTACTTCCGATGACTCCTCAACTAACTACTTCCGATGACTCCTCAGCTAACTACTTCCGATGATTACTTAACTACTTCCGATGAGTACTTAACTAACTACTGCCGATAAGTACTTAACTACTTCCGATGAGTACTTAACTAACTACTGCCGATAAGTACTTAACTACTTCCGATGAGTACTTAACTAACTACTGCCGATGAGTACTTAACTAACTACTGCCGATGAGTACTTAACTAACTACTTCCGATGAGTACTTAACTAACTACTGCCGATAAGTACTTAACTACTTCCGATGTCTACCAAACTAACTACTTCCGAAGCAAAAAGTAAAAATGCAAGTATTTCAAGAGTCAATTCATACTTGCACACCGTTAGCTATGGCCATGACAGATATCCATTTCGGCCATTCAGCTTTACGCCATTGGCGGGGGGCAGTTTAAATAAATCAATCCATACTTTCATTTCTCATTGAGATCATACCCATTGAAGTGTTATGATATCCAGAAATGCAATTAATCAGACGGGAAGCCAATCGTAGCGTTCAATTTTGAGGATTATATCTTTTTATTTATTTATTTTTTTTTAAAGCCCTTATCAGTTGCACTATCAAAGTTAGCCATCCAAATAGTGGGCTGCACCGTAGTAAGAAATGTAACCACGTTAAGACCTATCGCGTGCTTATTGCTGTGTGCCCGGATTTCGATCGCGTGCTTTATCTCCTGGTGCCCGTCTTATCACTACCCAAAGTCTCGGTTGAAAACTTATCAAAATCCTAACCGGCAAAACTGCACTCAGCGAATGTAATCAATGACGGCTCAGCTGACTTAGCCCCGGCAACACTGCGCACACGATACCACATGTAAGCAAGATATGGCATTGCGAGAAATCCAAGACGGGCGTCTGCTATCGCGCCCCCCCCCCCCTGCAAACCGCATTTCACATGCCAACATTGTCTGCGACGGCATAAGAAACCTTCTTCACCAACACGGCCATCTGGACCAACCCCCGAGACACCCGATTCTGCTGCGATGGGCTTATCTTACATCCTCTGACTTATCATACATCGTCGTGCTTATCACACAACGCCATTTTTTTTTTTTTTTTTTTTTTTTTTTCCACCCCCCTTTTTTTTTAAAATTTTAAAAATCCCCCCCCTTTTTTTTTTTTTTTTTTTTTTTTTTTTTTTTTTTACTCCGCTCATTTTTTTTAAAAATCTAAAGATCCTCCCCCTCTTTTTTTTCCCGGGGTCTATGAGTTTGCTAGCAGCCCATTTCGTGAATGTTTATCTTTGTCCTGGTCCATCATCAGCCCTCAGACGTTATATATCGGTCTGCTGCTGGCGCCTCTTTATTCAGTTGCTCTATTTCAGTAGGCTGATAGATTCCATTTCAGACTTGAAAAAATATATATATATATTATTTTATTCCTTGCAAATCGATTTTATATGACGAGTATATCTATACAATGTTCAGTCTACGTCTACACAAGAGATAAACACAACCCCCCCCACACACACACATATATATGCATATATATATAGATATATATATATATTTAAAAATAATGTTTGAATAACCCTTTGATAAAATGACGGCACTAACGCTGGACATCAATAAAAGTTCAAAATGTCGTGGTCAAGCTTTTAACGTCTCTTCGTCCATTGGATGCGAGCACTACAAAATGAAAAGGATTGTTCTCTTTGGTGTTGGTGTCATAAATAATATATAAAATACATATAACATGAAAGATTAAATTATACAATAGAATTGGTAAATCAAGCCTCACGCGCGTTAGGATACACTAACAATAATGTTAATGTGTTTAAACCTATCTTAGCATGGAACAAGGTATCATGGTTACTTACAATTGTGTCATCCCGAGAATCTTAATTCTATTACCCAACCATGGCAACCAATAATTACACCACTCTAAGGTTTTGGGCTATTCTTTAGCCTACAGTTACAACAATGGGTCCATGTAGTGCGACTGGTGCACCTGACGCCTGTGACTTCAATCTACCTCAGGTCACAACCACGCCCCCCTCTTCCTGGGTCTCATTAATTTGGAACGACTGCCTCCTGCGCCAGCACCGCCACTCACCTCCGCCACCTCCCCCCACCCCCCACTAACCTACAGGTGAGTTAGTTATCAATGAAAGCGATGTGTGATCCGTAGTTCCGGTGTGTTAGGGACACGTGCGAAGAGATGTTCACGCAAGGACCCTTCTTGCTCGGAATCAGGTGCATCTGTGTGTGTATCAACACATGTGTATGGGGTTGTCAGAGAGAGATGACACAGTGAGATGGATATAGAGATGGGGAGAGATGAGGGAGGGGAGAACAGAGAGTGTGTGTGTGATAGTGTTAGTGATTTTGTGTTTGATAGTACATGTGAGTCTGTGTGAGTGTTTGTAACTGTATGGGGTGTCTGTACCTCTGTATTGAAACAAGCAGGAAGGTTCACCTGGACTTGGAGACTTGTTTATAAAAGACTAAGAATATCTACCAAATAAAGCACATGTACTTCCTCTCCCCCCCCCCCCCGCATACTGATGACATTGTGTTCTACACACCTACACAAGTTTTGTCCTACTCATCTAGACACGTTGTGCTCCACTGACCTGCACTCGTGATCTACTGACCTACACACGCTGTGTTCCACTGACCAACACATACTGTGATCTACTGACCTGCATGCAATGTGTTCCACTGACCTGCACAAGTTGTTGCCAGTGAGTTGCCAACAAACCTCCAAACATTCACGCGTTGACGCCTCTTAACCCAAACTCCCCCACCCCCACCCCCCAATAACAACACCCACAGCGTTGCTGAGTCCAACAGCTATCGTCGGCACCATGGCAGATTTGGTAAGAACTTCAAATGTCAATGTCAACCAGCGAATCGATTAGCTACCACAAAATCCATTTGTTTCATTACATCATTGTTTTAAATTATTCCGGCAAGCAGCTAGATACATCATAGGATATATAATTGTATCCAACTGTTCTTATCTTACACAATGTTCGCAAATTGAAAAAAAATGAAAAATAAATAATGATAACAGCATCCTCCAAGAATCATAATAATAAGCCACTCCGAATATGTCCATCATGTTACCCTGGCTCGTAATCAGATGCCAGACCATTACGTACACCCCCGTGGCAATTAAGCGCCCCACCGTCCGGCTCTATTAACACTTCCAGAGTTTCCTGCCGTGCCCCCCCCCCCGCCCGCACCATCGAAGACGGTCCTAATAAATACATCATTCCCGTATCAGCCGTGACGCGAGCCCCTGCCCGCTGATGGCTCCCAAAAGACAGAGTGTTTAATTGAATCCTCCACAACATTCTTTTTTTTCCAAAGCGTTTTATCGTCGACGGCCATAATGAATGACGGGGATAAATGGCGTGTCACTGATTGGCTCTTTTATGAGAATCATTGGCCGCCGGGGCGTTTGGTCAATTTGTGTGTGTGTGTCCCCGGAATTTTTATATAGTTTTGTTAATGGTGATTGCATACGGTTGCGTGATGTCCGGCATCTTTTGATGCTATCGCTTTTGTTTAGTTTGGAAACGTTATCGGTGTCACACACACACACACACACACAAATTTAGAAAGAAAAAAAAGAAGAAAAAATACCGAAAATGTATGGATATTTGTTTCGCTTATTAACAAGAAACAGATTTTTAGTATGTGGCTTCAAACTACTATTTTTTGTTTTGTTTAAAAAATGAAATAATTGGAGGTGAGGGTGTCAATCCACCGCGGGCCTGATATACTACCCGAGGTTTTCGTGTGCTTAATAGTGTTCATGAAAAGTACATTTAGAACAATCAGTTCATAAACACTGAGTGGTAAATATATAACAAAATAAATAAATACAACAAACAAACAAAATAATATTAATGAACAGTAAAATATAACTGACCATTCGCCAGTACAGTTCTATCGGGGAAAAAATACCCCCCCCCCCAACCCCCAAAGATAAATAAAATAATATCTAAATAAAATCGTGGGTTTAGTGAACATTGTAATTTTACAACTTAGTAGAAATAATCAGTCATTTTGAAAAATAATACTATCATTGTCAGTACCAGATAAATATTTCCACACGCCCACAGCACATGAGTTGGGGGGGGGGGAATCAGGTGTATGTGCCGGTTGGGGGGGGGGGGATACTCCATAAATCATTTAACATTGTAATTTTACAACTTAGTAGAAATAATCAGTCATTTTGAAAAATAATACTATCATTGTCAGTACCAGATAAATATTTCCACACGCCCACAGCACATGAGTTGGGGGGGGGGTGAATCAGGTGTATGTGCAGGTTGGGGGGAGGGGGATACTCCATAAATCATTGCTGGTGAATTTAGGTAGACGAGAAACCATCATTAGGCGTGTAACGTGATAGGCCTTGAGAGAGGAGGAGACCGTGTGTGTCGCTCTGTGTAGCACACTGTATGGCAACGTAAGACTTTACAGTGATATATGACACATACGCAGTACTTTGGCAGTGATATAAAAACAATTAAACAGTGCTTGACAGTGATATATCACAAAAGACACTATTTGGACAAAGATGTGCAACAAATAAACAGTGTTTGACAGTGATATATAACACACACACAAAAACAGTGTTTGTATAAGAAATACATGGTAGTTGAAAAAAATGATATACGACAAAAACACACGTTACTTGGAAAATTATACGTAACAATAAATGGGGTTTGAAAATTATTATATGACAAGTACATGGACAGTTATCTACGTGCAGTCTGGGCGCACTTCATAAAATCAAAGGATTCATTAATTGATAAATAAATGAAGGACTCCGTTCAATCTATGTGAAGAAAACAGTCGAACAAGGTATGTGGAAGCTTGAATTAGAAAGACAGGAAAATAAAAGGAAAAACGTTTCGGCTAAGAGCCGTCCTCAGCAGACCTGCGGGGCAAATTAGAAAAAAAAAAAACAACAACAACAAGAGATAAAAAGTAGCATGTTAACTTAAGTGGTCCACTAAATAAATGAAGGACGCCGTTCAATCTATGTGAAGAAAACAGTCGAAAAAGGTATGTGGAAGCTTTAATTAGAAAGACAGGAAAATAAAAGGAAAAACGTTTCGGCTAAGAGCCTTCCTCAGCAGACATGCGGGGCAAATTAAAAAAAAAAAAAACAACAACAACAAGAGATAGAAAGTAGTTTGTTAACTTAAGTGGTCCACGTTTAATGTTATTGCCGGAAGTAGTGTCATTCAATGGTCGATTACATTACACACAGCACACGCATTCTTTACGCTGCAAAAACGTAAGACATGTTTTTTTTAAAATTGAATTGACACAACACAATATTATCACTGCACCGTGTATTTAAGAGTTGATTCAACAACACGTGGAGATGTCGCAGTTCTTTGCTACACACACTTCGCGTCCCATTGCAGCTGATGACACAACAACCCAAAACACACACACACACAGTATATATCGCTATAAATAAATGTGCAAACGTCCAGACATTAATACAGTTTCTTTGAGAATGTGTTATGATTATGGTTAATTATTGAAAGTGCTATCCCATAATGTGTTATGTTTATGGTCAATTATAGAAAGTGTTATACAAGAATCTGTTATGGTTATGGTCAATTATAGAAAGTGCTATCCTATTGTGGTCAGTAGAGAACTGACACACGTTGAAATGGCTCACAACAAGTCGTGCATTTACTTATAATCTGAGTCATTTTACTTGATGAAATATCTTTCTTTTGCAATAACCGCCAATAAACAATGAGGACAAATGTCATAATTCTTATTTCATATAATGGTATCGCTTATGGAATACCCTATGTCAATTCAGTTGTGAGTCACACGAAACTAACAATACACGTTAATTTTTCCATCCGTCCCTGTGGTCTTACAGCCATTGTAGGGCTTTCGCCTGCTTCATCACATCCTTCCACTCAGACCCGACTGATGCTTTTGTTTTCCATGCTTGATTCCCAGCTGCTGTAGATCCCTCTTAACACCGTCTAACGCTAGGTCTACCTCTCAGCCGTTTTCCATTGGGGTTTTGGTGGTGCACCGTCTTCACTCCTCTGACATTTGGCATTCTTTCTAAATATCCAGCCCAGCGTAGCCTGCCCCTTGATTAAAATTTCTGCTACTAGACTAGCGTGGGTTCCTGGTTCGTTCGTATTCTCCATCCATATTCATCCTTTGTTGGTCCATGTATTTTCCGGATAATTTTTAAACGAAGATAGTTTAACAGCGTGGTAGAACCAACTCATTTAAAAATCATACGTTTAAAACTAGTCAAATTCAGTCCAGGTATCTACACAGCGGCCCCGTTCATTACACATACAGGGAACGAGATTATCCGGTGTGTAGGGCCCTGGCTTTGAAGTTAATCCATGGATTAGATGGCTAGTTCTAAGTGCTTCTTAATCAGTGCGACACGCATCGATGGGACCACTTGGCTCTGTGACTCGCTGGGGGCTCGCTCGTGGTCACACAATGATCACTGAGACGGAAAGAGTGGATTGTGTAGGGGCTATTTGTTCTGTTATTAAATAAATGTTTCAGTCTGTCAGTAGTTGAACTGTGAATATCGCTGCTTCTACGGACTTCGGGAGAAAGTGTATATGGAGCGGTTTTGGGTCGGGGTGGTTAGAGGCATTTAGTAAGAGGGGAGTGGGAAGAGGAGTTTAGTAAGAGGGGAGTGGGAAGAGGAGTTAAGTAAGAGGGGAGTGGGAAGAGGGGTTAGAAGGAGGAGGGGAAGATGGGAGTGGGAAGAGTGGAATGGGAACAGGGGAGTGGGAAGAGGGTTTTAGTAAGAGGGACTGGGAAAAGGGGAGTATGAAGAGGGTTGCGGTAAGAGTGAGGTGGGAATTGGAGAGTGGGGAGTGGGAAAGAGGGGCGAGATTTGGCGCAGCAAAAATGAATAACATTCATGCATGAAGTCTTAGTATTCATACAAAGGAGCCTTTTTATGATAAATGAAAAAATATTTACATGAGGTACTAAACATCTTGGAGTTGTTGGAATGAATCCACACTGGGAGTAACTACTGAAAGTCCAAAAAACGGGAAAGAACGATATCAAACCAATGAACCATTTTGGGTGAAGTTAATGACTATTGTGTGGCACCAAATGAATTCAAAGAAAGGGCCAGCGGAGTGAGTTGTGCTAACTAAAGGAATGGGTGACGAGTGAGGGTTGGCAAGAGAATGACGGTGTCTCACGAAGGGGAACTGAGCCACCATACATATTTCAAGCCACGATCAAAGCAACAACTTGCCTTAAATAGACCTTTATTCCAGGACGACCAATGGCGCGTTTCAAATATTTAGCGGTAATTGAACCGATCTGCTATGAATAGAAACAGTACAGTTAGGTTAGTGCTGGAGTCCCTGCTCAGCAGTACAGCAAGGGTATGTCTGAAGTCACAAGACAGCCGGATAAGGGTATGTCTGAAGTCACAAGACAGCCGGATAAGGGTATGTCTGAAGTCACAAGACAGCCAGATAAGGCTATTTCTGAAGTCACAAGACAGCCAGATAAGGGTATTACTGAAGTCACAAGACAGCCGGATAAGGGTATGTCTGACGTTCCAAGACAGCCAGATAAGGGTATTTCTGAAGTCACAAGACGGTCAGATAAGGGTATTCCTGAAGTCACAAGACAGCCGGACAAGGTATTTCTGAAGTCACAAAACAGCCGGAACACCACTATTAGAGACTTTAACTTGTGATACCCACAAAATTTCCCATCACTATTAGAGACTTTAACTTGTGACACATACAAATTTTCCAATCACTGTTAGAGACTTAAACTTGTGACATCCACAAAATTTCCCATCACTGTTAGAGACTTTAACTTGTCACACCTACACAATTTCCCATCACTATTAGAGACTTTAACTTGTGACACATACAAAATTTCCCATCACTATTAGAGACTTGTGACACATACAAAATTTCCCATCACTATTAGAGACTTTAACTTGTCACACCTACACAATTTCCCATCACTATTAGAGACTTTAACTTGTGTCACATACAAAATTTCCCATCACTATTAGAGACTTTAACTTGTCACACCTACACAATTTCCCATCACTATTAGAGACTTTAACTTGTGACACCTACAAAATTTCCCATCACTATTAGAGACTTGTGACACCTACAAAATTTCCCATCACTATTAGAGACTTTAACTTGTGACACCTACAAAATTTCCCATCACTGTTAGAGACTTTAACTTGTGACACATACAAAATTTCCCATCACTATTAGAGACTTTAACTTGTGACACATACAAAATTTCCCATCACTATTAGAGACTTTAACTTGTCACACCTACACAATTTCCCATCACTATTAGAGACTTTAACTTGTGACACCTACAAAATTTCCCATCACTATTAGAGACTTGTGACACCTACAAAATTTCCCATCACTATTAGAGACTTTAACTTGTGACACCTACAAAATTTCCCATCACTGTTAGAGACTTTAACTTGTGACGCCTACAAAATTTCCTATCACTGTTAGAGACTTTAACTTGTGACAAATACAAAATTTCCCATCTCTGTTAGAGACTTTAACTTGTGACACATACAAAATTTCCCATCTCTGTTAGAGACTTTAACTTGTGACACATACAAAATTTCCCATCACTATTAGAGATTTAACTTGTGACACATACAAAATTTCCCATCACTGTTAGAGACTTTAACTTGTGACACATAGAAAATTTCCCATCACTATTAGAGACTTTAACTTGTGACACATACAAAATTTCCCATCACTGTTAGAGACTTTAACTTGTGACACATACAAAATTTCCCATCACTGTTAGAGACTTTAACTTGTGACACATACAAAATTTCCCATCACTATTAGAGATTTAACTTGTGACACATACAAAATTTCCCATCACTATTAGAGACTTTAACTTGTGACACCTACAAAATTTCCCATCACTGTTAGAGACTTTAACTTGTGACACATACAAAATTTCCCATCACTGTTAGAGACTTTAACTTGTGACACATACAAAATTTCCCATCACTATTAGAGATTTAACTTGTGACACATACAAAATTTCCCATCACTATTAGAGACTTGTGACACCTACAAAATTTCCCATCACTATTAGAGACTTTAACTTGTGACACATACAAAATTTCCCATCACTATTAGAGACTTTAACTTGTGACACCTACAAAATTTCCCATCACTATTAGAGACTTTAACTTGTCACACCTACACAATTTCCCATCACTATTAGAGACTTTAACTTGTGACACCTACAAAATTTCCCATCACTATTAGAGACTTGTGACACCTACAAAATTTCCCATCACTATTAGAGACTTTAACTTGTGACACCTACAAAATTTCCCATCACTATTAGAGACTTTAACTTGTGACACCTACAAAATTTCCCATCCCTTTTACATTCGAAACTTTTTCTTAAATACGTATGCTTCTCAAATTACGTTGTTGTTGTTTTTTTTAATTATTATTATTATTATTATTATTATTATTATTATTCAATCCACTGTTTTCCATTTACGAGCAAATTCATGGCATGAAAGTTGTCCGAAAGTGAAAGATCCTTCCGAGACCAACACGAGTAACAACGCACCAAGACAAACACAAGTGTTCAAAGATGTTTAAAGATTGAGGCAGTCACGGGACTTAATCCGGGATACAATTGGTAAGAGGAGACGACTTTCCCCCCATGGGATTTAAAAGCCCTCTCAGTGTGATTGAAGATGGATCAGTTTGCCAACAGTCGTATTGTGAAGGGGGTCCTTTGTCATGGGACGCCAGTAATTACCGGTGAAAAAGGGGAGGATGGGAGCAGGTTTCTTCTTCTTGTTGGGTTTTGTATGTTTTACCTTTTAATTACGAGTTACGGTTTTTTTTTTTTTTTTTTAAAATGAGAAGAATTTCCCTTTTTTGGTACTTAAAAAAAAAAAAATTAACCAAATTAAAGGATCGAGCAATTAGCGTGTTCCTATAAAGGTCGGTCGTCGTGGTCGCAAAATGTAGTTGTAATGGTTCGTAAGTGAAATGCTAAACGATGGAAGTAGATTTAATGTGTTACGCAAAGCGGTCGTTAACCCCACCCCCACCCCACATCTTTTCTCCCCGTGCCTCACGTGATACCCTTAACTTTGGCGCTTGAAAACTTTTCTTCCTGAAGGGTTCAGTCTATAACTATGGCTATGCCACTGATTATGGCTATGCCACTGACTATGGCTATGCAACTGACTATGGCTATGCCACTGACTATGGCTATGCCACTGACTATGCCTACGCTAGTGACTATGCCTATATTCAATGATGACTTTTTCGATCGCTCAATGCTGTCCAATTTACCATAATGATAATGTTACTGTTTAAAAGCTTCTTTTTTTTCTTTTAAGAACGAGAAGAAGAAAAAATAATTGATGAGCCGATAGCTTGATGATAAAACCGATAAAATTATTAAACAGAGTCTATAAGAAGAAGCGAGAAGGGTTTTTTGAATAACAGTTCAAATGTTGTGTAAAAGGAAGAACACCAATGACTAAAACAGCTCGACGGAATGGCAGAGATAACAAGATGGCAATGCACGCTTGTTACACCTTTAAATAAATAAAGAAAGAAAAGAAAGAAAAAAAGATGGAATTCATGAAAAGAAAGGGAGACAAATTTGAAGCTCGGACAGACAGGAGGAGACGAGTAGGGGGTCAGAATAACAAGAAAGGAGATCCAGCAACTAGTAATAGGACGCTTGCACCATTCTGAATGGATGGGTAGACCATTGTGTCCGACCAGGTTTTGGTCGTGGACGGGCCGTGCTCACCAGGGGTGCATTAGTTCTGGGTTGAAAAGTCAGTTGGGTGCACTGGGGCGTTGGGGGGCTCCCGTAACAAAGACGAGAGACTCTGGCCTTGGGGGACCGTCAATGGCGGTCATGTTTTTCCTTGGGGGAAATTTTCGCCAGAGTTGGGAGTTGCACGCCCCATAAAGGTGCGGACTGGTCCTATTGAGGAGAGCGCGCCAGAAGGTTCGCTTTATCGCTGTCAATGGAACATTCGTCACAGACTACAGCGGCACCCGCACTGGTATACTCTAAAGGTGTCTTACAAATAGTATAGAGTGGAGGTGATCAGAAACCGTGTTTATGTATATTGTCACAAGACAACCCCCCCCCCAGCTAGTTACTACACCAAAACTCGGTTTGCGGATATGAAAACGGTGTTTCCACCACTTGCGGACGCCCCTGAAGCTTATCCATGGACCCCGCGGTTCACAGTTAACGGAGGCAATTATTTAAATTGTGAGTAAAACAGTTCAACAGCAGGGTGGAAAATAAAAAAATCATTGAAAAGCTCCGACTTGGTCTACTAAGTCGGACATCCAAAATGTAAACGATGGCTGACTGGCAAGGTAAAGTAAATCATCTGTATAACACAAATGTGAATAACTTGCCAGAAAATAAGAAGGTTAACAAAAATCAGGATATTTTCTTGAGCTTAGTGTAGTAAATATCTGTACTCTCTGAACAATCACCACCACACAACGACGGCACGCACTGACATTTTAATCACATATCGTATATAAAAAGGTTAAAATCATCATTCGGCGACACCCCGTAGTATAGATGGCACCTTAAGACGATAGGCTATAAAACCCAACAGAAGTACGCCCCAATACCGCGATCGACCCTTGCCCCCCCCTCCCTCTCGTGTCACCATAAGAAGGTACTCGAATGCATCGACACCACCTCTACAACAAGCTTATGGCCTATAATAAACAAGGCTTCAAGTGGCAATGAGAGTGATTCACNGGGGGGGGGGGGGGGGGGGGCAATGCAAGGCTGAGATCACGCCAGGACTGATCACGTCTTGGTCTATATGCGCGCAATTTTTACTAACTTTTTTTTTTTCGACTCTTGGGCGAACACTTGAAACAATGGAATGTTAAGTGTCCAGGTGTTTAAGTACACAATAAAAACAAAACCACGTTCACATTACCGTAGCACTCATTGTCAGGGGCGTCTTGGATGTCTCCTTTGAAATACGCTGAACTATTGGGGGAGGGGGGACATCGACGCAGCCGACCATCAATAAATTGTGCCGGAACGATGGCGCGATAGGATCTCGGAATTGTAAAGAGAATTCTTTCGGAGGAAGTGAATCACATTGCGATCTTGACGCAGTGGCATTCCCATTGGTGCCACGGAGTGGCGGAGTCGGCGATTCCTATTCAAACAAATTTGGCCCTCGAGTGGAGAGTCCAAACTCAACAAATGTGGCCATCAAGTGGAGAAGAGTTCGAAAAGTTTTATCAGTTTAATAAATAATAATAATAATATTTGACATCGGACAAAAATTCCACATAACAGGGTCAATGTTATAATGTCATAAATATTTTCAATTCTAAATTTAAATTCCAAAAAAGAACGAGTTAAGTGCCACTGTTTAGTTCATTAAGAACGCCAACAATTTAGTTTGTCAATGAAATGGGGGAAACGAGAGAAATACTAAATCAGAAGTTAGCGTGCATCTCTGCTGAATTTTCTCCAAGGAGAATAACACGCCGGGTTGGGCTCAGTGCACAGTCCTACCAGCATCCAAGTAGGTGACAAATACCATTAGCATGGCTGAGAAAGAAATACGCCTTCCTCAGGCCGGGGGGCGGGGGACTGGCTTACATTAAAGACGCAGATTTTTTGCCATGAATAATGCATTCCCCCCTGAGCGAAGGCGATGGGATCAAACGACTCGAGATTATAGCAATGATTACCCGATACACCATTATGGGAGTGTGCATGGATGGTGGCACAAGGGACAGTACTAAGGACATCGCAGATGTATCCCATCATACGGGCAGGGTTGCCAACTGAATAATAAAAATTAGAGACACGTATATCAAAGCTTCAGATTATATCCATAAACATTATTTTCCCCGACACATTGATGACATTATCTAGTAACAATTTATGTTGTTGTTTTTTCTAAGGACGACCTAAAGTTCTTACTGGCAAGCCATTTCTATGACAACTTTTACTGACTGTCATAAATTTACGTACTGTTGGCAAGCCTGCATTGAGTGACTCTACCACACGGGGTAACACATTGTGACGGTACCACACGGGGTAACGCAGTGTGACTGTACCACACGGGGTAACGATGCATAAATAGTAATGGCAAGATGTACAACAAGCAATGGTCGGGTGTGCTGAGAGTGATTGCAGGGGGTTCTCCCCCCGAGCTTACAAAACACTTCCCATTAAGTTGAGATGGCGCAGTGGCTCAGCCCCAACAAAATTGTTCGCAATCATTTTATGCCAATCTTGTTCGACGCCAATCTTGTTCGAATGATTTGCGCTTCTTTTATAAAAGTGATGGAACACATTGATTGGCTTAATAACTTTAAAGTAACGGTTCAACTGACTACTATAATAATAATTGGAAAAACGAATGACCTGTTCTTTCCCCTTTTAGTGCATACGTTATTTACAACTATAGAATGGTCAGTTCTTTGGAAAAAATAAAGTCAAAATTGACACAGCAATAATTTTTAAAAGGCAGCAGTCGTTAAATAATTAAATGTAAGTCGAGACCCGAACCCACAGCTATCAGCTCATCGTGACGCCAAAAAAAAAACTGTTTCGCACTGATGGAGGAAGCTGTAACGTAAATCACAGCTTTAACCATTCATGCAGGGCCTCGTCGTAATGAAATCCTCTTGGGCCACTCAGCCACACATGGCACGACCCGCAACATCAACAAGCTCACGGACGTCGTGTTATCACCGGCCACTTTCATCATAGGCACAAAAATATAGCCGGCCCTGTGAAGCGACGCCTTTGTAGTTCCAAATATCCCCCCCCCCACCCCCTGCATTCTTTTAGTTGTAAGAAGAATAAATAAATAGTTTAGCAAGTATTAGCTTAGCATCCAAAATGCAGGAGTATGCTACCATTACTTTACCATTCTAATACTACACTATGGCTTAGAACGATTCAAGAGGAATCTCAAAGCTTGAATTTCCCACACAGCTTCCGTTAAAGACTAAAGGAGCAAAGCCTCCGCAGGCCATGTTTCTGTAAAGGTGTATAGTTGATGCATTTAGAACATTCAGTTTAAACTATTTTTATCAAGTGTGTATGTATTGGGTTTGTGTGTGTGTGTGGGGGGGGGGGGTGATAATAAAAGTTTATTAACCCAGTATTGTGCATTTAAAAAAAAATATATTTATAAAGTTGACTGGCTGACTAAACAATCTGTCTCACTCGACTGATCTGTCCGACTGATTCCAAGGATCTTTCCGACCGCTTCCCTTGATCCGCCCGACTGATTCCATTGATCTTTTTGACTCCACCGATCTGTCCGACTGATGCCACTGATATGTCTGACTCCATTTTATTGTCTGATTCCACTACTCTGTCCTACTGACTCCCCGTGGAGTACGGCCGACTCCATGACCTGTCTGACTCCACTACTCTGTCCTACTGACTCCCAGTGGAGTGTGGTCGATAACATCGATCGACATCCCCCCCCCCCCACTTATCTAGTCTAGGGTGAATTTTATGCAAAGCTTTTATATTTGTTTATCTTTGTATCCTTTAATTGAAAACCAATTTCCATGGGATAAAAACGAAACAACGCCCCCCTTTTTTTCATTTGACACATTATGTTATTAACTTTTTGTTCCCAGTGGAGTGTGGGCGATAACATCGATCGAAATCCCCCCCCCCCCCACTTATCTAGTCTAGGGTGAATTTTATGCAAAGCTTTTATAATTGTTTATCTTTGTATCCTTTAATTGAAAACCAATTTCCATGGGATAAAAACGAAACAACGCGCCCCTTTTTTTCATTTGACACATTATGTTATTAACTTTTTGTTTGAGGCGCCCCGGCCTGTTATCTCTGCGATATCCCAAGAAAAGCAGGCGCCTGACAAGCCGTAATCTGTAATAATAAAGATGAAGAATAGGGGGTGTTTGAACTATTAGCGTGTCACCTTCGATATCAAGCACTCCACTTTTTTGCCCCTCTCCACTTTTACCCGCACTCACCAAAATCCTCTTTTAACATTTTTTTCGTCTGTCCTGTAATCAGTTACTACAAATTTTAGCAGTCTTATCGCAATTGAATTCTTCAAGGAGCACAACACAGTAAGTGATGTCGGGACGTGGTGCTGGGTGTCCGGAACGTTTTCTTCGTTACGGTAAAACTCGATATTATGCATGCTCACTTTAAATTTGTTGTGGTGTTGCTTATTTTTCGATCCGCTTTGGGTTAGAAAATGCTGGGTAAGTTGCATGTTTTCAACTACAGAGTAAAGTTGCATGTTTTCAACCACAGAGTAAATTTGCATGTTTTCAACTACAGAGTAAAGCTGTATGTTTTCAACCACAGAGTAAAGTTGCATGTTTTCAACCACAGAGTAAAGTTACATGTTTTCAACAACAGAGTAAAGTTGTATGTTTTCAACCGTAGAGTAAAGTTGCATGTTTTCAACCACAGAGTTAAGTTGTATGTTTTCAACTACAGAGTAAATTAGCATTTTTTTCAACTACTGAGTAAAGATCCATGTTTTCAAATATAGAGTTATATGTGAAATATTCTACGAAAACCCTCCTTCATTTTTCTTCCCATTTAATACAAATAGCTGCTTTAACTATTGGAGATTTCCGTAAATAAGCCCTGGGCTTCAAAACGGAAAATTGATGTTTGCATGATTGGGATTTTTGTACCAAATAAAGCCCCATGGGCGTTTATGTAGAAAAGTAGAAAATACAAATTAGTTAAACTACTTATTACCTGAGACACTCGAATGTAATTTCTTTGTAGGTTTGTTTCTGTTTTTTCAGCCAAAATCTTTTCTAAGTTGAAAATATGTTATAAAAAACTTGAAAACGTTATTTTATTTTGTACTAAAGATCAGTCCTAAGTAAAGTGAAAGGGTCATTTTTTTTTTTTAAAGATTGTTTTTATCGTTTGAAGTTTTATGTTTAGCAATAATAAGAAAAACATTAAAATTTATTTTTATAATACTTAATGACAGTGACGATTCATCAGAAGTTTCGGTAATTGGGTTTAATAATTTTTTAACCGAATATAAGCCCATGGGCCCTGTATACAGGCCCATGGGCTTATGCTCGGGTATTTACGAAAATCTCCGGTACATATTCGCAAAACTGTTCAATGCAAGTAGGAGACACACACATCATCTTACATCGAACCAACAGTGCTACCGGGCTAATCTAACCAACAGTGCTACCGGGCTAATCTAACCAACAGTGCTACCGGGCTTATCTAAATTAGGGCGATAGTACGTTTTGTGACAGGAGCGCACGGCCACGGATCACCCCAGTAAATCCATTTAGCGCCCTCCGTGTAGGGACGGGCGAACCGTTGAAGACATGCACACCACCTCTCACGGTGCCCTTTCTCTCCAAAGCGGCCCGTATCTCTGAGCTAGATCAAGAGTGGCACAAAACCCCCGGGACCACAAAGAAAAAGCCCCCGAGTGGAGGCATTGGGGACACGGTGAGGCATGAAGCGTTCGTTGGCCCGGGGACGATAAGTGGGTCTACCCTTACCGGCGTTAGAAGAAAAATGCTTCTGGAAAGGTCGAGGATTAGGGGAGGGAGGGGGGGAGGGGAGTGGTGGGGGTGGGGGGAGGGGAGACGGCGACGTGTTTGCTGATAAACTCCTTTTTAATGACAAAGCTTTCACGAGTTCAGTCGTTCTTCTACCGTAGTCCAGCCATTCTTCTACCATCGCCCCGCAATTGTTGTTTAGTGTTTTCAGGCTGTGGGCCTCATTGTTGGAGCACAAACACTATCAGACATTCTGAACTAATGACTTCCAGTGTGTTGTTTTTTTGGTGTTTTTTTTTAGCAAAAGTAACTTGAACCAGGAGTCGCTCTGATTGATGGAGCACTGACATTTCGGCTGAGTATAGTCTAGACTCTAGGGCAGTGGTTCTCAGCCTTCCTTAAAGCCGCGACCCTTTCTTTTACTTTAATACAGTTCCTAATGTTATGGCAAGCTCCAACCACAAAATTATTTGTGAAAGGGACTAGGGACATTTGACCCTCAAAGAGGTCGCGCGCGAGCGACAGGTTGAGAACCGCTGCTCTAGAGTGTTTTTTTTTTTTTACAAAAACGTTTCGACTCTTAAATCTGTATCAGTAAACTCCCTTGTAAAAACGCGAAAATTACGTCAGTATTCCCATGTACTGGTCACAATTAGCGTGCGATCTGTTTAAAATTTAAGGACTTAAAATTATTCTAACAGTTATCTTTAAACTCCTTAAGACACGTGGTACACTGCGTCGAAGCCAATGAGCGTAAAGATCAATCATGGCTCGGAACAACTGTTAGAATTTGTCGAGTCCTAGTAACCCAAGTAACGCAGTGACCAGCCCTGGTCATTTCATGTAGGCGGAGGGCGTTCAAGCTATCGCGGTAAGACTAAAATATTCACTCGTGAAACTTGACTGATACCATGAGATGCAACAAGTGAACATGTCATTATCTCCCAGATCAGGTGTGTTGTTATCGATGAGAAGGCGAGGGCGGAATTAAAATCGTATCCGAAAATTTGATCAAAAGAAATTTCGTCGACGGTTAATTGAGCGACGGTAATTTGATCGAACGGAAATTTGGTCGAATCCTTCTTTTTTTTTCCTTCAGTTTTTACGTTAAAATTTTGCTTCAAATTTCTATTTGAACACATTATTTTGTTTTACTATATAGCATAGTGCGTTCAAAAAGAAATTTGACGAAAATTTTAACGTGTGAACTGGAAAAATAGATTCGACTAAATTTCCTTTCGATTAAATATCCGGTAACCAATTAAAATTGGGGGGGGGGGGGGGAGATACGCCTTCGTACAAGAAATATCTAAAAAAGAATACTGATCATGAGCGTCATCTCAAATACACAGACAAGCTGTAATAAGCAGAGGGGTTCCTTTGATTCATCAGGCAATGACCAACACGTCACGTGACAACATCCAGATGAAGAGGGGAAAGAAAAAAAAAAACGTGTCCAACTATATAACATAGACAGCAGTCATGTTTTTGACCCGCTTCATGGGCGGCGCCATGAAATCACCAACATGCAGGAATGTCCAAGTAATCATCCCATCAACGTCAGAATTCCGTTTGAAATATTCAAAATAAAACAATTTTTCCTCCTCCACAGCCGGGCTTGAAACTGCCCTAATGCAGAACTGCTGTTGGTGAGAGGAAACAAGACCAATGATCGTGTTGGTGTTCTTAAGTATGGCCGTGATAAACAAAGTTGGGGGTGATAACATGTTTTACCATGGTTAAGTAATTAAGTGTTTCATAAAGGTTGGTTTAATAGTGTGTTTTGTTTATGCCAATGAATTTATTTTCAATATCAGATAATGTTCAGAAAAGCATTGCAGACATTCCATTGAGGTATTGGGCATGCAGTATAACTAATGCTCTGAGAATGTACTCATGCGGTCAAGCGGTGTAACAAATCAGGGAGGTCAGAGGTCTGCCAACTTTACAGTGCCCCCCTAAAACAAAGTCATAGGTGATTAGAAAATTTAGAGGATAACATTCTCAGATCTCCACCAGCAAGCATCCCCAGAATGTATTTCAAGTGACAGCTGTATATTTCATGTTGGGCTTTGTCTAACACTTAATCATCAGAATGCATCTTCGGTGACGACTGTCTGTACCAATTAGCCAAGAGAATGCATGTGAAGTGACATCTACTTAAACGACTTCGTCAATTGCACCAATTAGCTAACAGATGGCATGTGAAGGGACGTCAACCTATGTCATTCGGTCGTTGGTACACACGTTGAGTGACAGCCAATTGGCCAACGGATCGATGCCCGATAGTGAGGTACGGAAAATTGTCGGGGGCGTCCTCGTGCGCATCAAGACGCAGACTGAGGGCATCCGCCGGTGCCAGGGTAGCAGCCACCCAACGCCCAATACGTATCCCTTCGAGCCAGAGAGCACCTCGCGTGTTGTGTAAACACCCACGCCACTTCTCGCATCGGATACAGCCAAAGGGAGGTGACACAGAATCGAGAGGAGTAAACACGGCAGAGAACTCCTTTCCCTGGGCGAGGACGTCTCTTCAGACAAGAATCTTCAATTATTTTTCAACTCATTGCCCCATCACGATTTTCTTCCCACCCCCGCACCCTCTCCCTCGGAACGTAATTTAGAAATTTCAAGCAAAAGACACTTGATTAGATTAAAAGAACCCAGAGAAGTGGGACACGTGAAATCATTAGCAGAAATTCAGATGGGGGGAAAAAAACGGATAGGGCCAAAATGAGTACATTTTCGGGCTGTTTTGTTGAATGTCGAAAAAGTGGGTGGGGGAAGGACACGACAGATGGGCCCTCGGGGCTGGTCGATGTGGACGATCATCTATTAATTAACATTACGGTTTACTGTTACAGGACTGGATGTTTGATGGTGTCCGAATCACACAGGGCGTGCCTCCGAGGACCATCCGCCGGAGAAAAAATAGTCCCAAGCGCTCAGAAAGTAGTCCATCATTTTTACACCCAGCCCTGACCGCTCCCCGGTCCCCAGACGACTAATCAAGTAATCCGCGGCTTGATTTAAATAATTGTTCCAGAGTTGCCCATACAATCTCCCAATAACAGGGTTTCTCATACTGTGGCGGCCTCTCCCCTTGGGGTTTAGAGGCGGCCATGCATGGTTATCCAAGGACCAATGAACTGTTTTCCCATAGCGCCGCATCTGTTGGTCAACTTATCGAAATAAGTGTGCCATCAATCTACGCCGTCATTGTGCGACACCGCGGGATGAGACGGGTTTAAGAGTATTTGATGAGATCGGGGATTGTTAATCTTTTTCACTGATCCATGGGTACCCTATTTGTAGTGAGGCCCGGCCTCGGACCCTCTTAGGGTTTAACCCCCATGACCTTTGTCGATCACAAGAAACACATCATGAATTAGGTCGGCTGATATATTGCTAATTATTGTTGGGAGTTGGCCCACTGTTGATGACCAGCGATTGGCCATGATGTGACATTGTAGAATGTATTTTTTTTGACATTAGAAATGTGGATCATAACCTACGATATAATCAGGACAAGTGTAGTGTAGCATAAATGTCTGCTGTGGTTTAACGTGAAGTTAAAAAAGATTAACTGCATTAAGGAGTCTTTCGAGCATCGCATGGACACATTTTGTTTACAGATGATCACCTGTGTCACCATGGCTAAATAAAGCGTAAATGGCCGCATTAGTTCAAAGAGGGTCTTCATGGAGGTAAAGTTTCAAATACTTATGTGGAAACTTCGACTCGAGTTGAAGGTTCCCACTCACTTTCATTACACAGTGTGTCAATTCGGCTTTCTAAGTCAGCCCTCTCCAAACTACATTACACATTTACGGGGACGATCTACACGCAGCCATCTCTGGTAGTAAAATTAAAGTGTTAAACCCATAAAACCAGTCAACAAACGGGTGTAACAACGGGTAATTTCTCTACTGGTCTGATCATAAACGTCTGCGGTCTCAAGCCGTATCCCCATGAAGTTCACTTACACGGCTTTCCCCTGTTGCAGAAAATCGATCGCAGAAGGTCAATACTGTATATAATTGATTTCATTCATTCCAATCTTTCAAAGCCTCTATTTCTTTTGTGGTCCCGTACGGTGTGCCTAGGCTTAGGGAGCCCACACACCACACGTGGGGTACTTTTTTGGTAAGTAAGCTGTCATCAGGACTGGGGAATGTGGACAGGCCTTAAGACCGCAACTCCTGGAATACCAATCGATCTATCTGCCACACGATTTCCAGAGGGTGCTTTTCTTTAAAATAGCCTCAAACCATAAACTTACAAATGTCATTAATTCTAGTGTGTAAATGCAACATATGGAGCCAGATAATTATTACGACTTCGACATTTACTGTTTGGTGGATAGGATACATGGAGGCCTGAGGTTTGGTTTACTCTCTGTGGATAGGGTACATGGAGGTCTGAAGCTTAGTTTACTCTACTGTGGATAGGATACACGGATGCCTGAGAATTAGCTTACTGTCCAGTGGATAGGATACACGGAGGCCTGAGGCCTGGCTTACTGTACTGCGGCTAGGATACACGGAGGCCTGAGGCATGGCTTACTGTACTGCGGCTAGGATACACGGAGGCCTGAGGCATGGCTTACTGTACTGCGGCTAGGATACACGTAGTCCAGACGGAGACGAGACGTCAGAAAAACAAATTCAGTGACACCCTTGAAAACGTTTATAGTCTTCGTAAACTAAACATTTCCGATACACCACTGAACAAACGTTTAAACTGACACTTTCATTAGAATGCCCGATTCTAAATATTTTTTTTAGTCGAAATGATTCCTTCAGTTGCCACTGGCTTACGTCATAAAGAGGCTTTGGATAAGTCGTCGGGTAGATAGATAACCATCCGATAGCTGTGTTATTTTATTTTTTTTTCGTGTCCTTTGAAGTGCGGTCGAGAGAGAAGATATCAAGCGTTATACTGACGTCCTGAGTGCTGGCGTTATGGAGCCCGACGTGCAGTCGGAGATAACTTCTAAATTACCTCGCGTACCGGTATCATAACGTTTTATAGACCCAACCGTTTCAACTGATAAATGTATATGAAATAACAACAAGAAAAACAAATAACGGGAGTGGTAGAAACAAATGGATATTTTAGTTCAGTGGGACTTTGGAATATTCATAAGTTTAAGCCCAGCAAAATGAACACATTTATTTTTTTATTTTTTTTTTTTTGAAATAATAACGCTCCAATGAAATAAAGAAAAGAAATGTAGCTTTAAAAAAAATGAAGAAAAAAAATGGCCCGGTTTTCTTAATCATGTCTCGCTTCATTCACGTCTAAACTTCTCGTCCAAGCTCCTCGCCAACCTTCTCGTCCAACCTTCTCGTCCAAGCTTCACGTCCAACCTTCTCGTCCAACCTTCTCGTCCAAGCTTCACGTCCAACCTTCTCGTCCAACCTTCTCGTCCAAGCTTCACGTCCAACCTTCTCGCAAACCTTCTCGTCCAAGCTTCTCACCAACCTTCTCACAACCTTCTCGTCCAAGCTTCTCACCAACCGCTCGCCAATTCATTTTCTGCAACTGCTAAGGAGGTGGGGGTGGGGGGAATTAGAAGGGTGGGGGGGGGGGCGCCCTGAACTGGAAAAGGGCCCCAGTGAAAAAGACATCAAATTCACATTTGAAAATGAAATATATTTTTTGATTTAACAATATCACAGAATAGGAGAGGCACAAGATTCTTGTCAGCCAGCTAGCTCTACAAGCGATTTCATTCAGCTGTGAGCAAATATCCTCCCCACCCCCAGAGCACCCCCCACCCCCAGAGCACCCCCCACCCCAACCCCGGCAGCCCATAAAACAGGACTGTAGTGGAGCATGGAGCACTTCCTGTCGGGGTCAGAGTTGAAGTCACCCCTCATAAAATCTCATCAACTGAGACGGAGAGCGGACAGCCGAGATGGGAGCAGGGTTGCTTGGGCGGAGCAAAACGCCCCCCTCCCCTGTATCCCCTCCCCCCGCCCCCAGACTTACCGCATGGGGTTCCTGCCAAATTAATCCCAGCACCAACACGTCCAGTAGTTATCAAGGTATTGATTCATGTTCCCCGAGCCCCGTTAAAGAGTCAGACAGCACTAATCTTACGGTTGCAGATCTACCATCCTCTTATTTACGTTACTAAGTATCCGACACTTGTAATGATGGTATGAGCGGGGCGGTTCCTAGGCGACTGAACGCACGACAAGTGAACGCATGAAAAGTGAACGCATGGACAAATGAATATACTAAAAAAATAAACACATACAAAAACTATTCACAAATGAAATATCTGCAGTCCGACTACAGAGAAGTGATCAGTGAAACCATCAGTACCAACAGCGTTCTTTGTGGCTAATTTACTTTGGCAAAAAAGTTAAGTCAATTATTTTTTTTTAATAACTTATTTTAATTTACTAATCTGTTTTATTGATTAAATTACTTTCAAAAACGTATTACACAACTTGAAGTTAAAAATTGTGGATCATTGGACATCGTGGCCCAAAAAAAGGTTCCACAATACCATCATCCTGGCACGCATAACTGGCTCTGTCACGCGCTGTTCAACGTGTATCTTATAAGAAAATGAACCCATGTCCTTAAACAATCGGCGAAGTTCGCATTGCTGATGCTCTGTTGGTGTTCCCTCTATACTTCGTAGTAGGGGCGAACAGAGCACGCTCTGGACAGCACTGGTGGGGTTCTCGTCCCCCAAAAGCTGACTGGTCGACCAGACTTCCTCTTCCATTGACACAACACACTTACGTAATTGTTGAAATTTCATAACAATAGACGGCTGAGCTTTGTTACTTAGTGCCGCCTTATTAAATCTTTCTCTAAATTGTTCTGTCACCTTTTTTTGTTCAAACACGGACCCCCATTACAATCACTTACTAGCTTATGTACGAGCGAAAATAATGGTCAGCCGGGTTACCGGAAATTTGATCGAAAGAAATTTCGTCGACGGTAAATTGATCGACGGTAATTTGATCGACAGGAAATTTGGTCGAATCTTTTTTTCAGTTCACACGTTAAAATTTGCGTCAAATTTCTTTTTGAACGCACTATACTATATAGTAAAACAAAATAATGCGTTCAAAAAGATATTTGAAGCAAAATTTAAACGTAAAAACGGAAAAAAATATTCGACCATATTTCCGTTCGATCAAATTACCGTCGATCAATTTACCGTCGACGAAATTTCTTTCGATCAAATTTCCGGATACGGGTCAGCTGTGAATACTTTTTGCCTCCGTCGAGAGATGTAACAGCAACAACTACTGCGCAATATTTCTTCGTTTTCACGACCCAGAATACGTGGCGGCTGGAGCAAACAGTTGAAAAAAAGAATGGTAAACATTTCTTTTTTTTAAATAACAGAAATTGTATAAGTTTTCTTTTTAAAAACATTATCTACTAACAGATGGGGGAGAGGGAGAGGGAGTTTGTGTCGTAGCCAACTAACCACTACTGTCGGCTAATGGGAGCTTATCTAGTACATACAGGCATTTTCGGCTTTCAATGTCCGAAAAATCAGACCCTTCCCTTCCAATCAAAAAAAAAAAGATTTCCCCGCTTGGTCACTGATTTGATTATATTTTTTTTTTCCTTCTGAGAATATTTGATTGCTTGAAATGTTTTAATATTCCACCTCAAGTCATTTCGCGTGGCCTGGAGTCAAGTAAATAAAATTAGGCCAGCCGGCGCCACGAACACGGCCCTGGATGCCTCGGTGATTGCTGGGAGAAATTTCAATAACCTTCTACAAATGGCGACTGATTGAAGCCGATCTCGCAAGATGTGCCTGCACTGGCCAGAGGAGCAAAATACGGGGGGGGAGATGATATTGAAGGAATAATAAAAAGAGCGGGGGTGGGGGGATTATGCCGTCTGTAACTAAAAACGAGTAACTCCTCGGGGGGAAAAGTTTCTGATGAAATTCTTGTACTCCCCACCCCCCCCCCCCTTTACACTTTTTTGGCTTTTGGTGGGTTTATGCCGTCTGTACCTAAAAACGAGTAACTCCTCGGGGGGAAAAGTTTCTGATGAAATTCTTGTACTCCCCACCCCCCCCCCCCTTTACACTTTTTTGGCTTGCAAAATCTATTTTTCATTCAAAGTACCAGAGAAGTGAATTAATATCAGTTTAAGCTAAAATAACTCAAAGAGATGGACTATTTTATAACAGATACGTCAAAATATGAGCAACGCCTTCAACGAAAATTAAAAGTGTGAGTGTGTGTGTGTGTGGGGGGGGGGGGTTGTGAATCAAACGCACTTTTCAATTTAAAAACCCCCGAGATAGGCTGATTTGACTGGTGGACGGCGGGCTGAGGTTTTTTCGTGCTATTTTTTTCCTCCCCATGTTGATGGATAACCCTTGAAGCAAACACGATAGGCCACTCTAGCAGAGAGGACATACCAGGGGCACAAATTGAAACTTGCATTGAAAACGATGAGAAATATCAGTCAGGAGTGTGCCGAGGAGATGTCGGACTGTCTGCCGCTTGAATGACTGACGCTGCTGGTGACGTGTGCTCCCCCCCCCCTACCCCGGGGCACTGTAAGTAACCAGGCAGCATGGGGTTCAGGGAGGAGAGCAACCAAATGGTCCACTTGAGGAAATTATCTCCGCGTTTGTAATTCGGTAAACGTGGAAATTCTGACTGCTTACAGCTTCAATGTTCAAAAGACATCATAGGAGGGATAATTACTTTTTTTAAAACATCAGAAAACTCAGTATTTTTTTTAAAAACAATCCACACAAAAAAACCCACCATTGCTTTCATTTTTTTAATGTGTATTTGCTGTCCCATAACACAGCAGAAACCCAGTTGTTGTTTTTTTAAGCACGTATTTTACGTCTATTCAAATATCAGAAACCACAGCCAAAAATTAAAAACGTATTTTAAGTTTTGCTACTTATTTAATTGTAATAAAATAGTATGCCAGTAAATATAGTTAAAAAAGTCTTGCAGTATATAGTTAAAAAAGTCTTGCAGTATATAGTTAAAAAAGTCTTGCAGTATATAGTTAAAAAAGTCTTGCAGTATATAGTTACAAAAGTCTTCCAGTATATAGTTATAAAAAGTCTTCCAGTATATAGTTAAAAAAAGTCTTGCAGTATATAGTTATAAAAGTCTTCCAGTATATAGTTATAAAAAGTCTTGCAGTATATAGTTATAAAAGTCTTGCAGTATATAGTTATAAAAGTCTTGCAGTATATAGTTATAAAAAGTCTTGCAGTATATAGTTATAAAAGTCTTGCAGTATATAGTTAAAAAAAGTCTTCCAGTATATAGTTATAAAAGTCTTGCAGTATATAGTTAAAAAAAGTCTTCCAGTATATAGTTATAAAAAGTCTTCCAGTATATAGTTATAAAAGTCTTGCAGTATATAGTTAAAAAAAGTCTTCCAGTATATAGTTAAAAAAGTCTTCCAGTATATAGTTAAAAAAGTCTTGCAGTATATAGTTAAAAAAAGTCTTCCAGTATATAGTTAAAAAAAGTCTTCCAGTATATAGTTAAAAAAAGTCTTCCAGTATATAGTTAAAAAAGTCTTCCAGTATATAGTTATAAAAGTCTTCCAGTATATAGTTAAAAAAAGTCTTCCAGTATATAGTTAAAAAAGTCTTCCAGTATATAGTTAAAAAAGTCTTCCAGTATATAGTTAAAAAAAGTCTTCCAGTATATAGTTAAAAAAAGTCTTCCAGTATATAGTTAAAAAAGTCTTCCAGTATATAGTTATAAAAGTCTTCCAGTATATAGTTAAAAAAAGTCTTCCAGTATATAGTTAAAAAAGTCTTCCAGTATATAGTTAAAAAAGTCTTGCAGTAAATATAGTTAAAAAAAGTCTTCCAGTATAAAGTTATAAAAGTCTTGCAGTATATAGTTAAAAAAGTCTTCCAGTATATAGTTAAAAAGTCTTCCAGTATATAGTTAAAAAAGTCTTCCAGTATATAGTTAAAAAAGTCTTCCAGTATATAGTTATAAAAGTCTTGCAGTATATAGTTAAAAAAGTCTTCCAGTATATAGTTATAAAAGTCTTCCAGTATATAGTTATAAAAGTCTTGCAGTATATAGTTAAAAAAGTCTTCCAGTATATAGTTAAAAAAGTCTTCCAGTATATAGTTATAAAAGTCTTGCAGTATATAGTTATAAAAGTCTTCCAGTATATAGTTAAAAAAGTCTTCCAGTATATAGTTATAAAAGTCTTGCACTATATAGTTTCAAAAAAAGTAGTCCAGTATAAAGTTACCAAAAAAAAAAAAAAAATGCTAATGTTAAACGGCGTTATTGATGGATAATTTCATTAAATGGCAGTCAAAGGACTTTTCAAAAGAACCAATTGTCGAAAACAAATAGGTAAGACGGCGACTTTCACATCACAGTGGGGGTCGAAACAGATAAATGGAAGTCTTTTAATGGAAGCTTTAGTCAACTCGTGCTGGACGTGGGGACATAAATTTCACGGTAGAAAATGAATGTGAGCTGTCACCGGGCCGCTCTCTTCATTCAGGCTGGGGCCAACTTGGGCGGAAACCCGTTCAGTAGTCATGTTGACATTTGAGCTTTTTTTTTTTTTAAAACTACGACCTGGTGGAAGCTTAAAGCCGAATAAATGATACTCATTTGTCCAACTGGCAACCAATCACCACCCTACCGCACTTGAAATATCACCCAAGCCGGGGTAAGGTTCAACACGCAGTCTTGGTGTGATGGGATAACAATTAATGGCGACCGACCGACCCCCCATGGTGCAATCATCATTAATTTGATCCACATTAGTGGTAGGACAAAGCACGGAGAAGTGGCCGCCATTTAGTTAATCAAAATCATTCTAACGTCAGCCTGATCAAAAACTGCAGCACAAAGTGTAACATCTTTGCGCCTTACTTGTTTCAGTTCGTTAAAATAGCGTTTGTAATTTAAAAAGTCAGTGAGTCGTGTACGCGATGACATCTTGAAATAGAAATGGGTTAGAGTCTACGCTGGTTTGACTCGTCTAACCCTGAAGCACTGCCTAATAGACTGGCAAGCCGTTCGCAATGACGTAACGTTTCTCCGTGATCAAGATGCCAGCTAGTCCGACCGCACTAGCTCGTCGGCTTCACTGAGCTATGATCCTACACAATACTTATTTCCAATGTCTTCTACATTTGGATGGCTGGTAATCATTGTGTGAATGGGTTAAATCTTTAACAAGTGCATACGCACCACGCGACAAGGCAAGTGCGCAAGAACTTGCATAATGGCTTGAGCGGTTGCCCCTGGAGGTCACCCAACAGGCAGACACCGAACACCCACCTTGAACAAAACGTCCCTATTATCTCCGTCAAACGTTTCCTCTATGTCAAGGACACACAAAACCGACCACAGTGCATCGTGACGATACGAAATGTAAAATTCGTGCAGAATGACAACGCAAAATCAAGTTTTCCTAACGATAACCTTACTAACAAAAAATTCAATTTGTTTCCAGGTCATTGTTGTAGATACGTGATGAGCGGCGTACCGTGACCTCTCCATGCTTCCGTGGTTCGATGCCTGCTGTGAGACATTGGAGAAGACTCGGGCTTCTCCCAAAGTCGAGAGAAGCTCGAAGCAAAAAAAAAAAAGGGGGGGGGGGGGGTCTGGTCAAAGCCGTGAATGGTTTATTTTACAAACTCAGGCTGCAACTAGGAATGTGGATCTTGTCATAATTTTTTTGTTGTTAGTTGTTTTTTTTTAAATCTTTATTTATGTATTTTCAATAATAATAATTCGTAAATGTGCTGTTCTTGCGAAGAGAAGAAGACATGATAACGAATAACTCGAAGTGACGAATGTCTTCATTCGGCTGCAGGCCCCGGCCGGCTTTGATGGGCTATTTCAGCCGCCTTCGTGAGATTAGCATACCCTTGTTGAATTTTGTAAAGGCGCGCCTCTCAAGCTCTTGCTACGAGCTGCGTTACATTGGACAGATAGTGGAGTGAACTTCTCTGTTCCAAAGATTTTTTTTCCAAATGTAAAAAAAAAAATCAAGTAAAATCAGATGAATAAAGATGTAAAGACAAGTGCATTTCAAGACAAGACGCAACTGTGGAAATATTTTAGCAAATCTCTCCTTTAAAAAAGGCATATAATATATAAACGATTTATGGCTCAAAAAAGCTTCTCCCTTCCTCTCTCCCGATGTAACTCCCTCTATCTTAACTCTTTTCCTATCCTCAACGCAACGGCGACTTCCTATGCCTATATCTTAATAATTTTCCTCCCCTGTCCGCCACGGTGATGCCCTCAATCTCCAAAAGAGCTCGTTTTTCTTTCCACTGTCCCAGCCACCCTAGAACCTATTGAAAGCGTAACACTTATAGCCACTCAGTCGCGCACCGCTGGCAGCAGCCCTAATCTACTCACATCCTTAATCCTCACCGGAAAAAAAAGGGGGGGGGGGGCATTTCTGACACGCTTCGCTGCCCCTTATCTAGCCATGAGCCGGGTCTACTCAGCCGTATTGACTGAATATATGCCCAACCCTGGCGGNGGGGGGGGGGGTCTTAATGTACACATTTACTTAAAGTGTCTTAAGGATCGAAGGGTCCTCCACACGATACGGCAACAGTGACAACCGTATCCTTTTAATCAAGTGTGTGTCTTATTGTATCTAATAAAGCAAGGAATATGAGAAACAGGAATAGCCATTGTTTACTGGTTAGCTTTCGAGCGTTTACTACATTGACTTTATTCTCTTTGTTGTTGTTGTTGTTGTTGCTTTTTTTAAGCCGATGGTCGTTGTTAAGCACCTTTACTTCCAACGGCTTTTCTGTGGAGGCAACGGGCCTTAGAGAAGAGCAATGACCAGAGTGTGGAATGTGGGGATTGGCGAAGGGGGTAGAAATGGATATATAATTAATCCAAATCACTTAATGAAAGCAAACTCAAAAAAGAAAATAGGTTCTTAAGAAGATTTTTTTTTTTTTTTTAAAATATTTAAAAAATTCAAGTCCAGCCATGGGAAAGACGCACACGGTATCAGGGCAGGGGTGTGTGGGAGCATGTGAGACGTACCACAGGAGTCGGCGAACCTCGACGAACAGCGGGTAGTTTGAAACAGCAATGTAAATAACCTCCCCTTGACAAAGTAGTCCCCGGTTATGTTGTCGGGAATTTGTCAGGACAGTGACGAGAGCGTCAACTGAAATTCTACGCCCGCCTGATTCCAGGGGTACTTAAGCACCGGTTTATCTGTCCCAATCATGTCTGCCCTCCCCCCCCCCCATTTTTTTCTTTTTCCCCCAACCGCCGTTAAAGGACAAGTTCACGGCTCAAGTCCTATGATCATTCACATCTCTCTTTTTTTTTCCACATGACAATGTTACCACAATATACAACCTTAAAAATCTAAATACTGTGTGGCCAACTTCTCCTTGGAGTTTTTCCATTCAGAAAATAAACATGTATTTTTTTTTAATTATTGAGGCCAATATCACGCATTTGAACCGGGTGGGGGGGGGTAAATGTTAGGAAATGACCACAGTCCACAGTGGACAGCTGATTGGAAAACTAACAAGGGAAAAATGAATCTTACCAAATGCATACTTCATTTATCCCAATCCCAGGGTCATGAAGCCATAATTAATATATCCGTTGATAAAAAGGCCCTGAAAAAACATCCGAAGGCCCCTAAAAAAACATATCCCACTTTATAAGGACCTTATCTCCTAGGCCCCAAAAAAACCCGTCCCACGGCCCTTTACCACATCCCAAGGCCCCAAAACCATATCCCTCGGCCTTTTACCACATCACTGGGCCCTTATACTAAATCTCACATCACAAGACCATTACACAGAATCTCACATCACAAGGCCCTTATACTAAATCTCACATCACAAGACCATTACACAGAATCTCACATCACAAGGCCCTTATACTAAATCTCACATATTTATACCGCATACAGGGACGCAGACATCACCCTGCATTGCATCTTCGCGCTAATACTAAATCTTGAATGCACATCGCACTGCCAAGATATCCCCCACGATTCCAAGTCACGACAGGCCATGTCTGGCATAAGCAGTAACCTCGGACGTCTTAAAGGATCCCATCATTCCGTACTTCCATATGGCACCTGCCCGTGACCATCTTGAAAATAGCTCTCCACCCCACCCCACCCCTTTTTTTTTGGTGATATTTATATTTTAATAATTTTTTTCTTAAAGATAACAAAACGTGACAAAGTGCTAATCCCCGACACAGGTAGCTTTGAAAAGAAGATGCAAATCTAAGGGGAGGGGGGGGGGATAAGGGTGGTTGGGGGGGGGGGGGGGTACGGGGGGTGGGGGGGGGGGGGGTACGGATTCTGCCTACATTTAAAGTTATGTTTGCCCTAGCCCTCGAGACCATAATGCAGTGAGTTGTGTGCAGGTTTGCCACATAGACTATCACAGCCTCCCATCTATTCTCCCCGTCCCGTGCCTCCATTCTTCCTCGGGGTTGTCAAATGTTTTCCTAGCCGGGTCAGGCCCTCCGGCCATTCCAGGTCTTCACTAGGCTCTTAATGGAGAGCGGTATTCAAAAGGTATGGGGGATAAAGACGACCCTTGACTAACCTCGAATTTCTACGCCACTAGCACACAACGCACCCCCCCCCCCTTTTTAACTCCTAAATGCGAATACTCCCCCGACCGCACCCCCCCTTTTTTTTCTTTTCTTTTGACGCCAAAAGCCTTTTGGGCGCGACTGATTCTTCCTGAAAATATTCAGACCTTCAATTATTTATTTCCCTAGAACCTATTGAAAGCGTAACCCTTATAGCCACTCACTCGCGCACCGCTGGCAGCAGCCCTAATCTACTCACATCCTTACTCCTCACCGGAAAAAAAAGGGGGGGGGGGGCATTTCTGACACGCTTCGCTGCCCCTTATCTAGCCATGAGCCGGGTCTACTCAGCTGTATTGACTGAATATATGCCCAACCCTGGCGGTAGTCATATTAAGATGCTACAGCCGGACTAATCTTTCGTATCATGAATATTTATGAAGGAATAATAAAACACCCAATAGCATGTAATTTCCCACACAACACGGGGGGGGGGGGTCTTAATGTACACATTTACTTAAAGTGTCTTAAGGATCGAAGGGTCCTCCACACGATACGGCAACAGTGACAACCGTATCCTTTTAATCAAGTGTGTGTCTTATTGTATCTAATAAAGCAAGGAATATGAGAAACAGGAATAGCCATTGTTTACTGGTTAGCTTTCGAGCGTTTACTACATTGACTTTATTCTCTTTGTTGTTGTTGTTGTTGTTGCTTTTTTTAAGCCGATGGTCGTTGTTAAGCACCTTTACTTCCAACGGCTTTTCTGTGGAGGCAACGGGCCTTAGAGAAGAGCAATGACCAGAGTGTGGAATGTGGGGATTGGCGAAGGGGGTAGAAATGGATATATAATTAATCCAAATCACTTAATGAAAGCAAACTCAAAAAAGAAAATAGGTTCTTAAGAAGATTTTTTTTTTTTTTTTAAAATATTTAAAAAATTCAAGTCCAGCCATGGGAAAGACGCACACGGTATCAGGGCAGGGGTGTGTGGGAGCATGTGAGACGTACCACAGGAGTCGGCGAACCTCGACGAACAGCGGGTAGTTTGAAACAGCAATGTAAATAACCTCCCCTTGACAAAGTAGTCCCCGGTTATGTTGTCGGGAATTTGTCAGGACAGTGACGAGAGCGTCAACTGAAATTCTACGCCCGCCTGATTCCAGGGGTACTTAAGCACCGGTTTATCTGTCCCAATCATGTCTGCCCTCCCCCCCCCCATTTTTTTCTTTTTCCCCCAACCGCCGTTAAAGGACAAGTTCACGGCTCAAGTTCTATGATCATTCACATCTCTCTTTTTTTTTCCACATGACAATGTTACCACAATATACAACCTTAAAAATCTAAATACTGTGTGGCCAACTTCTCCTTGGAGTTTTTCCATTCAGAAAATAAACATGTATTTTTTTTTAATTATTGAGGCCAATATCACGCATTTGAACCGGG
>CAXITT010000373.1:46389-76038 GCA_964033795.1 Lymnaea stagnalis | reverse complement strand
GGGGGGGGGGGGGGGTAATTTTCCAGTATAAGAAAAAGGGTATAGGGAAACAACAGGGGGGGGGGCTGCAGTGTTACATCTCTGACAACGGCTGTGAGGGACATTTTTCTCCATAGACTCCCCCATCCCCTCCCCGGTCAGCCACCCTCCTCTGTGTAACAAGGCCAATCACTGCTGAACAATTGGGTTTGTTTATTTATCACGGACCAAACATGTGCGACACAGCGCCCACGGCACCCGACACAGTTAGACACATCATGTGATGGCGAAGCTCAGTAGTTAACGTGTGTCTTTCGATTTATTACACATTAAAACCGTATCCGGAAATTTGTTTGAAAGAAATTTCGTCGACGGATAATTGATGGACGGAAGTTTTATCGAACTGAAATTTCAATTCGAAAGCATTATTTTGTTTTACTATTCAAAAGGAAATTCGACGAAAATTTGAACGCGTGAACTGAGGGGAACAAAATGCGACCAAACTTCCGTTCGAACAAATTTCCGTTAGACCAAACTTCCGTCGATCAATTTTCCGGAGGCGAAATTTCTTGCAAACAAATTTCCGGTCTAACCCATGAAAACAGTTGTGCGTCTTTACGATTGTGATAAGAAGGATCTTGTAAATAAACTTGTCAATGTGTGGTTAGCTTTTTCATCCACGTCCATGTCTGTAAGTTGTGTTGTTTTTTTTTGTTTTTTTTACATTAGTTCAGTTATTTTGTTTTATGATATATAGAGAGCGCAATATTTATTGAATAAAATAGGTTTTATCTGAAAGTATTCCATGAAATCTTGTGTTGCTCAGTTGCGTTTACCGCTATGTCAATAAAGATTTAGGCCCCGGGCCCAAGATATAAAATAGTTATTAGTTTCTAAGTTATCAGCTGAAATTTACTGTCGCCATAGACATCACAGATTTATTGTCAATGCTTCATTTTGGCATAGATTCCAAGGCAATTCATATGGTATTGCCACTTTCCAGTACTTAGGGAATCACTTGGGTGGGTGGGGGAGGGGAGAGAGAACAAATACGTATTTCCACTGGAGCAACATACTGTAGCTAAGTAATGAAACTGTATTACCGGACATATAAGATCATGTATGAGTTTGTGTGTGTGTGTTTGTGATGTGATGTGTGTTTGGGGGCGTGGCTGAGTGAAACTGAAGTTCTATACATTTGTTTTGAATGAAGTCTAATAATGAGATGAGAAGTCAACTTCATTTGGAAATAACTCTTTCTGTAACCTTTCAAACTGAGTGCCGTATAAAGAGAAGCAATTGCAAGATTCCCTTTTAATAATAAACGAGGTCCAAGAAGTAAAAATCAAACAACACAATGACATGTGCAGAACTCTTTTAGTCTCTAAGACAGGTTGAGGCACCTAAGGCCAACACTGACAACTTTACTGTTGAGGCACCGAATACCACCACTGACAACCGTTGGGGCACTGAAGGCCACCACTGACAACTGTTGGGGCACCAAAGGCCAACACTGACAACTCTACTGTTGAGGCACCGAATGCCACCACTGACAACCGCTGGGGCACCAAAGGCCAACACTGACAACTCTACTGTTGAGGCACCGAATGACACCACTGATAACCGCTGGGGCACCGAAGGCCACCACTGACAACTGTTAAGGCCAACGGTAAATATCTTCAAAACGCCATTGCTGGCAACGCTGCTTAAAGGGGTCGTTCTTACTTTACGTCACGCTACAAATGACCATTTTAGACCCCCACCTCCCTGTCACGAAGTGTCACAAATTATTTAACCCCCTCCCCCTGTCACGTCACACCTAAAAAAATCAAAACATACATACAATTTTCATAACTAAACTAAGATTTTAATTGATTCTTTAACATTCCCCCATAATGGATTATGGTGTAGTATTATTACAAAACTTAGTTTCATAGTACCTATAAAACCTGAGGCAATTTCGACCTCAAATTAATGTTTTTAAAATTAATTTAAAGAAAATTTGTTGTCAAAATTTTTTTTACAAAAATATTTTCTTTTTTAAAGTGACGTCACAAATTTGTCGCGCCCTCTCCCCCTGTCAAAAAGTGTCACACATTCTCGACTCCCTCCTCCCCACACCTGAGCGTGACGTAATTTGCAATCGACTTCCCAAATGGAAATTCTCCAAACCTAGTCTAACCATTTGAATGGGGACGTTAGGTAAGTGTGCGTGCAGAATAGTCTCTGCAATTATGGCAATGGGCAACACTCACTCAAGTATTCAAATAATAGAACGTATCAATATAAAGTTATACAGACATGAATGTGTCTACCATAAACCGCTTCAACAGAGTCAGACAAAATGTTGCTGAATAGGTTTTTAAATTAAATGAAATCTGGACCTAAACGTTGAAAGGATGTTTAATTTCAATCAAGTTACGAATGTCCAGCTGTCAAAGTTACAACGATAATAATGCTACAGGCCGTACTCTCCACTCCACACACACACACAGCTCTTGACAAACAGACACACACAGGACCCAGAGGCACACACAGTACCCTAACCCCCAGGCCGTTCAACGTTTCAAGGCTGCACACCCCCTGCCCCCTTTGTTTGTGGGGCCAACACGGGGCTCCTGTCAGTAAGCTGAATAACTCCGAAGGTATGGAGGCGCCCATTCTCTGCTTGTACCCGGGGTAGTGAAAAAAAAAACAACATAGACCTGAATGCACGCTTATAAATTGGTCCAACTTCTGCTGATAAGGAGTGGAGGGGGGGGACAACTTGTATGGGGCCTGGGCTTGTATATGTTCTGGGCTCTTTTAAAGAAAGTTTGCCTCTCCTTATTGACTTTGTTAAATGAAATCATGACTGAAAATTTCAGTACTGTAATGGACAGTGACACCAGAAAAAAGTGTGGGGTGGGGGGCGATGATTTAATGTCATTATTTTATTATCTATTTGTGTATCCGTTGTTATTTTGTTGTTGTTTTTTTTTTGTTGTTTTTTTTGTCATTGACATATTTCAGTTTAAGCTTGATCAAATAGTCATAATGATAATGGAGATGGTTTTCTGTGTGGAGAGGCTTGGGCTGAGAGTGAGTGAGCCCCTGAGGTGTGGCTGGGAGGGGTGGCTAGGAGGACGACTATGATGCCCATTCAGATACATTTCTATTTATGTTTAAAATCTTGTGTTAAAATTGGTAATGAGCTGGGGATTGGTGTTCGGGGAAAATGGAAAAAAAAAAAAAGGGGGGGGGCCATTACACTTTCACGTGTCGATAAGTAATTGAGATTTGACTTAACCAATAAACAGTGGGTAAATAGAGTCAAGAGTGACAAGAGTGTAGCAGAAATACAAGATTTGACAGAAATAGAGAGAACCACAAAAATATAGATTTACCCCCAAACCGAATCTCCTCTAGCGGGGAGTGAAGCCGACAAACATAAGCCATTGGATCAATTCACCTGAGATCACACACACACACACACAGCCCCCACCCCGGTCACACACACACACTCTCTATCCAGCCTGGCCTTTCCCAAACAGTGGACTCCAACCAATTCCGCGGTTTGCAAACACAGAAGCAGTGTGACGGGGAAAAGGGGCTGAGTTTAGACGAGGGCGCCCATATAATGCCTACACTTCAAACTTCATTTATATGCCGCTTTCTTACTTTTGCCTTCGCCCCCCCCCCCCCCCCCCCGGCGGATTCATTTTTTTAAATATTTGTCGTGTGAGGAAGCGACGTCCCCAGAGGTGCACCGTAGATCGGTGGGTCCCCAAGCGACGTCCCCAGAGGTGCACCGTAGATCGGTGGGTCCCCAAGCGACGTCCCCAGAGGTGCACCGTAGATCGGTGGGTCCCCAAGCATAAGGACACAATACAGCGTACAATGTATATAGCACCGCCAAGTCTTAACGTTGAAGCCTTTTTCTCAACGGGTTATTCACTGTATGTCTCGTTATGTGTTGTATGTTATTACGGTTGTCCTGATGTCCCAAGCCCCAGGTCGTATGTTATTACGGTTGTCCTGATGTCCCAGGCTTTACGTTATTACGGTTGTCCTGATGTCCCAGGCCCCAGGTTGTATGTTATTACGGTTGTCCTGATGTCCTCATGTCCCAGGCCCCAGGTTGTATGTTATTACGGTTGTCCTGATGTCCTCATGTCCCAGGTTGTATGTTATTACGGTTGTCCTGATGTCCTGATGTCCCAGGCCCCAGGTTGTATGTTATTACGGTTGTCCTGATGTCCTGATGTCCCAGGCCCCAGGTTGTATGTTATTACGGTTGTCCTGATGTCCTGATGTCCTGATGTCCCAGGTCCTTCGTGCGGATATTTCGAAAGTCGACGACATTTTTTTTAAAATTGTAAATATCAATCACTCCACCGTGTTAATCTTTATTGAAATTCGATAGGCCGACGGATGAATTCTTCGGTATTTTACGATGAGGCGATACGCGAATAAGACAGTGTTCCAATATGAAGACCTTTTACAATAGAATAATTCGTTCATGTCGACTCTTAACGTATCTTTTAAAAAGTTTAAAAAAATAATTAATTAAACTACGATTCATAAGTAAGTGCCGTAATGGTTAAACTCAAAATGTAAAGATAACAAAAGAAAAATCATGGACAGTTATATTTTTTTCTCCCATGCCCATTTGATTTCATTTTAAAGGATAACAATCTCCTGATTAACATTTAAAATAAACAGCCTGTAACCCAAGTAAATAGTTAGCCTATCAGGCCTAATAAATTGTTAGCCGATAAGACCTAATAAATAGTTAGCCTATAAAGGCTTAATAGTTAGCCCATAAGGCAGTGGTTCTCAACCTTCTTAATGCAGCGACCCTTTAATACAGCTCATCATGTTGTTGTGACCCCCAACCATCAAATTATTTTCGCTGCTACTTCATAAACATGTGTTTTCCGATGGTCTTAGGCGACCACTGTGTAAGGGTCGTTCGACCCCCCCAAAGGGCTCGCGACTCACAGGTTGAGAACCTCTGCCATAAGGCCTATTCATTTATTATTGCAAATTTCAGTCATTTCCTTCCCCACCCCCTCTGTTGTTTTGTCACGTCCCGCTTGTGTTATTGTGTTTTTTTCCCCATATCAAGGTTTTATTTCTCATGCTTTGGTAGTGACCACGGTGAATCCTTTAGCTGAGGCCTGCTCAAAATGCGGCCCGCGAAGTAACGAAACATTATTTTCTATTATTATTTTCCTAATAGCTCTCCCCCCCCCCCCCCCCCTTTTTTTTTTTCCAATTCCCTCCCCCCCCCCCCCCCTCGCGTCCTATTTTCTTTCGGCCCGCGCAAATTTTCCCCTAAAGAATTACGGCCGGCCTTACATTTTGAGTTTTGCAGGCCTGCTTTAGATAATTATTATAAGGAGGCAAAGCAATATCAAAAGTCTGGGGACCGCTCTTGTGCATGAATTGTGTCTGACCTCAGCACGGCTGCATGTATATATGAAAATTTAAATTGATTTTTTTTTCCTTCCTTTCTTTTTTTTCCCTCCTCAGACATGGCCGACCCTAAAGCAAACGTAGGGCCAGCGGGATGGAATATTTACTTTCGTATTTTATTGACTCGGTCGCCGGAACACCTCATCCCCCAGCGTGTGTGGGGTGCCGTGGGTATCTGACAACATTTTGTAGGATCTAGAAACTAGCAAACATGAAATATAAATACAAAAAAAAAAAAAAAAATTAAAGAAAAAAAGAACGACAAACAGACGAAGGCTTTTGGGTCCCCATCCCCCAGCGTGTGTGGGGTGCCGTGGGTATCTGACAACATTTTGTAGGATCTAGAAACTAGCAAAAATGAAAAATAAATACAAAAAAAAAAAAAAAAATTAAAGAAAAAAAGTACGACAAACAGACGAAGGCTTTTGGGGGGGGATCGAGGAACATCTATCTAATCGCGGTTTCATTTAGATAACAGCGGGAGGGCTATTCACACACACCGAAAAAAAACCTATCGGACGTCACGTGGCACGTCTCTGTGGAGAGAGAGCCTGCGGACCGGGGATACAGCAGCATTACAATATTGGCCGTTCTGTTGGTAAGCGTGAAACGAATTAGACATGACTAATCCGAGGCTAATCCTTCCTTTTTCTTCTTCTTTTCTTTTCTTTTCTTTTCTTTCTGCTGGAAACCACGGTTGGCAACAGTGAAAACAGGGATGTGTCGCCATAGTCTCATGTTTGAAGCACTGTAAAAAGGACGATGATTTTGTGTATATATAATTGGTGGTTGTTTTTTTTTAAACGTCTTTCTAATCCTTTACTTTAATCAGCGAAGGTTCAAAGCCCATGCGGAGTGTGAATGTTGGGATCGCATGCGGAGTGTGTATGTTGGGATCACATGCGGAGTGTGTATGTTGTGATCACATGCGGAGTGTGTATGTTGTGATCACATGCGGAGTGTGTATGTTGTGATCACATGCGGAGTGTGTATGTTGGGATCGCATGCGGAGTGTGTATGTTAGGATCACATGCGGAGTGTGTATGTTGGGATCACATGCGGAGTGTGTATGTTGGGATCACATGCGGAGTGTGTATGTTGGGATCACATGCGGAGTGCGTATGTTGGGATCACATGCGGAGTGCGTATGTTGGGATCACATGCGGAGTGCGTATGTTGGGATAGGCTTCGCAGACCCCGAGCATCTTTTTTTTTCTTTTGGTCAACACTCTAGGTGCTAATCCTAACTGCAGAAACAACACTCTTGGGCATTTGAGACACTATGAAAACGTAGTTAAAGCCCAACAAGGGGTTAAAAGGACATCCAAGTACGGAGCTACAGCTCAACAAGAGATACAAAGAACATCCAAGTACAGTGCTACTTCCTAACAAGGGGTACGAAAGACATCCAAGTACGGTGCCTTAAGTACCCACTAGAGAGCTCCGCTCATCCGATAGTGGCAAAATAGCGATACCGTGTGTTCGCCTTGAGACTTACGGAAAGCGCACTTTTGCATTTGCCGGCCCAACAATTTGGAACGCACTTCCAGTCGCTCTCAGAAACAGCCAGACACTGGAGTCCTTTAAAACCTATTTTAAAAAACATCTATTTCGCAAAAACCTTATGGGGTTATTCTATCTACCATCTTTTTCAGTTAATATATATTGGCTTGTGTTGCTTATGGTTGAAACGGGATGAAAGACTTTGCCTGGGTATGCTCTTATGTAGCTTTATATTGTTGCGTCTGTTTTTAAATGTGGTAAATTTTAGATTGTTTTCATTTCTCTTTTTAATATGGTTGACTTTGTACCGCGCTTCGAGCTTTTGGGGATGAAGCGTGTTTTTCAAATAAACTTTATTATTATTATTATTACTGCCCAAATTATTATTATTATTATTACTGCCCAACAAGGGATACAATAGACATCCAAGTACGGTGCTACTGCCCAACAAATGGTACAAAGAACATCCAAGTACGGTGCTACTGCCCAACAAGTGGTACAATGGACATCCAAGTACGGTGCTACTGCCCAACAAGTGGTACAATGGACATCCAAGTACGGTGCTACTGCCCAACAAGTGGTACAATGGACATCCAAGTACGGTGCTACAGCCCAATAAGGGATACAAAAGACATCCAAGTACGGTGCTACAGCCCAACAAGGGGTACGACAGACATCCAAGTACGGTGCTACAGCCCAACAAGGGGTACAAAAGACATCCAAGTACGGTGCTACAGCCCAACAAGGGGTACAAAAGACATCCAAGTACGGTGCTACAGCCCAACAAGGGGTACGACAGACATCCAAGTACGGTGCTACAGCCCAATAAGGGATACAAAAGACATCCAAGTACGGTGCTACAGCCCAATAAGGGATACAAAAGACATCCAAGTGCGGTGGTACAGCCCAACAAGGGGTACGAAAGACATCCAAGTACGGTGGTACTTGGTTCAAATTCCCAATACAAATGCTAAGGAGATTCCTTTCTAATGACGTGTGTTTTTCATCTCCATTTATAACATGGCAATCATGTTTTTTCTTTTTCTTGTGCGCCTTTTTAAGCACTCATTCCGGCTATCTTAATTACAAGAGCAAGTTGAGTTTAAGCCCTCGCTAACCCCGGGGTTTGTGCACGCATAAGCTCCCGAGACAAAATGAAGAAGTTCGGGCGCCCCGCCGCGGGGGCGTGGGCAGGGGGTGGGTGTTGAAGAACAACACCATCGTGAGCAGCTCACGTCACGTCACACGGAAAGTGAGCAGTCCAAATAGTTCGGACAATAGAAGAAGCTTCCAATATTTGACACGACAACAGTTCTCAAAGCCCAGATATCGATCACACTGTCATCCTCACTGGCTCCATCCCGCTCACAGGGGTCCCCCACGAGTGAAGGATTTTTGCTTCAGGGGGGGAAAGAAAGGGACAACTCCACAAGATGGACTCTGGTGAGACTTTTCCTCGAAGCCATACAACCAGAGGTTACAAGGGTCGAACCCCGGCCCACGAGCGTGGGGCTCGACTAATATTAGGACTGAGTGGTTGGCTCACGTCGGCCCGTGAGACCATGGACGGTTGTTTGAATTAAGAGAAGACTCTAATGAGATGGGCCGCTGAACCCCTCACTGCCGACCGGCCCCAGCATTCAACACTAATTCGATTGGTAATGTAATATCATCAAGTAAAACTGCTACATTTACATTACTTCTGGGTTTTCATCTGATAGCTCTTTTTTTCTGTAGATGGGATAATTTTAATGTAAAGAAAACAGAAAGGTACATGTCCTTAGTTCCAATGAAATATTAAAAAAAACTCGTGTACGTGAAATGTATGCCTATTAAAATTCACCGCCAAAATGAGAGTACGCTTTCTGTGGCAGCGGTTCAAAACTTTTTGACTCACGGAACCCTTTTTGGAATAAATGTCTTTGGAAATGGGGGGGGGGGGCCTTTTGCCTAGGTTATGTCTTTCAAGTTAATAATGTTTAGGAGTTTTGGGGGGGGGGGGGGTGGTGTTGCGATTTTTGAGTTCGGGAAGGGGGTGCGAGGATGCCAAAAGTTTAATCCAAAATGAGTGGGTCTCATTTCATGAAACAAGGTGATTCAATCTCTGGTGTGCAGTAACATAGCTGTCTTCGTCGCGACTTGTGGGTGGCAAAGTGGAGCCGTTTTCCCCTCAGCGCATTCGACTGATATCAGTTGAATGAAATAGAGAGTATATGAGAATGCTCGCTTAATTATATTAATGATTTATAATGGAGAAGTTGACTTGATGTTTAATTAATGTATGCGCACAGTGTGTTTGTTCGTGTGTGTGGGGGGGAGGGGGTTGTGGGGGTTAGGAGGTGGGTTTTCGTTTAAAAAAAAGATGGGAACGTTATTTAAATACAACCAAAAAACAAAACAAAAAAAAAACCCTGGCACATAATGGCGCAATCAGGGTAAACGTTGCGACCAGGAACGGTAGCCATTAAGTGAGGACAAGATCAAGTGAGATATATGTGTCCCAGAGACACGGGGCGCCTGCTGCGTACTGTCTCAAGTGAGCGTTAGCCTTGGAATGATGAGCACACGCTTAACGGCTGGGACAGCCTCTGGCATGGGGCATGACATAATGATACTAGCTTTCTCTGGGACAGCCTCTGGCATGGGGCATGACATAATGATACTAGCTTTCTAATTTGCCGCCCCCCCCCCCCCACCCCCCCCCCCCCACAATCACTGTCTGTGAGAGGACACCGTTAGGATATGATGTGGACTGTTCATCTTCAATGTACGATACATCATAATACGTACAATTGAGGCAACTTTAAAAACTATTTCAAATGATACAATATAATATGTAATACTGCTCAAGTTTATCTAAACAGTTAAAGTATTGATCATTGATAAATGACGGAGTCAGACAGAAGAGACGGAATGAGTTTAGTATTAGGAAATTAAATTAGTAATTCAGATACCAATTTGGTAACACCCTATAATAAAGATATAATGGTACAGTGGAACCCCGCTATAACGCGATGATCGGGGTCCATCAAATCGGATCGCGTTAAAAGCGGGGTTGCCTTAATGCGCGGTTTAGCAATATTTAACTTTTTTTCCAGAGAACATATACGTGTAGTGTATACTATTTATAGTTCTACCGGAAGAAAGCCTCGTTTTCGGCATTAATTTTGATACTAGTTTGAACGTGGTGCGTTTAGGGGCCTTAAAAAATGGCTTTCCAAGCAATGGATACAATTTTCAAAGAACTTAGGCTTAGGCCTGATGGAGTAAATGAATTTCAAATTTCGGGAGCCATGCTACGACCGCATTATATCCGAATTCGCGTTATGGCGGGGCGATTTATAACGGGGTTCCACTGAATATATAACAGATACAGAAACTAGACCCAATAAAATTTGTAGCATATCTGGCCAGATATAATCTTGATTTTAAAAAATGTTGCTATTGCATTACAGGACTAGTGTATACTTTTCTCATTGCATCTTAACCCCATATGCTACCAAATACAAGGTGCTAAAAAAAAATTAATTAATTTATGCTAAATACAACCACGGTAATTGAGCCTAATTGTGTAATAGTGAATACTTACAATTGTGAACAATCAACACAAAAAAAAGTTTTAGTTACTACCAGTATGTAATCCCTGTTATGAGTATGTAATCCCTGTTATGGAACTAAGTAATTTTCTAAAATATGTAAAATGAGATATTCGGTAAGAACATATTAAAAATAAATATGAAAGATAAAGTGGGGAGGTGGGGAGCGACCTGAGAGAAGGCAAAAAGTGTGGAGAGCCAATGAACTGAATGAGTACTCACAGTAAGTATACAATCAGAGCCAATGAACTGAATGAGTACTCACATAAGTATACAATCAGAGCCAATGAACTGAATGAGTACTCACAGTAAGTATACAATCAGAGCCAATGAACTGAATGAGTACTCACAGTAAGTATACAATCAGAGCCAATGAACTGAATGAGTACTCACAGTAAGTATACAATCAGAGCCAATGAACTGAATGAGTACTCACAGTAAGTATACAATCATAGCCAATGAACTGAATAAGTACTCACAGTAAGCAATAAGTACTCACAGTAAGTATACAATAAAGGCTCACAGTAAGTATACAATAAGTACTCACAGTAAGTATACAATCGCCTATCCTCCTGTTTTCCGCCACTTTGGTACTATAGAAACTGGTAATAAACTCCGGCTCCTTATCATTGACATCCCTGACATTGACCTTGACCTGAGCGGCGGCCACTATCGGCGGGTCGCCCCCGTCGGTGGCCACCACGACCAACACTGGATGCTGATTCACCTCGCAGTCGAGCATCGCCTTGGTGTAGATTTTCCCCGTGCTAGAATCCACACTGAACCATCCCATGTCCTGCGAGTTATCCTGCAGGGTGTAGGTAATCCGGGCATTGTATCCACTGTCAGCGTCCGTCGCAGACACTGTCAGCACTTCCATCCCAATCTCAACAGACTCGTCGATGTCAATTTCATATTGAGACTTCTCAAAGACTGGGGCGTTGTCGTTCACATCCCCAATGGTAATCCTAAGCTCTTTAGTAGCTCTAAGCTGTGTGTTTTCGATGCCAGTGACCTGTAGGGACAGCTCATAACTGGCCTGCCTCTCTCTATCCAGAGAACCATTCATGAGCAAAGTCCCATTGCGAACCGTGAAACAGCACTGACCGCCGTACAAAGTGATCACCACTTTGTTGTTGATATTAGTATTCTGGTCCTCCACTTTGACCACAGCGATCTTTGTGCTGGCGAGAGTGCTTTCCAAAATGTATCCATTCTTAAACAGCTCAAGGAACTCTACGGTGATGTTTGCCGCCTGCTCGTTGACGTTCTCGACAATCACATCCAGCCCAGCTGTCCCGACCTGGGGTGGGCTGCCATTGTCTCGAGCCTCCAGCGTCAGCAGGTACCTGTTGTGTTTTTCATAATCTAAAGGTTTATTCACACTGACCCAACCCGTGGCGGGATCGATTGTGAAGTACTCCTCCGGATCAGTTTTGGGGTCAATCGAATATGTTATCCTTCCGTACTCACCAGAGTCCCTGTCAGTTGCAAAAACCTTGATGATTCCGGTTCCAACAGTTGCATTTTCTGTGACCTTGACCGAGTATTTACTTATATTGAAGATGGGCTCATTGTCATTCTGATCCAGTATGTTAATATTGACTGTCATGGTAGAGGAACGCCCTCCTCCATCCGTTGCTTTAATGATAATACGGTAGGATGATATCTCCTCATAGTCCAACTGGTTTGTATTCACTACTAAATCTATTATTTTATCCACACTGCTGCTATTTTTAACCTGGATGGCGAAGTGATTTTTTTCATTACCGGATATGATTTCTACCCGCTGGGTTGAATTATCGCCCAGATCCTCATCCCTGACGCTGCCAAGCGGAATTTTATGATTCAGAGGGGCAGACTCAGAGATATTGATGTTGATTGTTGAACTGGGAAAAGTCGGACTGTTGTCGTTGATGTCCAGGACCTGAACTGTCACCACAACAGCCTGATTAACAGGTGTCATCATTAAAATGATTGTGTATCTGTCCACCTCTTCGCGGTTCAATTCTGCTTTCGTGGTTATCCTCCCTGTAGAAAATTCGATGTTGAACTTACTGCTGGTTTTGTTGTCCACCTCAGGGGGGCCAGGCATCGGAGAGTAGGGGGGGCCATACCTAGTGCCATTGACAGTACCTAGTAAGGTGCCCACTGTCGCATTCTCATAAATAAACATAGTTTGTGCATATTGTATGGCTGTATCTTGCCCCACAGACAGGTGAAGGAGCAGCATAAGGACTCCCAAGATCCACTTGTGCTTCCTGGCAGCACAGCAGGTGTGCGCCCGTGGAACACATAAGGGCCCCATCAAAATCTGGATCATTTTCAGGTGATACCAAAAGACCCTGCCACTTGGTGCAGCAGACCCACCTGAGGAGCCTATCTCTGGGTGTCAGGTGAGAGGAGACTTGATGCCACATATTCCATGTGTAGTTGGTCCAACATGAAGACGGACCGAGATTTCAGCTATTAGGTAGTCAAATATAACCTCTGTGTGAAAATTAATGCATTTTCTGTGAGGAAAAAAGTATACAAGCTTTTTAAAAATATTACTATACAAAATATGTGCAAGAATTTTATTTTTATACAACCGGTATTTATATTTAAAATTATTATTCTCTTTAATCCTTTAAAAAAAGCCAATGGTAAATGAGTTTATATTACCAAAAAAAAAATTCACCATACACAACACTATTTAAAGGTCTTTTTTAAAAAGTAGGCTACACATTTACTTTTCACATTTTCACCTTGTTTCTCTTTTTCATTTGATTTTTTGTTAATTTATCAATAATTTGAAAATTGTCATTTGAGATTTAAATTTTTCTACCTAAGAGTGTTGTTTTTTTTTCTTTAATGATTATAATGCATTGCCCTTCAGTGAAATAATATATAATATAGAGTTTATATTACAGACAAGAAAACAACAAACTTAATATCTAAATGAAAGATATCACTATTACTATTACTATTACCAAAATTAATCTAAAAAATCTCATTACAGATAGGCCTATTCATCATTCAACACAAAATAAAACTGATCAGTTTGTATTTCAATGACTTTAAGTAGTCTGTAGTTGATGAAGACCTATCTATAACTAAGTAGTAAGACTAAGTTATTTATGTCATGTGGATTGGAGTGTAGGTTGCAATTTAATGTGAAAACTAGGTCTTAAAGATTTCAGTTTGCTCTCAGAATTTATACTGCTTCCAGTGCTTTAATAGTATAAGTTAAGTCAGTAAAGACATTGATAGAGTACCAAATACAATTACTGAATTAGTAGTTGTTAGGCCTGTTGACCTTGTAAAAGTAAAAGAGTCCAAGAATAGTAATAAGTACTTTGTAGCCTTGAAAAATTATTTCACTTTACAATACAAAGACAAAGTGGTTATTTAATGTAAGCAGACTGCATATAATAATAATACTAATAGTATAGTGATATCATTATTTGACAGTGACAGTAGTATGAAATTTGAACATTAAAGTTTAATTAAAGGCTTGGGCTTGAAGACTATTTATTCAAATTCAAATAGTAATTATGATATACTTATACATGGACATGGTAGGCTTAAACTTATTAAAATAGCCTTAAATAGCTAATGACCATGACTAGTAATGAAAATGAAATGACTAACTAATATTACAGCTTAGACTGAGTGAAGTTTTTAGTTAGGACTTAAAATTATACGGCAATACAAGGTATAAGTATACTATAAGGCCTCCATTCCTACAATTTAAAAATAATAAAATTAAAATACTTTAGTTAAGATTTGTATATAATTAATAATATTAGTAATAATAATAGTCAATGATTGTTATAATTATAATGATTTAGACTTAATGTTTATTATTATTATTTTATACATTTAAGACTTAAGAATTATAATTTACATATTATCATATTACATATTATTAATATATAATAATATATTGTGTATTATAATTACATTTTGGTGAAAATGTTAATATTAATTTAATTATATTATTAATTGCGAACTATTATTTCTTTCTCCCAAAAAGTGCATTTTAAAATGATAAATCTCGTTTCCATGGTTCGGGGGATCGTCAAAATCTATATTTTATCATATTTCATAATTTATGTCTACTAACTAATAAATTACGAATAATAATACAATCTTGGTCTATAATCTATAACTATCGGTATGTAAAGTATGTTATGTCATGTGTCTACCTACTGTCTTGAGGCTATTCTAGTTCTAGTCTAGTTTGTTAGAAGTTACTTAAGTTAAGAGTACACTAGTCTAAAAGTAAAAGTGCGATAGTCCAGGATAGTATATTAAATTTTTAAAATATATATGCTACTTAAAAATATACTATTACCAAGTCTACAAAACTTCAAAAGCATAGGCGCCAGAGGCCTTCTTTTGCGTGAGAGAAAATAATTAACCGTGCCTAACATAAACTTAACATAGCCGCACACGGAGAGACCCCGAACTGCTCCAACTTTCAAACAAACCCAACAAATTCATGTCAATGAACGAAACCGTAGCTAGCGTTGTGCGAACACCTGTGGTAAACAAATGTGCCGCACCAATCGTCAACAGGCATATCCTAAACAGAAGGTATTTTCCTGATACTGATTTAGAACCAACTAGATTTAATAAAAATCCAAGTAATCCAATGATTAACACATGAGAATAGCACCGACAACACATTATTATTTTTTTACCTTGCGCTATGAGCTACACACGTAAAATATGCACATGGAAACTACAGAGACTCACAAGAGGTGTTCGCCCGTTAGGCCAAGAAAACTGCAGTTTTTCCTCGGTCGGGTTTCTAGTCCACAACTCTCTTGTTCATGGCCTGTGCGGAACCGTAGTCGGCTCACCGCCTCTCCCTCTCTCTCTTCTCGCGGTCAAAGTTTTTCTGAATATTATTAGGTCTCGGTGAAGTTCGTGTTTTGGCTTAAAAATTTAGAGAAGAAGTGAGACAGCCTTTTACCCAATTTTTATAAATTATATTTTGCGGTAAAATAGTTTTGGCTAATGCTAGAAATAGTGATAAGCTTTTAAATATGAACATAATTATGCGTCATGTTAACTTTCAAATGCTGGATACAAGAATGATTTCTATAAAATACCGAATACTTCTCTTTCTCTGATACCATCGCTTCCCCCACTTTCCGAAGGCACTCGACCGGGCATTACCGAATAACTCCACAGGTAAATCACGTGATATTCTCCTCATTCTTTTCTCACCATCACCCTAAGGCAAAAGAGTTGATTTGGCCTAGCGTCTGATCAAATAGATAAAAGAAGATAGATTCCCCCGTTCAGAAACTTGGGCCATTCTCCACAAATTGTGTACCTGAGTCATGATAGGGTTTCTGTTTAGATTTATTTTTGTTCGCTGTGTTGCGAGTTAAGTGCTCATAAACAACGTTGCAACCCAAAAGCCATGACTATGACTACTCTGAGAGACGAGCAGTGACTACGTGCGGGGGTATAAAGTTATCATACAATAAGATTATTTCGCCACAAGATTCAACATGGACTAATATTATGATCGTTTCGTTTTTAAATGATCTTCATAACTTAAATCACCATAAAAATAAATTATAATTTTCTGAACTGCAAATTTGAGCATTAAATCGAGTAATTAGGGGTTTGTTATTTGTTAATACATATAGATATGTGTAAATATATATAATTCATAAAACAACTCTTAAAGTGGGCTACTGGTAAATCTTAATGGTAAATGGGATTCAAATTGTATCATGCAATATGTTATGTATATATGCAGTTTATAGATTTAGATACATTAAAATTTATGTTATTTATTTTCAACACCTAATTTTATATATATTTTTTTTTATTTCACTTTGTTTAAAGACGCCTCACTGAAACCTTAGGGATCATGATACAGCTGTCTCGTTGTTTATGTGATTATGGATCAGCTGGCTCTGTGTTTATGTGATTATGGATCAGCTGGCTCTCTGTTTATGTGATTATGGATCAGCTGGCTCTCTGTTTATGTGATTATGGATCAGCTGGCTCTCTGTTTATGTGATTATGGAACAGCTGTCTCGGTGTTTATGTGATTATGGATCAGCTGGCTCTCTGTTTATGTGATTATGGATCAGCTGGCTCTCTGTTTATGTGATTATGGAACAGCTGGCTCTCTGTTTATGTGATTATGGATCAGCTGGCTCTCTGTTTATGTGATTATGGATCAGCTGGCTCTGTGTTTATGTGCTTTTATTATTTTATTTTTTTTAAATTCACGTTAACATTTTGTACAAACACAATAAAAGTAATTCCATTTGTTTACATTCCAATAATATATAACATATTTTTGACAGAACACTTCAATGTTTCACATTCATTGACAGAACACTTCAATGTTTCACATTCATTGACAGAACACTTCAATGTTTCACATTCATTGACAGAACACTTCAATGTTTCACATTCATTGACAGAACACTTCAATGTTTCACATTCATTGACAGAACACTTCAATGTTTCACATTCATTGACAGAACACTTCAATGTTTCACATTCATTGACAGAACACTTCAATGTTTCACATTCATTGACAGAACACTTCAATGTTTCACATTCATTGACAGAACACTTCAATGTTTCACATTCATTGAAACAATTTAGAGGAGTGCCGATATGTATTGTTTTAACAAATTTTATAAGCAGTTGAGAATTTACAGACACATGGACGTTTGCGAAAAGGACTATAACTCTAGGCATGGAGAGTATACTACACAAATGGATTCACAAATTAAATTTCGCGCGAGGATGCATCTCTTGCCCCGAACTTATTAAAACATTGTGATTTTTTAATTATTATTTTTTTTATGTCTTTTCTGTTCAATTGAGCAGTTAATTCAGGCTCTGAAATGCCAATGTGAGAAACACTGTGTTCACTGCAGTAAAAAGTTTATCAATTTCGTATAACGATCAGCTGCCCCGTCTTCCTCCATCAAATAACCAGAGAATCGGACACTTCTAGAGTCCACCTTGTCTTTCCCCAGACTGTCTCGGTGTATAACGGTCTCCATCATCTCTGTACCCGCCAAGTTGACCTACATGAGCTCACGCCGTGTCAGGACTAATCCTGGCTGTCAAATATGTTTTGATTGAAAGGGTTGGCCACCAGTACGTTTGAAGGTCTACTGAGTGTAACACAAAAATGGTTTATATTGAATTTTATTTGTACAACTTCAGCTTCAATTTCTCTTTCAGGTCAGATATTTTAAAAACACTTTTCGATTGACCTAAAATGTGGCACCTCAATATAAATTGGAAAATGGGACGGGGGGGGGGGCGGCATCCTCCGCCCACCTCTACGCCTCTGACAGATAGCCAACTTCATTTAAGACATAAACTGTAGAAAATGGCATCTCATTGAGAGGGTCTCAGTCACTATTTTTAGCTTATAAACCTCATTTTAATGACATTTTCTGTATCCTACAGCAAATCAAGCCTAAATGTCGGAGTGCGAATAAGACCTCGACTTTGTTTCAGATCGATAACTTCAGAATATTGTGCCTATCGAGAATTTTTTTTGTTTTATTTAATTTATTTATTTTTTTTTTTACATTTTTTTGTGTGTGAAAAAGTTCACAGGTGAATTAAATAAATATTTTCAACGGGGTTTAAACTAATCCAATATTTTCTTATCATCTTAGATTTGTGACGAAAGTCGTTTGTATCGTATTCCTGAATGCTTTTTTTTGTTGTTTTTTTTTTTTACATATTTTTTTTTGGTCTAAGATTTTTCTGGAAAAATTTTTAAAAAAAACCCCGCGGTCAACATTTTCATTCTTCGATTTAAATAAAAAAAATGTCTTTAATTTATAATTAATGTGTCGCTATTCAAGTTTTCACAAGCCGTGTTACAAACCAGCCATACGGATCTATAAACATTGGGATTTGTTACAAACCAGCCACACGGAACTATAAATATTGGGATTTGTTACAAACCAGCCACACGGAACTATAAATATTGGGATTTGTTACAAACCTGCCACACGGAACTATAAATATTGGGATTTGTTACAAACCAGCCACACGGAACTATAAATATTGGGATTTGTTACAAACCAGCCACACGGAACTATAAATATTGGGATTTGTTACAAACCAGCCACACGGAACTATAAATATTGGGATTTGTTACAAACCTGCCACAAGGAACTATAAATATTGGGATTTGTTACAAACCTGCCACACCGTTTTTTTAAATTATAATCTTCAATTTCGCCACACTGACTTTGCACACTGTCAGTGAAATATTAAAACAACTCCTCGCTGCTTTATCTCAGGACTATAGAGAACTCGCCAAATGCTGACTCCTAGCTGGTTTATCCCAGGACTATAGAGAGCTCCCCAATTGCTGATCTGATAACGACTGTCAACCTATCACAATAACATCGTCTCAAATGGGCCAATAACGAGGCAGTCATTATGCTGGAGGCTACTTTTTTGTTGGTTAGTCCCATTGAGTGACGCTCAACTATTGCCGTACAGCTGAGCCTGGCGTGAGACACTCTGAGGCCACGGGTCACAGATCAAAGGGACGGCGTTCAGCTACGACAAAATCTCCAATTATAGTCTAATGATTGATTTTTTATTTTTCTGTGTCAGAGGACGTTGCTATTGGTTTGGTAGGTTTCAACTATTTCATCAGTTGCTATTATTTCATTTTTTTTTCTATTCAGCCATCGATCTGAACTTGTGTTGAAGTTAAGTGTTGAAAATTGTGCTGACATGTGATCTAAGTGGCTCCAAAAGCAATCATCAGCCCCAAACCCCTTTCGGAGAATCCTTGATCGATCCATTAGTGTTGGTGAAGGGGTGTGGGGGAAGGGGTGAGGGGGAACGGATGTGGGTAACGGGTGTGGGGAAAGGTGTGTGGGTAAGGGGTGTGGAGGAGCGGGTGTGGGGAATGGGTGTGGGGAAGAAGGGGAGTGAGGACAAGAACAGCTGACCGTTAAATATGTACTTAGTGCCATAACAAAATGAGAACATGATAGGAGTTTCTTGTTTCCTTCCGCCGTTTAGAGGGGGGGGGGGGTGAGTGAAGCCCACATAGAACCCGCACTGAGCGGGAGGTGGTGGGTCTTCATTTTTTAAAAAGATTTGTTTAAACGTTCTTTTCGTGTGGGGTTGTGTTGAATATTTTGGTGAAGGGGTGTGGGGGAAGGGGTGAGGGGGAACGGATGTGGGTAACGGGTGTGGGGAAAGGTGTGTGGGTAAGGGGTGTGGAGGAGCGGGTGTGGGGAAGGGGTGTGGGGAAGAAGGGGAGTGAGGACAAGAACAGCTGACCGTTAAATATGTACTTAGTGCCATAACAAAATGAGAACATGATAGGAGTTTCTTGTTTCCTTCCGCCGTTTAGAGGGGGGGGGGATGAGTGAAGCCCACATAGAACCCGCACTGAGCGGGAAGTGGTGGGTATTCATTTTTTAAAAATATTTGTTTAAAAGTTCTTTTAGTGTGGGGTTGTGTTGAATATTATCCTGGGGTTCTGAGAAAATGCACGTGTATCATAGTTAAAGAAGATGCTGAAGTTTGCTCAATTGTAATGCTGCCTTTGTGAGAAGACGTGACTACAGCTGCAGAGATGCACGAACATACTTCCGAAAATGGGGGGAGGTTCATTATTCGAAATAATCAGGATAACATTGTGTATTACAATATTATAATCTTTAATGGATGATACTCTGAGGAAATGGTGCGATACCGTGCATACCACTGCCGTACCAGTTCAATCACAAATCAAAGATTTTGAAACGAAGTTTTCTATCCTCCCTTCAGCTCGTGTCAGCTTGTGTCAGCGTGTCGTGGCTTTTCTGAGAGGGCGCAAAATCTTCATTTTTTCATCCAAAATAAGTTTACATTTTTTTTTTTTTTTGAATGGGTAAGAAGGTGCCTAAATGCAGGCTTTACCCCGGGCGGCAGCATTAGCTTGTAATGGCAATGTCACACACAGTCAGCAGCCGGTGTGTAGGATTCGAATGGACACGTTTCGAAAAGAATAACTTTGTGGTTCGTGACTATAACACAACAACTCATAAAGTGAAAAGTGGGGTGATTATTTTGGTGCTGGTTTTTTGTTTTTTGTTTTTTTTCTCTTTCTTCAAATCTCGCTCCAATATCATGTTTCACGTAACTTTCTTCGGTCAAGGCTTTATAGATTTGTGTGCGTGTTGGGAGTGGGAGAGGGGGGTTTCCCATGTAACGTCCACCACTAAAGATGTCAAGTTACATCAAGGACTGGAAGGAGCACACATGGCTGACCGTAACTGTTTGATGGGCAAGAATGCCAAATATTGGTACAGACTGACCGTTCCCTATTAGCGGTGGTCAGTCCCCCACTTGTTCTCAATGCTATCTTTCCCTTGACTGACCAGTGTAAACACAGCGGACGTTGTCCAGCGTACAAGTTTCGGCTCGGCTTCAGCTTGCGTACGCTTGGGGGAAAATGGACATTGGAGCTTAGGGGCAAACATAGGAGGTCATACATCCGGGGATCGAGAAAGACTCTTAGGCTTAATGATTAATGTATGGGGGATTTCCATGGTGGAACCATGATGGCGATGGTCTTAATTGAGTACAAGACTTAGCACGGCTCTATTAGCGATAATATGTATACACATTTTGTACGGGAGCACAAATATTTTTGTTTGTTATAAAAAAAAAATAATTTTAAATTTGATCATCAGCATAACAAAGAGAAGTCCCGATCACCGTCCAACATAAGACCCGGGGGGGGGGGCGCTAGAGTTAGTGGTGCCAGGGGCGATCTTTGACTTTGCCGCCCCGTATTGTGAGAAAACCATACGTGACTTTGCACTCAGAAAATAAGCCACATAACGATGGAGTATTTGCAGCGGAGCGAAAATGCCGACCACTCCCACCCCTCACAGGGCGCCTCAGGGTGGACCGCTTCTTGCGCCCCTCGGTCTCTTTTGTGTGTTTAATTTCAAGGAAGAAAAAGACAAGAACTTTTAAATATATGGAGTCAGTTGTCTTTCGTTTCTTCGTGTTATTACTAACAGAACGGGAATGCCTGATAATCTGTTCAACGTGTCAACTTTAATATATAGAGGTTTGAGACTCCCAGGTGCCCCCCAGACCGCTACCCCAGAAATACTTGTTACTGGCAGAGGATTTCAAGTTAAGTGAAATTCTGAATGAAAGAATTGCGAGTTGCTGGGGTGTTTGAAGAGGGGTGGTGTGGTGGGGGGGGGGGGGGTGGGGGGGGGTTTCGGGTCGCCTGTATTCCCCCATGTCATATTTTCTATAGTCCAACCCGCGCCCAGCCAGGAAGAATACAGAATGACCACGAGGGACGAGTGTCCAGTTTTCCTCAAACTTGACTTTCCTTTCGCCAGCCCCCGGGGCCCACCAATCATCGGGGGTGAATGATGGTCACTACCTGTAATTATCCTCACCATCTGTAATTACGGCCTGTCCGTCCGAGGGATGGCAGGTCAGGGCTGTCCAGCAGGGAGAACGCGTGCAAGGTGGGGGCGATGGTGGGGGGGGAAGAGGGGGAGAGGCTGGGTAGCGGTAGAGAGAAGAACCTGCCTGGTCACTAATGGGGAGTATTAGTATTAGAGTATTTTTGTTACTCTGGTCAGGCTACCGGTAAACCAAATGTGGTAGAAAAATAGGTTCCGAAGTAAGCAGTTCGTCTATTCAGTAATGGTCTGTGGCTGTATTCTATTTACGAAGTAGAAACGAAAATAATTTTTTGGTTGGGGGTCACCACAACATGAGAACTGTATTAAAGGGTCGCGGCATTAGGAAGTTGAGAACCACTGATTTAGTGGCTGTCAGGTAATTTTAGAAAGCTTTGCTATCGACGACATCCTCAAATTCTAAAACACAACTGTAGAATAATTTCACTTTCCTTAAACGACAAATGTACCCAATCATTTTTGTCGACCAAAACTGCTACTATATGAAATTTGTCTTATCTGAGGATGTTTGAAATAGATTTAATATCAAAAAAAATTACCCCCCCCCCCCCTTTCTTCTTGAAAAGTATAATTTCCCTTTCCTTAAACGACAAATGTACCCAATCATTTTTGTCGACCAAAACTGCTACTATATGAAATTTTTCTTATCTGAGGATGTTTGAAATAGATTTAATAACAAAAAAAATTCCCCCCCCCCCCCTTTCTTCTTGAAAAGTATTTACATTATTCGGACAGACCCTGCATACATATAGATAATGAAATACCCAACCATCGTCAATTAAAAATTATTTTTTTAAAATATTGAAATGATTAATGACGTGATTGAATCCATCTAATCAATCATTGGCTTAATGCGCATCATCGATTTCCTATTCATTTGGATCAGGTGACTTGTGTTAGTTTCTAATTACCAGACGACGTCTCACCGGCAGCCGATCATTGCAATGACTCGAGATTACATTTAAAATATCTTTTTTTTTCATCCAGACCCATGGTGAGTTATCCGCCTGCCGGTCGTGGCCACAAAACGAGACACACATCTCAAATTAAACAGAAAACATGTTAGACTATTAATTTGAAAATAATATTTAAAAAATAATAATAATAATTTGAAAAAAATATATATATAGTTTACTCTATGAAAGATGGAAATCAAGCGCCAGGCCCATCATCACAACCCTATCATTACCAGCCCATCACCGAACCATCATTACATCCCATCATTACCAGCCCATGGTAGGCAGTGGTGTAGCTAGCCTAAGTAGCACATGCCCTGTCGGCGGTGTAGCTAGTTTAATTAAATCATGCCCTGGCAGTGGTGCTGCTAGCCCAAATAACACATGCCCTTTTGAGTGGTGTAGCTAGCCTAAGTAACAGTTGCCCTGGCAGTGGTGTAGCTAGCATAAGTAACAGTTGCCCTGGCAGTGGTGTAGCTAGCATAAGTTACACATGCCTTGGCAATGGCGTAGCTAGCCTAAGTAACACATGCTCTGGCAGGGATGTAGCTAGTCAACTAGCACATGCCCTGGCAGTGGGGAAGCTAGCCTAATTAGCTCATGTCCTGGCAATGGTGTAGCTAGCTAAGTACCACCCGGGGCAGGAGAAATATTCTTTCCACTCCCTTCCTGGAAAAAAACTCCTCACTTAGCCAGGGCTCCACCCCACCATGTAAGGAAAAAAGCACTACCGGGAGCGGACCGACGCCTCCCCAAGACCTTTGCTACTCCAGTGTACCCTGGTGAATTGATACAAAGAATACTAGTATGCATGTTATAATGGATTGTGCATTAATACGAAGTATACTAGCAATGTTCCCTCTAAGGTTTGTTGGTTGGTGTGCAAAATCATAAAGTTGTGTGCACATTTTTACAGCATCAATTTTTTTGTGCGCAAAATTTTACAGCCTACAGACACAAACACACACTTAAGTGGAAATTAGCTGCGCGGTACTCAAAACTGCTGCGCGGCGTCTGTGAGATTGCTGCGCGGCCGCGCAGCTTAAAGGGAACATTGTATACTAGAATACATGTTAAAATGAATGGATACACAAGGGGAACTCAGAATTTGCACTAAGATTATAGCGTATACAAATGTAAATATGTATAAAAGAGTGAATGCATCATTAATGTAAAAAGGAAGAGAAAAAAATATGTTATGCTACAATGCTCTTTTGTTATCCTAAGCTCTAACCGAAATCTTGGTTGCCATGGTAATTGAAATGGCGATCTTTCCCGATAAGATCGTATCGAATGTGTGAGCTAACGAAAAGACCTGGACTGACCTCGAGGCCATTGATTTTTTTTGTCTCGGTAAGTACGGACTTTGGTCAGCTGTGTCCGGTAGCCACTGGTCAGCAGGATCACGGTCTGGTGGGGGAAAAGGGGGGGGGGGGTTGAGGGTCGAGTTGGCGCGTGCAGTTGATGGATGGATTGGACTCTCGGCTCCGACACGGGCGGGGTATTACTGCTGTTTTTCGTGGATGTAAGTGGATTTAAGGATCGTAAGGTGAATAACTTTCTTGGTAAGTACGGACTTTGGTCAGCTGTGTCCGGTAGCCACTGGTCAGCAGGATCACGGTCTGGTGGGGGAAAAGGGGGTGGGGGGTTGAGTGTCGAGTTGGCGCGTGCATTTGATGGATGGATTGGACTCTCGGCTCCGACACGAGCTGTGTATTACTGCTGTTTTTCGTGGATGTAAGTGGATTTAAGGATCGTAAGATGAATAACTTTCTTGGTACACTTGGATCGTATGATTGATTATGTTCTGGATAAACTAAGTTTCAAGGCTTAAGGACAAAAAAATATTGTCAAAATTTTTTAGCGGCATCACTCACTAGCGAGAAGATTTACGAACCGTCCATGTTGAGAGAGGGGAGGAGAAAGAGAGATATTGAGAGAGTGAGAGTGAGAGAAAGAGAGAGACGGAGAGAGAGAGAGAGAGACAGACAGAGAAAGAGAGACAGACAAAGAGAGAGAGTGGGTGATATCGAGGATTATAGATTGGCAGATAGGCAAAAGAGTTAAGTATATTTAATGTGTTGATAAGTTGAATCAAGCTAAAAAATGGTTTTGATGCCAAATAACCATTAAAAACTTGCAGACACGAACAAAACTAGGACACTCGAACAAAATTAGATCAAATGAACAAAACTAGAACACATGAACAAATCTAACTCACATGCACTTAAGTAGAACACATGAACTTAATTAGGATAAATGAACGAAACAATGACACCTGACCATAAGTGGGACACGTGAACAAAACATATCCACTGACAAGAATCTCGCCAGTGGAATAACTTTGACCCAATATTTTTCACGAGCTTTGGAAAAAGGTGGAGGGGAAGAAACAAGGAGGGTGCAGTAGTGGTTTGAGTTGTTTGGAGCCCCACTCTGAAGTCGAATTGTAGGTAAAGGGGGCGAACAGATTTATGGAGCACGGGGTGTGGGTGGGGAAGAGGGGGGTATCGGTCACCGCTCCGAAACCAAGCTCCTCTACTGAAACTCGTTGACATCAATCTCAGCAGCCAACGACTCAGTAAGTGAGCTTTGATTTATGACCACCTCATCACCCCACGCTAGCCCCCGACCATCCGTCACAAAAAGTGATCCATCTCAACACCCCAGTATGCTAAGACTTATAGCAGTCGCAGTAGAAGAAAATAAATCTATAATTAGAAGTTGTTTGTGTTCTCAGTGAGAAAAAAAGGAGAAACTGAAAACTTAATGACGTTAATGAGATAATTATGTCTTAAGAAAATATGACAAACTGACAACGTAATGATATTAATGAGATAATCATGTCTTAAGAAAATATGACAAACTGACAACGTAATGATATTAATGAGATAATCATGTCTTAAGAAAATATGACAAACTGACAACGTAATGATATTAATGAGATAATCATGTCTTAAGAAAATAAGACAAACTGACAACGTAATGATATCAATGAGATAATTATGTCTTAAGAAAATATGACGAACTGACAACGTAATGATATTAATGAGATAATTATGTCTTAAGAAAATATGACAAACTGACAACGTAATGATATTAATGAGATAATCATGTCTTAAGAAAATATGACAAACTGACAACGTAATGATATTAATGAGATAATCATGTCTTAAGAAAATATGACAAACTGACAACGTAATGATATTAATGAGATAATCATGTCTTAAGAAAATAAGACAAACTGACAACGTAATGATATCAATGAGATAATTATGTCTTAAGAAAATATGACGAACTGACAACGTAATGATATTAATGAGATAATTATGTCTTAAGAAAATATGACAAACTGACAACGTAATGATATTAATGAGATAATCATGTCTTAAGAAAATATGACAAACTGACAACGTAATGAGATCAATGAGATAATCATGTCTTAAGAAAATATGACAAACTGACAACGTAATGAGATCAATGAGATACTCATGTCTTAAGAAAATATGACAAACTGACACGTAATGATATTAATGAGATAATCATGTCTTAAGATAATATGACAAACTGACAACGTAATGATATCAATGAGATACTCATGTCTTAAGAAAATATGACAAACTGACACGTAATGATATTAATGAGATAATCATGTCTTAAGAAAATATGACAAACTGACAACGTAATGATATCAATGAGATAATTATGTCTTAAGAAAATATGACAAACGGACACGTAATGATATTAATGAGATAATCATGTCTTAAGAAAATATGACAAACACCTTATCATTCCATCCACCCATCCACCCTTTCGTTTGTCCATCAATCTGTTCCCCCATGCATCCTTCCGTCCACCAATCCATCAGCCCATCGATCCACCCATCCATCCGTCCACCAATCCATCAGCCCATCGATCCACCCATCCATCCGTCCACCAATCCATCAGCCCATCGATCCACCCATCCATCCGTCCACCAATCCATCAGCCCATCGATCCACCCATCCATCCGTCCACCAATCCATCAGCCCATCGATCCACCCATCCATCCGTCCACCAATCCATCAGCCCATCGATCCACCCATCCATCCGTCCACCAATCCATCAGCCCATCGATCCACCCATCCATCCGTCCACCAATCCATCAGCCCATCGATCCACCCATCCATCCGTCCACCAATCCATCAGCCCATCGATCCACCCATCCATCCGTCCACCAATCCATCAGCCCATCGATCCACCCATCCATCCGTCCACCAATCCATCAGCCCATCGATCCACCCATCCATCNATCCAGTAATCCATTTTACCCATCCACCCCCCTCAGTAGTTTTTCCCTTCCCTCAAGTTTTCCTGAAGTTCCCTCTCCGTAGTCCCCCCCCCCCCTCATGTTTACCCCCTTCCCCTCCTCCCCTTCTCCAACTCCGGCACATGATGCTACCAGCCGGCTTACTGTCCACTAAACAATGGTAGAATACTCACCCGGCTCACAGACACCAGTGCACGAAAAGTACAATATTGACTCCACCACGCCCGTGGGCCCGGGATTAATCTTGACAAACTGACAATCACAGAAACCCTAGCAAAACATCACAGGAATACCAGACACTTTCAACAGACCCGAGTCGATGTTCATCGACAGTTTTCACTTCAGAAAGACGCATAGGGCCGATTTTCTATGTTTTAAAATTATTATTTTTTTTATTCACCCGCAAGAAAAAATCAAATAGCTTTGAAGTTTGAATGTCCAGTTGCGACAATGTAAGTGTAAAAAAAAAACACCACCTTCTAATTAGCATAATTACAGATAACCCCCAAACGGAACCGTAATAACCCTGTGTTTATTCTTTGGGCTCTGCGTTTATTCATTTATCGGGGTATTTATTCACTAATCTGGGTATTTAACTCACTATTCTGGGTATTTATTCACTAATCTGGGTATTTAACTCACTATTCTGGGTATTTATTCACTAATCTGGGTATTTAACTCACTATTCTGGGTATTTATTCACTAATCTGGGTATTTAACTCACTATTCTGGGTATTTATTCACTAATCTGGGTATTTAACTCAATATTCTGGGTATTTATTCACTAATCTGGGTATTTAACTCACTATTCTGGGTATTTATTCACTAATCTGGGTATTTAACTCACTATTCTGGGTATTTATTCACTAATCTGGGTATTTAACTCACTATTCTGGGTATTTATTCACTAATCTGGGTATTTAACTCACTATTCTGGGTATTTATTCACTAATCTGGGTATTTAACTCACTATTCTGGGTATTTATTCACTAATCTGGGTATTTAACTCACTATTCTGGGTATTTATTCACTAATCTGGGTATTTAACTCACTATTCTGGGTATTTATTCACTAATCTGGGTATTTAACTCACTATTCTGGGTATTTTTTCACTAGTCTGGGTTGTTAATCATTGTTTCCTGTGTTTAGTCGTTGATTTGTGTGTTTATTAATTGTTCTGCTCATTTATTTAATGTGCCGCGTATTAATACATTGTTCCCCCTAACATCTAACTTATCATACGCAGTGATTACACATAACTAACTTATCATACGCAGTGATTACATGTAACTAACTTATCATACGCAGTGATTACATGTAACTAACTTATCATACGCAGTGATTACATGTAACTAACTTATCATACGCAGTGATTACATGTAACTAACTTATCATACGCAGTGATTACATGTAACTAACTTATCATACGCAGTGATGACATGTAACTAACTTATCATACGCAGTGATTACATGTAACTAACTTATCATACGCAGTGATGACATGTAACTAACTTATCATACGCAGTGATGACATGTAACTAACTTATCATACGCAGTGATGACATGTAACTAACTTATCATACGCAGTGATTACATGTAACTAACTTATCATACGCAGTGATTACAAGTAACTAACTTATCATACGCAGTGAACATGTAACTAAATTATCATACGCAGTGATTACATGTAAGTAACTTATCATACGCAGTGATTACATGTAACTAACTTATCATACGCAGTGATTACATGTAAGTAACTTATCATACGCAGTGATTACATGTAACTAACTTATCATACGCAGTGATTACATGTAACTAACTTATCATACGCAGTGATTACATGTAACTAACTTATCATACGCAGTGATTACACATAACTAACTAGTCATACGCAGTGATTACATATAACTAACTTATCATACGCAGTGATGACATGTAACTAACTTATCATACGCAGTGATTACAAATAACTAACTTATCATACGCAGTGATTACATGTAACTAACTTAACAATACACAGTTATTTCACATAGCTAACCTATCATACGCAGTGATTACAAATAACTAACTTATCATGCGCAGTGATTACACATAACTAACTTATCATAAACAGTGATTACACGTAAACAAAGTATCATACATAGTAATTACATATTTATAGCTTATCATACACAGTGATTATACATAACTAACTTATCATACACAGGGATTACTCATATCTTACTTATTATGCACAATGATTATCTAACTAATTACAAACTGATTACGAACAGCGATTCTCTCATAGAATATTTATTCGAGAGGGCATTTTAAGTGTTCGGGTGTAGGGGTGTGTGTGTAAAGGGGGGGGGGGGGGAAGGGCATTTTTATCCCAAAAA
>CAXITT010000373.1:29438-46371 GCA_964033795.1 Lymnaea stagnalis | reverse complement strand
AAAAATTATTATAAAAAAAAAAAAAAAAAAAAAAAAAAAAAAAAAAAGCTGACGATTTTGAAAATAATAACTTGGTTTAAATAAGTACACAATAATAAAGGGAATAGATTGGAAAGTCGTAAAACTAGTTAACGAAGACTTTTCTTTTCAACGTCCTATTTGATACATATCTAGAGTTGTTTTCTATTTAGTCTAATCCTCGCAAATTGGTAGGCGATTTTCTTAGTACTATTCTGATGTGAAAAAGAGAAAAGACGTTAAAAAAAATCGGTATGGTCATCTATTTTGAATTTAAAATTTCGCAGTATCTGTTGTATGTTATCCGGTAAACTGTGACGCAAGTGTAAGAAATAGCCCAGAAAATACAGACGATTCGGTTTAAACAATAATCGACGTAACCTGCGCCATCAAGGATGCTCACGACAAATCTTAATTTCTTCTCAAATGGTTTAAGTTTTGTTGTAATTTCACTCTTACATTATATAGCTCAACATTTATGGAATCAACTACATTGGAAAAAAAATTGTTTAAAAAAAATTAAATTAAAAATTTACAGAAAGATTAATATTTTCAAAAGTTGGTCGCATTTTTATTACGAAATAGAAATTTGAAACAGTTTCCCGGGGTTTGATAATTAAGGTAAGATGCATTTCGTTTAATCATCCAGATAAATAGAAATGTGTTTCAATTACATTTGACATCTTCAGTTTCAACCCATGGATCAATGTTTTTTTAACAACAACTATTTTAAAATATTAGAACTATAGGCATTTATATCTTTGGGAATTCAGTCTTAAATATTTCAAACATTTGAAATCAAATAATCCAACTGCATCTAACTTCATTATTAGGATCGTCCAATATATGGACCACTTCGATATTTGGTTGCATTTAGTACTCTCTGTAAAATGTTTTGAAATGAAAACTTTTTTTTTTAAAGGCATATTTTTTAATGTCACTGTTGTACTAAATCCTCTCCGGCGGTGGCCGTGACACACCCCTCCCCAACAGGGGAGAGACGCCTGAAAGAAACACTGAGTGCGAACATCTAACTAATCACATAGAGGAATTACTCACATCTAAATTATCATACACTGTAAGTTTACATAAAAGACAAAGAAGGCTTTAATAAAAAAATAACTTCTTCTTTATTTCTTATTGTCTTTTTTAAAATTATTTTTTACAAAATAATGCAGAAACAGTATTTATAAATAGTTTAAAAGCTTACACGTGTTCAATTGCCTGTTGCATGTAATGGATTCTAATAACTATTTTTTTTTCCTACAAACATTTGAGGACAAATGTAAATTAGAACCCGGGTAAGAATTTGATGCCAACTTTGCAGAGTCCAGTTCCGATTCGGTTGGAGAAGGGCAACACGACCTTGTTCATGCCAAGGTAAAGGTCATAATTGACCGGTCCAGTCTGGTCGGCCTGACCGTTGAGTGCGAACAGGTAAGGGTTGTCGTAGTAGTTGACCAGGTTGGCGTTGTCTGGCAACCAGCCGAGATGGCCGTCACCAGCAATCAAGGTCAGCCGGGTGCTGGGGGAAAAATGGAGATACAATGGGGTTATAATATAGACAGAGATTATGAGGTCTCCCTGGTTCTTAACAATGGCTGTGCTGGTGAAAATTTCTACCCCCCCCCTCAATTCAAACATTCGCCCATCTCTTCATCTGTGCCTTGATCCATCCATCTCTTCACCAATCTCTTCAATTGTCACTTCATCATTTCACATAACCGTTCCTTCACTCATCCATCCATCAACTACACCATCAATCTATCTACCCGCCATTCATATATCCACCATCCGTTCATCCACCATTCATTTATCCACAATTCGTTTATCCAACATCCATCAATCCACCATATTTACATCCATCATCTGTTCATCCACCACCTATTTACCCACCATCCATTTACCTACCATCCATTCATCTACCCACTCACCTTTCATTTGACCCACCATCCATTCATTCACCCATCCATTTCCCCACCCATCCATTCACTCACCAATCAATTCATCCACCATTCTCCATCCATTCATCCACCAATCAATTCCCCTACCCATACATCCCCCACCCTTCAATTCCCCCACCCATCCATTCCCCAACCCATCCATTCCCCCAACCCATCTATTTTCCCCTCCCATCCATTCCCCACTCATCCATTCCCTCCACCCATCAATTCCCTCCACTCATCCATTCCTTCCACCCATCCATTCCCTCACCCATCCATTCCTTCACCCATCCAATCCCCCACCCATCCATTCATCCACCCATCTATTCCCTCACCCATCCAATTATCCACACATCCACCCATCCATTTCTCCACCCATACATTCATCCACCCATCCATTCATTAAGGCCAACTATCTACCTGTACAAGTTACTGATGGAAAATGCAAGGCCACTCCCACCGTTGTCGCTGAGGTAGCCCGTCAGAGACTGGTCCACACCTTGGACCTCAGCATCGTTGCTCTGTGACCCGCTGTCCCCGGCTGTAGAAGACACGAAGGATAAACACAAATGGTACATCTTATACCCCTGGATGCCTACTGAAATGTTACATTCACGGTAAGGGACCGAGCTATTGCTCTTTAATGGCCCCGGCAAGTATGGAACAGGCCTGCCTCATCTGCTGGGCAGTCCCGTAAATCAGGCTTCCGACGTGGTTGGCTGGGAGCACTCCAGTCATACCCGTCACTAATGTCGAGCACTCGGCTAGATGGGGCTCTACTGTCTCCGGCGCTTGTCCACAATGTCGGATCCCGCAGTGGGTGCAACCTGTTCAGGTAGCTACGGGTATGGCAATGCTCTGATCTCATCTGGGTGATGAGACTCTGCTGGTGGCGTTTAAAACATACAAAACACGACATTTATCTAAACAAAAGTCAAGCTTTAGTGGTTAAGGGTTAAAAATTATTAACTGGAACAGAAATCTGAAAATGTTAACTGACAAAAAAATGTGACAGTGTTGAGTGACCAAAAAAACTGACAAAGTTAACTGAAAAACAAATGAGACAATGTTAAGTGACAATAAAAACTGACAATGTTAAGTGACAAAAAAATCCGGACACAACATAGTTCTCTACAATCATCACCTTCCGGAAGAAGCAACGCAAGAAAAGACAATGATATTTCGTAACAAGTTACAAGTTCTGAACAAAGTGAAATCCACTCGTTTAAGGAAATTCTGTGTGGATAATAAATTAGTGTGTATATTGTTTTACTATGTTTGAAAACAAGGCACCGCCTAGGGTGTGAATAAAATGATGAACAAGATATTTGAAATGCCTTTATCAGCGTGTGCAAATTAAGGCTGTGGGGATCTGAACTCCATACTGGAAACTAAGTGTAAAGAACATGAAACTCGATAGAGTCAAAGAACATGAAACTCGATAGAGTCAAAGAACATGAAACTCGATAGAGTCAAAGAACATGAAACTCGATAGAGTCAAAGAACATGAAACTCGATAGAGTCAAAGAACATGAAACTCGATAGAGTCAAAGAACATGAAACTCGATAGAGTCAAAGAACATGAAACTCGATAGAGTCAAAGAACAGGAGACTCGATAGAGTTAAAAATCCCATTAAACTCGATAGAGTCAAAGAACATGATACTCGACGGAGTTAAAAATCCCATGAAACTCGATAGAGTCAAAGACATGAGACTCGATAGAGTTAAAAATCCCATGAAACTCGATAGAGTCAAAGAACATGAGACTCGATAGAGTTAAAAATCCCATGAAACTCGATAGTTGTCAAAGAACATAAAAATTGTTAGAGGATCTAACGATACTTTGCAAATCCCCTTTAAATCTCATTTTTTAAATCTCAGTTTATTTTAAGAGCTTTTAACAATAATGTATACACCCACTATTACCCACATAAGATTAAATGTGTTTTCAAAGCTTAAGTCTCAAACATGACATAATCTACTGCGTGATGTTAATATGATCCTCAATTTAAATTAAGGATTTCTTTTTTTTATGTTCGAGACATTGAAATGAGGTCTTTAACAATTTGTAACGGGTTTCAAGATACGCAGTTGTAATCTGTTGATCCCCTGTGTAAATTGTAGTGTTTCGCCGCTTTATTTTTGTCTGGGCATCTCTCGTCTGCAAACTAGACAACGGAAATGACCTTAAACAGCTGCCTAATACGTCACTGATTATTTCCAACTGTCCCTCCCCCCAACCCCATCCCCCCCCCCACTGGTCACTTATCCATCTCAAAGTTGTTTATAGACCCACGTTTCCGACCAGACGTAGACGGCACGTGCAGTGACGTGTACTCACCGTATCCGTTGTTTGTCTTGGAGTCCCCGAGGTTGAAGACCCACCCTGTTGGTGTGTTGAAGAACAGGTGAATCAGGACCCGTCGTCTGTACAGCTTGGACAGTTCCAGTTTAAGAACACCTGTGAGAATTTTATTATTGAATTATTTAATGAACTATTATACACCCCCACCCCCACCCCAAACCAAAACACACACACACACACACTTCACAAAAATATGCTGTGAACATTTGGAAATTAGGACATAAATACCTTTTTACCGCAGATGAAACATATTGCTTTTGGGGTGGGGGAGGGTAAAAGCAACATACATAATGACACAAGGACCCTCAGAAAAGGAACATACTCTATCACAAGACAAGGTGTGGATAAAAAAAAAAAGGAACAAAAATTTGTAAATAGCTTATGTCTCTGTTAGCGGTGCTAGGGGTCAGCATGTCTCCGTTAGGGGTGCCAGTGGTCAGAATGTCTCCGTTATTGGTGCCAGTGATGAGCATGTCTCCGTTATTGGTGCCAGTGGTCAGCATGTCTCCGTTATTGGTGCCAGTTGTCAGCATGTCTCCGTTATTGGTGCCAGTGGTCAGCATGTCTCCGTTATTGGTGCCAGTGGTCAGCATGTCTCCGTTATTGGTGCCAGTGGTCAGCATGTCTCCGTTATTGGTGCCAGTGGTCAGCATGTCTCCGTTATTGGTGCCAGTGGTCAGCATGTCTCCGTTATTGGTGCCAGTGGTCAGCATGTCTCCGTTATTGGTGCCAGTGGTCAGCATGTCTCCGTTATTGGTGCCAGTGGTCAGCATGTCTCCGTTATTGGTGCCAGTGGTCAGCATGTCTCCGTTATTGGTGCCAGTGGTCAGCATGTCTCCGTTATTGGTGCCAGTGGTCAGCATGTCTCCGTTATTGGTGCCAGTGGTCAGCATGTCTCCGTTATTGGTGCCAGTGGTCAGCATGTCTCCGTTATTGGTGCCAGTGGTCAGCATGTCTCCGTTATTGGTGCCAGTGGTCAGCATGTCTCCGTTATTGGTGCCAGTGGTCAGCATGTCTCCGTTATTGGTGCCAGTGGTCAGCATGTCTCCGTTATTGGTGCCAGTGGTCAGCATGTCTCCGTTATTGGTGCCAGTGGTCAGCATGTCTCCGTTATTGGTGCCAGTGGTCAGCATGTCTCCGTTATTGGTGCCAGTGGTCAGCATGTCTCCGTTATTGGTGCCAGTGGTCAGCATGTCTCCGTTATTGGTGCCAGTGGTCAGCATGTCTCCGTTATTGGTGCCAGTGGTCAGCATGTCTCCGTTATTGGTGCCAGTGGTCAGCATGTCTCCGTTATTGGTGCCAGTGGTCAGCATGTCTCCGTTATTGGTGCCAGTGGTCAGCATGTCTCCGTTATTGGTGCCGGTGTTCAGCATGTCTCCGTTATTGGTGCCAGTGGTCAGCATGTCTCCGTTATTGGTGCCAGTGGTCAGCGTGTCTCCGTTAGCGATGCCAGTGGTCAGCATGTCTCCGTTAGCGGTGCCAGTGTTCAGCATGTCTCTGTTAGCGGTGCCAGTGGTCAGCATGTCTCTGTTAGCGATGCCAGTGGTCATCATCTCCACTTTAGCGATGCCAGAAACAGTGGTCAGAATGTCTCTGTTAGCAGAGCCAGGGGTCAGGGTGTCTCCGTTAGGGGTGCCAGTGGTCAGAATGTCTCCGAGTGTATTCAGATCAAATGCCTAATTGTTTCTGTTCAGGTATTTACACCAAATGACATAAGCGCTTTTATAGGAATGCAGCGCAAAATCGTTTTTTTTCCCCGTTTCCCTACGGCAGTGGTTCCCAATATTTTAATTTCCGGGCCTTCTTTTAGAATTCATTTTTACGGGGGAGTCCTTATGCCAACCCTATGTCTTACAAGTAAATAGTGTTAAGAACATTCCAGCTGCGGGGGGGGGGGGGAGCCCCTAGGGATCTGTGGAGCATAGGCGGGAACATTTTGATCTTTAGTAAATATTAAAGTTTAAAAAAAATTGTCTTACAAGTAAATAGTGTTAAGAACATTCCAGCTGCGGGGGGGGGGAGCCCCTAGGGATCTGTGGAGCATAGGCTGGAACATTATGATCTATAGTACATATTAAAGTTTAAAAAAAACATATTGTGAAATGCTTCATAGGTTCCAATGTATTCATGTGTTGGTTTTTTTTTTCGTTTTTTTTTTGTGACAAATAAAAAAAATCACAACAGATGACGGGTAAAATATGTTATTGTTATTGATTTTCTATTTACAGAAGATGAGAACCCACCTCTGGTTTTGCAGCCCTCACCAACCAGTCCCTCGACGATGGTGACGCTGTCGTTCTTCACTGGGACGTCGTTGTTAGCAAGATCGTAGACGGCGTCGTACTCTGAGAACAGTGACGAAAACTCTTAGGTTTCCTATCTCGAAAACTTTAAATGAACACTTTAAAATGATCATAAAAATCAGTACAAGCTTGATACAGCTCTTGAATTTATGAATTTTTTAAAAGTCTAACTTTTTGTTTTATTGCAGCGTATGAAAGTTAAATAACGTGTTTGGTGTTTTCTCTTCAGAATTTCACGGACAACTAACTAATAACTAAGGCAAATGTTACAAAGAGATTTGAACCACTAACCGTAGTCTTGACATGGCTTGATAGCTAGTTTCTGAGCCATGGCCCCGATTGAGATGATCAGCAGACAGAACAGGGGAAGTACACGAATACAGGTCATCGTGGTTTGATGCTTGTCTTGAACATGAAAAAAAACGAACGATTTTTTTTCAAAATACTACTCCAAAATTCTTTTGATAAATTTTGCAAAATATTTAAATGAGTCCATTGAATATTAAATTGAAGAAAGAATAAAAAAGAAAATTAATCATTCAATTTTCTTGTCAATTAAAAAAACATAAATGACATTTAATATTAATCATTTTTTTTCTTTTAAATGTACATTATTTTTTTTTTAAATATCTAAACCGTTCGTAAGCACCAGTCACAGTCAGAAATATCTTTTCTTGTGAACGAGTCTCTGGCTAGCGTGTCTGTCTGGTGGAGGGAAGTGAAAGTGACCAAACTTTATAAAGCCTTCCTCTACATCCGGTATTTACACGAGAACAGTTCAAAAGAAAACTTACGACCTATATTTTACGCCTCTTACATTTTACGATTGTTTTTTTAAAAAAAACAACCTAATAACCTATTTACAGCCCCCCCCCTTTTTTCCCCACATTCAATATCCGTGGCCCTGGGGCATAGAGCCCTGACAGGAATAACATCAAACCTTTCAGCTCCGGAAATGACCTGAATTTCAGATTCCCCCAACATGTTGACAGAAAAACAGCCAATCATATCTAGATAGTTTTTAAATTGTGTTGTCACGGGTCAGTGAAAATATTATGTGATTTGTTTTTTTTTAAAGACGGGGGGTAAGGGAGGGAAAGGAAAGAATGTGAGATGTATATCTACAATGCTGACCTAACAGCATCATATTGCGACTAATCATAATCAGTCAGCAAAATTTCAATCTCGAAAACCCCAACCTTCGCCCCCACCCACAACTGCCCCTAACAAAAAATAACCAACAAATATATATTAAAAAAAAACAACAACAACATTAAAACACTTTCTTTTCCGAAATGCCAAGGTTTATCTTAAATGTCACGACTTCAGTGGTTTTGAAAGCGTCTTATGATATAAAGACTTTTTTTTTTTTAATTGCTTAAATATATTAAGGCTATGTTGCTTTCAGGCTCCGGCGCCGACTATTGCAGCCGTTGCAACATTGTCTTTCTCAATGGTTTTTTTTTTGCCTTTGATTACACATACGACTGAGGCAAGTGTCTGGGGGATAGTGTTGTACTTTGAGGTCGGGTGCGTAAGGACCCTGGATGCGGTCAGTATTTGACAAATACGGGACTTATTTGAGCTCGTGGTGAATACTTTTATTTGCCAACGAACGGTTTATTACAGTACGAATTAGTCATCAAACCCGCCTGCCTTTATGTTATAGCACACGGTACGTAAAAATGATCCCTTCCTAGTCTCAGCATTCTCCATGATGTTGACCTTTTCAAGCTCGTGCTCAAAGGCTGAACAATGAGATCATGGCGCGTTGATAAATGCAAGATCTGCTCATCATAAAAATTAGGGAAAACAAAATTTTTTAAAAGAAATTTAAAAAAAAGTCTATTTCTTTCGAGGAAACGTTTAACGCACCAAACAGTAAAAGATAATGTATTTAAAATTTCGTATAATTCATTAGGCAAAGAGAATATGTGGTAATGTTTAAGGCACTTTACGAAGCAAAAAGTATTTCATTTAAATGTAGAAGAAAATTAAATGTCCCCCCCCCCCCATACCCTAATTTTTAAAAATATTTTCTGCACACGCTTCCCTTGAGTATTGAATTTTAAGAATTGTTAGGAAAATTTTATCTCAACTTTTTAATGCAATTTAACTTTCATTTGAAATAAACTTTTAAAAATAAAAAAATAAAAATATATATATTTTTTTTTGACTTCCCATTATGCTAACTTTAATCTGTACATATTCAACAAAAGAAGATTTATAATTTTTTTTAAACAACGAATGTTTACGAAACTCCGGGTATATTTAATATGCTCTTTAACCGGAGGTGAACATAAAAAGGTAGAATTTAACCACGCCTGTTGATCAGAGTCTAACTTCCAAAATTCCCTGCCCCAACACCTTCCCCCCCCCATCCCATCCCATCCCATCCCAAGGTCTTACAGGTAAGACCATTGTTTATTCTAAGTGAAGAGGATGTAGGGGTGTTTCTTTTTTAGATCACATTTTCTTATTTATCCATCACTCACCAACCCACCCCCACCTCCCTCGGCCCAGCATACCGGAGCTGTAACTCTGTGTCACCACCTCAAGTGCGACCTTACAGGTCAGCACGAGGAAGACTGAATCGACTGAGCGAAAGGGTCGCGTGTGTGGACAAAATTATTACGCTGGACAAGAGAGATGGAAAAGCCAGTAGAAAGAAAGATTTGAATTTAAAAAAAAGACATTAGTACGTAATATTCCTGAACTGCTGATTCAAGTTGTTTTTTATTTTTAAAAACAAGTATTCCTTTTAATTGTTATCCATCTTATGGATTCGAGAATTTCATAACTAAAGATAAAGAGGAGTTTATATTTTATTACATATTTTTGCTAAGTAGTGGATACCTTGTAAAATTATCAAGCAGAAGGGATCGAGTGTTTCGAACTAAAATCAAGATTGTTACTTATCAAAGCCATTCTGTCACACGATGTTAATCAAATAATGCTAGTATTCCGGGGGCAAGTTTCTATAGGGCAAGTATCTATAGGGCAAGTATCTATAGGGCAAGTATCTATAGGGCAAGTATCTATAGGGCAAGTATCTATAGGGCAACATCAAAACCGATGATGCATTTGTAATTTTCTATTTTATTGTGTGTTATTCACGGCTGTTCAGGGGAGAATCGCACTGTCTTATAATGGTCGAGTGAAGATTAAATACAAACATATTTGTAAAGACCTCTACGAGATTATCCGTAGCTTAATTTGAGCGTAGGCAACGTAATACTGAAACGAAAGAAAGAACTGACGTCAGCAATGAATATTATATCTATTTTGTAACTATCAAAGAACTATTGAGTTTTGGGTTTGATCATCTCTTTCCGTTAATATGAACAAGATCAATATCACATTACGTCACACAGAAGCAAAAAAAAAAAAAAAAAAAAAAAAAAAAAAAAAAAAAAAAAAAATTAAAAAATAAAAAAAAAAAAAAAAAAAAAAAAAAAAAAATAAAAAAAAAACAAAAAAAAAAAAAAAAAAAAAAAAAAAAAAAAAATTAAAAAAACCAAGAAATCTTTAAATTTCACAAAAAAAAGCTAAAAAAAAAAATTAAAATTAAAAAAAGACCAAAAAAAAAAAAAACAACAAACAACAAAAAAACCAAACGAAGCTTATTTGTGCAAACTAAAGGAAACCAAAAGATGCAATAACACAAGATATGAAGAGTGAACAGCAAAACAAATGGTGTGTAGGTTTGGGGGGGGGGGTGTATTTCGCCAATTTCAAAGACTTGCTGTGTGACGCCATCTGCCGCGTTTATGCTTGAGTGAACCAGATTATTATTGTCTTGTGATGTTCGCGCACGTGCGAAGAAAGTTTTAAATAAAATTTAAAAAAAAAAGTGTAACTCCCTTTGAAGGGAGAAACGGTTGGGACGGGACTTAAGCTAAAACAATTCCAAGAATTTTGCCCCCGGGGGGTAGGCGAATTTATGTTAAGTTCGTCGTGTGACAACAAACAAAATCACGTACCAGATTGTGGGGGTTGTGTGGAGGATGTGTGTGGGTTGTGGATGGCAGGCCGATATGTTGATTAGATGTCACATTTATTAACAATATTGTGTTTTCCTCTAAAGATTCGGGTTTGGGAATGTAAGAGTTGGAACTAGGTCATCCGAGTCGGTCAGATGGGAGATTATTATTTTTTTTTTTTTGGCCTGGATTTGGTTTCCCCAAAAAGAAAATTTATCAGACAAAGAAATGAGTAGTGACAATCGGAATGACGCAAAACTAAGTGACGTAATTTATGCTCAAACCTCCACAAAAATTGTGCTCAAATATTTATAGACCATCGTTGTAAGTTTGTTTTCCACCGTAAGTTCTAAAGACAATTTTAACTTTATTCACCAGGTACGGTGTCGTCAAAAATTTCCTATTTAAAAAAAAAAAAAAGAAAACAATTATATTAATTTCACTTTTGTTCGTGGCTGGCTGCGGCAAAATCTTCGGACGGCCAATTCACCCACTTGCCGTCAACCTATCGAGCTGAAACTTGGCACAAAGTCTCGTTTCCGACAAGAACACATTATTTCCAATTGTCAGTCCCACCCCAGGCCCAAACCTCATAAAAATCAGTTATTACTTTTTTTGTTCAAGGAGGTGGATGAAGGAAATACCATGACGCTGATGTTACGGGATAAAATGACCGATACTTGCGCTCAATGACATTCTTTTTAAAAAGAAAATATCGCAAGTGCGTTTGGTGTGTAATGGTTTCTTTTGTTTTGCTAAAAATCGTTGGTGAAATAAATGTAAAAGCGGGTAGGTCTTTAAAATATTAATATAGTTCAGGGGCGTGAAAAAATGTTCGGTTGCGAGTCTTGGTTTGGGGGGGGGGGGGGCTTTTGGTGTTTTTTTTTTTGGGGGGGTGGGCACTAATTGGGATTCGTATAAAGTTGCGTTACTTGTACGCATATCAAATTTTCAGACCCACACCCAATTACTCGAAATTAAATTTTATAAGGATATATATTTACGAAAACTTTGTAATTTAAGGGGCTGTTTAATTAGAAGGTAAAAAAAGCTCACAAGTACGTCATTGCAGAAACAACTAAATTATCAATTATATATTTACTTGTTTCAAATTTTTAATATTTAATAACTATCATTAGCCAGATATATTTTATTATGTGCTTATTTACTTGTATAGAATTCAGTGTAAACTAAAAAAAAAAAAAAAAATTAAAATATTTCTGTTTGTAGTTAGTTATCTGAAAAGTGTGTGGGTGTTGTTGGGTTTGATTGACTTCTCTCATCATCAACAGTTTGAAAGACAAGGAAATAAGTTTGTTTAAAATTTTTAATATTTAATAACTATCATTAGCCAGATATATTTTATTATGTGCTTATTTACTTGTATAGAATTCAGTGTAAACTAAAAAAAAAAAAAAAAAAAAAATTAAAATATTTCTGTTTGTAGTTAGTTATCTGAAAAGTGTGTGGGTGTTGTTGGGTTTGATTGACTTCTCTCATCATCAACAGTTTGAAAGACAAGGAAATAAGCCACTTCATATGTAATCTTTTCTTTACCTTGATGACTAAAATTAAATTGTTCTGATTTATTTACAGTGAAATGGCACCAAGAAAACAAGCAGCGATTCTGTGAGTCAAAAGTACAGCTTGCTTCGAACAGGTACTACTCTTCGAAACATGGTGGCAGTAGAATCAAAGAGTGCCATGACACCTGGTGCCCGGTAGGTGTAAGTGTAAGACTGGAAAGTAGTGTAAGGTTTATATCACAAGGATATATAATTGTTGTTTTTTTTTATATTGTCATCTCTATAGGCCCCACGAACAGCTGCTCAATATATTATCCATCTGCATTTATAAAAATAATTAACACTGTTACTATATTTATTGTTGATGGAGCAAAGTGTGATTATTGATAAATGTTCAACAGATGACATGAATCTTCAGCAGTGGCTCTAGGAGAATGCAGTGACCATCAAAAGTTACAGAGCGTAGGACCTTCGGAGGAAGATTCTGACATGTTCCACATGCTTGCCGCTGCCTGGCCTGATGAGAACCCTAAACACCATGACTGCCCTACTGGAAAGACATCATGCTGCTGTTGGCAGTCAGCTATTGCTCAGATGAGGTTTCCACATGCTTGCCGCTGCCTGGCCTGATGAGAACCCTAAACACCATGACTGCCCTACTGGAAAGACATCATGCTGCTGTTGGCAGTCAGCTATTGCTCAGATGAAGTTTCCACATGCTTGCCGCTGCCTGGCCTGATGAGAACCCTAAACACCATGACTGCCCTACTGGAAAGACGTCATGCTGCTGTTGGCAGTCAGCTATTGCTCAGATGAGGTTTCCACATGCTTGCCGCTGCCTGGCCTGATGAGAACCCTAAACACCATGACTGCCCTACTGGAAAGACATCATGCTGCTGTTGGCAGTCAGCTATTGCTCAGATGAAGTTTCCACATGCTTGCCGCTGCCTGGCCTGATGAGAACCCTAAACACCATGACTGCCCTACTGGAAAGACGTCATGCTGCTGTTGGCAGTCAGCTATTGCTCAGATGAGGTTTCCACATGCTTGCCGCTGCCTGGCCTGATGAGAACCCTAAACACCATGACTGCTCTACTGGAAAGACATCATGTTACTGTTGGCAGTCAGCTATTGCTCAGATGAAGTTTCCACAACACATAAGAGGAAAAGAAGCAATTTTATCTCAGAACAGATTTTAAAAAAAAAAATTTCGCATTTCTTTTGTCTTTTGGGGTGGGCTAGATGATCAGTTATATTTTACCACAGAAGACTTTTTACATATATATTTTTGATGTATCATATTTTCAAGAGGCCAAGGTGATATAATAATATAACCTAATGCCACTTTAATTATTTGAAAAATAAATTATTTCAATAATAAAAACTTCTTTTTGCATTTTCTCATTTGTGTCAATTTTACGAGGGTTGGGTTATGGCAAGCAGTGTATGTGACAAACCGCCTATCAAATTATAAAGCAATTCGCACCATACGTCTCTTACATGTTTATCTACAATGTCACAGAGGGTTTTTATTCTATTGTAACAGACACAAAAATTATTTTGATTTCGGATAAATCAGTTCATGTAAACGATGACATAATTGACATAATTTTTAAAAATTCACAAAAAAATATTTTTACAGTTATGCATATTTCCTTCAGCTACATTGTGTAATGTCCTATTATCAATATTTATATAAAGTTTCATTGAATTCTTATTGGTGGTTATTGACATACGCTGTTTCTTATAAGTATACAAAATTGATAAATTGTACCCTTATTTTCTCATCGAAATCATTAAAAAAAATATTAATTAGTCCCATTAATTATGTTAAAAGCGCTTTGATTGCTTTTCCAATGTGATTAGCCAAAAATATTCTGACTTAGTCATGCATTTAAAATTGTATCATTTTGACTAGTTGTCTCCCCTTAAAGGGCGTTAAACGCTTCCTTGGGATGCGTGGGGAGAGATATTAGGACGTGAATTTACCATCCCGACTCCTGAGAACGTCGATCGTGTGCACTGTGGGCGGTAACCAGCTGAACCCGATCGAGCGGACCCGGGAGGGGGCTGACCTGGCAGAGGAACATCTCCAACGTGCCGCTTCGTGGCCCGATAACGGGCTTGGGGGGGGGGAGGGGAATGCTTTGGGGAGGGCACAAAGAGCATTAGCCAACGTGCCGCTTCGTGGCCCGATAACGGGCTTGGGGGGGGGGGGAGGGGAATGCTTTGGGGAGGGCACAAAGAGCATTAGCTCGAAGGCCCGCTGACGCCATTTCTTAATGTGACATTTCAGTTGTGCGGAAAATAACTACTTCAGGGATTCTCGTCTATTGATAATTTAATCTATTGAAAAAAAACCCCAAAAAAACAAACAAAAAAAAAACAAAAACAAAAACAGTACCAAAAAAAATATTATTTTGGATGCTTTTACGTACATTTTTATATCATTTCACTTTTTGCTCTGGATGCGAGGGGCGTGTGCATGGGCGCCCGCACGTAGGGGGAAGGTGGGCACTTGCCCCCCCCCCACCCTGGATTGATTGGATACAAAAATTTTAGACAAAAATAGACAAAAAATGTATTAAAGTAAAGAGAAAAATAAAGAGAAAGTAACTAAGCTGATGTCCTGTCCATTCGTTCACCATACAAATACACTACAGTAAATTAAAACTACATTAAAACATTACTAAAACTTTTTTGCACCCCCCCTGGAAAGTTAATGGATTTTTTTGCCCCCCCCCACCCTCCCTAGAAAGTTTTCTGCGGGCGCCCATGGGCGTGTGTATTTATTTTGTCAGCATCTTTTGCCAAATTTTTAATATTCATAGTAACCAAATTATTAGTTATTTATATTAGTAAATTATTCCTTTTTTCATATTAGTAAATTCTTCATTACCCGGGCTTAAGAGAGTGCAGTTGTTGTTTTTTTTTACACTAGGTCCGGGTATTTTGAGAAAATCCCCGGTGGTTCCAAGTGTTTAAAAAAAAAAAAGGAGTGAACTTCACACTTTGTGTAATATATATCGGCCTACCTGCCGGCCTTTAAACAATAGTCCTACGGAGAGTCCTACAGATAGTCCTGCAGATGGTCCTACCACATACCCGGGACTCTTTAATGATTAATACAATATTAATCCAGCCCAGCCCTAAAGTGTTTTGTTTCACCTGAGTTCACACCCTCCCTCCCCATGACAGCCTTTTTTTTTCACTTATTAGACCTACTAGTAATATATAATATGTGGAGTTGGGTTGGTGGGGGGGGGGGGGTTCGTAAAGGAAGCAGGACACACCAGAAGCAATATATATGAGAGATTTACATTAGTAAATTAATCATATAAGAAAATTATTCATATTAGTAAATCATTCATTATTTATCTGCAGTCACTGTCGTGTTTTTTCTTCAAGAAGTTGTTCCTTTCTGCCTGTTCTCTGTTCGCCTTCAGCACAAGCAAACTTCATTATGAAAGTAGAATGATGTTAAACAATAATAAACCTGTTTTTCCCTTTTACGTCTTCTAAAAAAATAATGACTGGGGAAAAAAAATGATTGGGGGGGGGTTCTCCACAATGTTTACTCTCATAATGATAGCAGGGGCGGAGGTGTTTTAATGAAAGAGGGGGAGGGGGATTTCTCAATAATGTTTAGTCGTGTAAACACAGGGGAGGGGGGGGGGAGTGATTTCTTAACGCTATTTACTGCCTCAAAGACAAGGGAGGATTTTTTTTTGTTAAAAGGTAACTCTGATAAAATTAATGAGGCACAAACAATGTGTGTACATGATACGATATAGGTGAAGCCTTAATAAATGGTTCACCAGATTGATGTAAGCGTTTTGGCAAATGCCTTCATCATTACAAAAAAACACACACATACACCCAAACAACCCATTAATGTAAGTATACATGAAGTTTTCATAATATATATGCATATATTTATATTTATCCTATCTAACCATTAAAACGAAAAGAGAAAGAATGGGCACAAGTCCAAAATGAAACAAAGCTCAGAAGAACGGAAAGGAAGTGAAAAAAAAAAAAAAATCAAACAGGGAAAAGGAAACTACAGCTACGTAAACTTGTGAATTTTGATTACACCGTATGGAGTCAACGTACCAATCTTTGCTATTAAATTATTTGAAATATAAATTCCATCGGGTGTATTAGTCGCATTCAATAGACCAGTAATTGCAATGTCTAATATTCCACTGTGGTTAGCATTATTTACATGTTTAGAAACTGAACAAATGGCTTGTTTATTGATGTTGTACAGGTGTTCTCTGAAACGGTCTCCAAGGCGACGAGCTGTCTCTCCTACGTATGATTTTCCCGTACTTTTAACAGAGGATGGTGTAAACCACTTTGCGATGTGTGCAACTAAAACCATCTTTCAGGCTGCATATTTACAGAGGAAGGTGATCTTATCAACTTCAGTCACATAGAGACAAGTGTTTTATCGGCCACAGTTGCAATTTTCAGTGCCTCTATGTGCTTTGATAGCAGGGAGGTGGTTTGTCACTACTATGTCGCCAAAGCTCTTGTACCGCCGGAAAGCGAAAAGAGGAGGTTTTTTGAAAACCTTGTTGGTGACAGGGTGTTCTATAAAAATGGGCCGGGTGTTTTTGAGAACAATATAACGATCTACATAATTACGGGGATGAAAATTATCGCACTTTAACACTCTTGTAATTCGTTAATTATTCTCACAATGACCAAAAAAAAAAGGGGGGGGGGGGGGGATTTTCAAGCAATGTTTACCAAAATATAGTTAAAGTGGTTTAAATATCAACATCT
>CAXITT010000373.1:0-28145 GCA_964033795.1 Lymnaea stagnalis | reverse complement strand
GGGGGGGGGGGGGGGGGGAGAGGCAGGACTCACTAACGTGCGTGCCAGGAAGGATTTTGTGTCGAATGAAATCGTCTCACGGCTTGTCACACTTCAAAATGACACTTGATGGTGTGAACTTGTCACGTCTGTAGTGACTGAACAGTTGGTGGTGTGGGTGAAGAGCTGGTGCTTGCGTACTGACTGCTGAAACGAAAGGTCTTAATGAAAGGTTAGGTGGAGAAGTCGCGCTAATGAACTAGTCATTCATTTTGGGATTGCACCGCGAGACAGCTTCAAGGAAAGATAGTTGTAGAGGTTCTGCTAACGAAAAGTAGTTCCGGAGGTTCTGTTTACGAAAAGTAGTTCCAGAGGTTCTTTTAACGAAAAGTAGTTCCAAAAGTTCTGCTATCTAAAAGTAGTTCCAGAGGTTCTGCTAACGAAAAGTAGTCCCAGAGGTTCTGTCAACGAAAAGTAGTTTTAGAGGTTCTATTAACGAAAAGTAGTTCCAGGGGTTCTGCTAACGAAAAGTAGTTCCAGGGGTTCTTTTAACAAAAAAAGTTGTTCCTGAGGTTCTTCTAACGAAAAGTAGTTTCAGAGGTTCTATCAAGGTAAAGTAGTTTCAGAGGTTCTGCTAACGCAAAATAGTTCCAGAGGTTCTGCTAACGAAAAGTAGTTCCAGGGGTGGTGCTCACGAACTATAGTTCCAGAGGAGGGATGACTAGGGGGGGGGGGGCTGACGAAATATTGTACTCAGAGTTCGTGCTTGTAAGAGTTAATGACAGTTTTTTTATGCTAATATTTCTACCCATCATATTATTTTACTCCAAATTAGTTCCAGAGGTTCTGCTAACGAAAAGTAGTTCCAGGGGTGGTGCTCACGAACTATAGTTCCAGAGGAGGGATGACTAGGGGGGGGGGGCTGACGAAATATTGTACTCAGAGTTCGTGCTTGTAAGAGTTAATGACAGTTTTTTTATGCTAATATTTCTAACCCTCATATTATTTTACTCCAAAAGCGCATCTGCTGTGAATATGCCAACATATGTATCGCTATGGTGGCACAGATCTACGAGATGGGAACCTTGATTGTAGGTGTTGGCATTCAATGTGACACACGCTGAGGCCTTTCAGATACTTTACATCGATGCGTCACAACAGCACGAGCCTTGCTAATTTCAACGGTACAGCTGTATTATGTATTACAGGCCTCCTTGACTTGCAAGGTAAAGATATTGAAACAGGCAATTAACGTTTAAGTATGCATATTATTGCATATAAAATATAATACGAACTTTTAACGTAGATCTATACATACACACACACACACACACACACACACACACACACACATACACATACATTCATTAAAAACCGCTTACTATATTAATTCAGGTTCCAAGCACGTCTCCAAGTGAAATAAAATCCAAATATTTGTCCAACAGCGGTGAAATTATGAGTCCCCAAAAATGCTTGGCTCACCCCAGAGTCTTCAACGAATGCAATGGCTTGGCTGGAAATTCTTTTAAGGTATTAAAAGTCGAACAAGATGAACATGAATTTGTTTATGAAATGTGTGTCAACCTGCGCTGGCCGCAAAACCGCTGTCTAATTTTGACTGAAATCCAATGGCGGATACTTCATGGTAAGTAAGGCGAATGGACGCAGTAAGGCTCTGCTTTAAAAATTTGTTTTTGAAAAAAAACACACAAAAAAGGGGGGGGGTGGGAGAGGGGCTAAGCCAGGCTTAAGAAACAATGTATTTATTAATTATTGTTAGAGAAACATGCCGCAGTGCCTCAGATAAGGGGCCGGGTATTACGAACAACGCCAGGGTTGTAAGTTGGTTTGAAGATTTTAATGAAGAGCCACCGCTGACTGGATGTATGATAATGATAATGCGCAAGACACTAATGAATGGCTTGGTCGGAAGGCACGCTGAATGCAAACAAGACATGAAGCCGTGTTACAATAATCCACTCGCCACGCAGTGCACCTTACATTATGTATAGAGTAGAGGGGGGCGTGCACTTAAAATATGTTGCCCACCATACATTATGGGTTGGGGTAGGGGAAATATGTTAAGGTGTACAAGTAAATTTTACGCAGTAAACAATGACTTAAAATTATAATGTTATGTGTTATAACATGACTTAAAATATTTTTATGTGCTCTAACATCATGGCTGACCTGCAATCGTTATAAAAAAAAAAAAAAGAAAAGAATTGAGCAGCATACTTCTTGTTGTACATGCGCACTACGGTTAGTGTCACCCACCCTACACTTAACCTGGTGTTAACCTGGCCCAACCCATTACCCGGGAGATTGAAGAGAAAGAGGGCAAGAGAGTCGGGGAGTAGGAGTAGGAAAGTGAGAGGGAGGGACATAGATAGAGGGAGAGAGAGAGAGAGAGAGAGAGAGAGAGAGGGGGCGAAAAGAAAAAGAAAGAGAGCGAGAATAAGAAGAGAGAGAGAAATATGGCAAGATAGGCGGGGCTTAGGGAAATGAGAGAGAGAGAGAGAGAGAGAGAGTGTCAGTGAGAGAGAGAGAGAGTGAGAGAAATTGAAGAGAAATAGGGTAAGAAAGATGGGGATTATGAAAATGGGACGGAGAGAAATAGAGATAAAGAGAATGAGAAAGAGATAGAAAGAGATAAAAAAAGAGAGAGAACGTGAATGAGAAATAGAGGGGATTGAAAGAAAGAGAGAAGGAGAGAAAGAGAAAGAAAGAGAGAGGGGGAGAAAGAAAGAGAGAGGGAGAGAAAGAAAGAGAGAGGGAGAGAAAGGAAGAGTGTTTGTGTTAGAAAGAGTACAATCTCACATTAAATTACAGCCAGCCGAATACGCCATCAACGCGGGACGTGTGTCAATGATTGCTAACTTCAAGTGGAAATGATCTATCATCTATTATAGATTCTAGAATATTATCCTAAGACAGATTATAAATCAGTTTCCGAAAAATAATAAATCTTTCTCTTTGTGGATATTAGAAATTTGCTAGATCTGCTAATCATTCGATAACATTTGATAGTCCACCCCCCCCCCTCCCCTTCATCCGCCCATAAAATGTGGTTCTCAAATATTCTGAAAAAGATCACCTTGTTCATATTTTTATTTAGATAGTTCAATATATACATTGTACACATTTTTGTATCATATGTCTGCGGTGTGTTTAAATACATGCTGTTTGTGTGCCTAGTCGTGTCCAGCTTGGACGTTCACCTTGCAATTGTTGCGCACCGAATGTAGTGTTTAATTGCGCGCACTTCGCCTTGTGTGTTAGTTTTTGGTTTGATGGACGCATCTGGCACCATACGCCTTGTGACGTATCGGTGGAGTGATTTGTGTGGTATCTGTGACGTAATGCCTTGACTGTCCGTTGAGACCGTGCTATTGTTTGGCGGCGGCAGTGTTCGCACTGGAGAGGGGGGGGGGATTTTGTATGGTATTTCATTAGCGAACTGCGCCATACGTGTTTGAATCATTGTACGCCCAGACGTTAGCGAAGTTTGGGTTAGGGTTTACGTTAAACGTGAAATAGGACTTCAGTTGATCTGATTACGACGTACAAACGAGTGCGCCAACTTGGCGTTGGGAAGGTCAGTCGTTACTGACGCTACATCTCATGGCTTCCTTTCCAATGTTATCTTAATGTTGTATTGTCGCTAATGCGTTTTAAGTGTAAAAAAAAATAGGCCGAAGAAGCATTGCACTAAATCTTTACGTTTTAGATAAGCTAATGACCTAAATTATAATGGGGTTAAAATGCATAGTCTGTGATGCATCTCTTGCGAATATTACTTTTACAGTTGGAATTCTGCTTCATTTACAAAAAAAGTTATTAAAAAAAAAATGATAACCTTTCAGTCAATTACCAAGAAGGTTTTACTTAAAGTCTTTTCGAGAACTCTCGCTGTAAAGTGGCTCTTATGAAAAACACACATGAGAATTCATTTACGGCATACAACTTTGTGTCGGTAAAAAGTGTGATTCACACCCCCATTCTTACAGCAACCTTAAATTACAGTGGCTATACGTCATGACACGAGAACCGCATGACGAGAGGCCTGCAGCAGGTAAAGAACGTGGGGGTGGGGGGGGGGAAGTGGGGGAGAGCAACAGCCGCGTCAGACGAAGCAGAAGTGAAATGTCCGTTGCGCCGAAATTAAGACAAACTTTCTCACGTGTAGGGTGATCATAAATCATATTTTAACGGCGTATTATATCAGGGAATTGCAGAGAGTCGAGTGAACGGAGAAGCCACGTTGTTGTTAGCGAAATATGATGATTAAAAAAAACACTTTTAACAAGACAGGATATCTAAAGGCTGTTTCTGAGTAGAAGATATCTATTGGCTGTTTCTGAATAGAAGATATCTATTGGCTGTTTCTGAATAGAAGATATCTATTGGCTGTTTCTGAAGAGAAGATATCTATTGGCTGTTTCTGAAGAGAAGATATCTTGGCTATTTTTGTAGAGAAAATATCTTGGTGGTTTCTGAAAAGAATATAACTTGGCTCTTTCTGGAGAGAAGATATTTATTGGCTGTTTTTGAAGAGAAGATATATTGGATCTTTCTGAAGAGAAGATATCTTGGCTTTTTCTGAAAAGAAGATATCTTGGCTGTTTCTGAAGAGAATATATCTTGGTTGTTTCTGAAGAGAAGATATCTATTGGCTGTTTCTGAAGAGAAGATATCTATGGCTCTTTATGAAGAGAAGATATCTTGGCTATTTCTGAAGAGAAAATATCTTGGTGGTTTCTGAAAAGAATATAACTTGGCTCTTTCTGGAGGGAAGATATTTATTGGCTGTTTCTGAAGAGAATATATCTTGGCTGTTTCTGAAGAGAAGATATCTTGGCTATTTCTGAAGAGAAAATATCTTGGCTGTTTCTGAAGAGAATATATCTTGGTTGTTTCTGAAGAGAAGATATATATTGCTGTTTCTGAAGAGAAGATATCTATGTCTGTTTCTGAGGAGAAGATATCTTGGTTGTTTTTAAAGAGAGGATATCTTGGTTGTTTCTACAGAGAAGAGAGATTCGTTGTTTCCCCAGAATGATGATTCATCTCATTTTTTTCCCTTAAAAACAACAACAACAACACTAGCTGTTTTACAGGCGGTCTGTTTTGACATTAAGTGTCAAACTTTTATTTTACACACGTCCAGATTGGGGCGATTGTATAATATGATCCGTGATGTTTATAATAACTGCTAAAACTTAACATATGCATCGGGTTTAGTTATCATATCCCAATAAATAAATAAAGAAATATACATTTATAGCTATTATGTAGCTATTATACAGCTTTGGTTGTTACTTCTTGGGTAAACTGATCCATATTTCTATATTATAAAGAAAGAAAAAAAGAAATATATATATATATATATATATATATATATATATATTATATATATTAAATGGCTATTGTTTTTAATAGATACAGCTTTGGTTGTTACTTCTTGGGTAGACTGATCGATAAGGTATGTATTGAATTTACGGTATAGTTTTATATGTAGTTATAGCTTGAGTAAATGTCATCGCTTGATATATGAAACATATTCAACATGGCAGTTTCATAGTGACCAGACAATTTCAACTAATCATATTATGCTGTTCATAAATCTATCAATACAAATGTTTTTATACACTTTAACATTTAAAAGTGAATATTTCTATCAGTTGATGAAATTGGCAATTTTTCTGTCAGCCATCACCGTTGATGAGCGCCTGGTGGCGTTATCTATTGGCATGACAAGATGTCAGCAATGTTTGACCAGACAAGATGTCAGCAATGTTTGACAAAACAAAATGTCAGCTATGTTTGGCAAGACAAGATGTCAGCATTATTTGGCAGGACAAGATGTCAGCAATGTTTGACCAGACAAGATGTCAGCAATGTTTGACCAGACAAGATGTCAGCAATGTTTGGCAAGACAAGATGTCAGCAATGTTTGGCAAGACAAGATGTCAGCAATGTTTGGCAAGACAAGATGTCAGCATTATTTGGCAGGACAAGATGTCAGCATTATTTTGCAGGACAAGATGTCAGCATTATTTGGCAGGACAAGATGTCAGCAATGTTTGGCAGGACAAGATGTCAGCATTATTTGGCAGGACAAGATGTCAAATTAAGATGTCAGCATTATTTAGCAGGACAAGATTTCAGCATTATTTGGCAGGACAAGATGTCAGCAATGTTTGACAAGACAAGATGTCAGCAATGTTTGGCATGACAAGATGTCAGCAATGTTTGGCAGGATAAGATGTCAGCAATGTTTGACAGGACAAGATGTCAAGACAAGATGTCAGCATTATTTAGCAGGACAAGATGTCAGCAATGTTTGGCAGGACAAGATGTCAGCAATGTTTGACAAGACAAGATGTCCTCAATGTTTCGCAAGACAAGATGTCCTCAATATTTGACAAGACAAGATGTCAGCAATGTTAGGCATGACAAGATGTCAGCAATGTTTGGCAGGACAAGATGTCAGCAATGTTTGGCAGGACAAGATGTCAGCATTATTTGGCAGGACAAGATGTCAGCAATGTTTGGTAACGTTCGATAAACTCAATACAAGTTGAAGTTCAAGGAAGTGGGTGGGGTGGAAGTTCAATACACAAAGCAAAATGTTAAATGTCTGTAAAAAGTTGATTAACTTTGGTTAGATTGCACATACAAGATAACAAGAATCACATGTTCATCAATTAAATAAATGCATTTCGCGCAATAAAAATGTCTTATTATGAAGCTTTAAGAATAAAATCGATAAAACTAATTATATAATGGAATATATACGTGATCATAGAAAAATATATAATTTAAAGATCATTTATTATACCTCGCGGTTTCCAAATTACGCCATTAATGTCTACCCAATCTAATACTTTCACAAGAGATCGTGAAGGGAATCTTTACCATCCAGGGAGTCTCCGTTAAACGTGATGGGTATAAATTATATAGAAACATAAAAATCCCCATCTATCTCCAGACGGCCTGTAACGGTATTAGCCAGGTGAAAAACTAGCGAAGAAATTGTTTTTCTTTCTTTCTTTTTTTTTAGCTGGCAGTTAAGCTCGTTCATTCCTGGCAACTCTGAATCCTTTGTTTCGTGGCTGTGGCCCGCATCGTCTCGACTTGTTAGCACACGGGTCTAAGTTAAGGAAAATCGCCCCATTGGCGCGCATCGAATAGCAGGTACAAAAAAAAAAAAAAACAACCGAAACCCACATTTTGTTTCGTGGCTGTGGCCCGCATCGTCCCGACTTGTTAGCACACGGGTCTAAGTAAAGGAAAATCGCCCCATTGGCGCGCATCGAAAAGCAGGTACAAAAAAAAAAAAAAAAACAACCGAAACCCACATTGAACATGACGGCCCCCCCTCCCCCACATGACGGGGCCCAAACGCAACGCTCGGCTGTGAAACAGGCGCTCACCCGCGTATGTCAACAGTCCCCCGGATGTTTGGCGGCGGCCATTGTCTGTCAACAGCAAGGTGTGCTTCCGGTCAAGCTAACAAATCAAAGTTAACCCAGTTTAACTCCCGATGACTTGTTTGACAACATGGTTTAACTCAAACAGTTCACCTTCAAAATGCGTTACTTGAGAAGGAGTGCGCAATGGGATAAATAGCCCCCTTTTTTAAAAAAAATGTCATTCTTGTATTTCTTTAGTCCCCATAGCAGAACGGGAAATTGCGCCTCTCCCCATTATCACGAGTTTGGGAATAGCTTTTTTGCCATGGAATTGTCACATTTCATAAAATAATTCAAATTTTCACAATAAAACAATCCTCATTTTGTGTTTATGCTCTTTTTAACATAAAAAAAAAATCTAAAAGTTCATTGATTTAAAAAAAAAAAAAGAACCTACCTGCCTAGACTTCATCAATACCAGCCGCAAATGATGACTCACGAGTAACGAATAGACATCATGCAAGTCCTATTGATGGCTCACGAATAACGAATAGACACCATGCAAGTCCTATTGATGACTCATGAGTAATGAATACAATCAGGCAATCTGTACTAAGAGCTATGAACAACAATACATTTGTATTAAGTAATGCGGATAAATTTACTTTACGAAATTCGTGAATGCACTTTATAAACAGCAGTTGTCGAGATACTTGTCTACACATTCACTGGACGCAGAAATTAGAAATTGAACCATGAACACTTATATACACCTGTGATGGCGGTGCATATTATATTTTTAAATGTATAAAGGGCAATGGCTTCTCAGAGATAGTCATCAGTGTGCTGTATACAGGTTTTATCACAGATAAGATCAGCTCGATCAGGGCGAATTCTTTCTCTTAAAGTTAGGACCGGAATGATACAAACATTATTTTATTCCCCGTTCTGTGCGAATTTACCAGCGTGCTCCCCCCCCCCCAGGGGTTACCAAATCTAAATATCACCAAGTCCTTATTGTCACTAAGGGGGTTCATTGATGGCTGATTTATATGTCACAGAGATACATTAGGTGTCTTGTTCTTAAATCTCTTATCGTATGGCGAATTCTTTCTCTTAAAGTTAGGACCGGAATGATACAAACATTTTTTTATTCCCCCTTCTGTGCGAATTTTCCCGCGTGCCCCCCCCCCCCCCCAGGGGTTACCAAATCTAAATATCACCAAGTCCTTATTGTCACTAAGGGGGTTCATTGATGGCTGATTTATACGTCACAGAGATACATTAGGTGTCTTGTTCTTAAATCTCTTATCGTAAAATGTTGTCTTTGTCTAAGTATGTATGCTTTGTGTATTAAAGAAAAACCCCACATCTCCCTTCGACCCAATAAAGGGTCTTATCTTATCGTATTTATTTTATTTTGTGCCCTTTGTTGTAATGAAAGTTTATTAGTCTTACTTATTTAGAAGTCAAATAAACGTAATATTTTTTATTTTTTTTTTACAAGGGAGGGAGGTACCACTGTACGTACGTTGTTCTACGTATAAATTAACGGAAAGTTCAGCGTCGAGGATATGTTGGTACCATGGTCGGTTTTTTTTGTTTCAAGTCCCAATATCTTTAACCTCCATTGTGTCATCCATCTCCAAATTCTGGCTAAAACTAAAATGTATGGACATTGACGATGGGAGCGTGTAGCCGCATTTTAGAAGCTATTTGACACTATGCTTCTCTCAGTACTCCACCAAGAACCACCAGAGATGACTTAGCTATTGTCAGAAATGACTTATCTATTGTCAGGCATGACTCATCTATTTGCCAGACATGACTTAGCTATTGTCAGACACGACTTAAGATATTGTCAGACATGACTTAGCTTTTGTCAGACATGACTTAGCTATTGTCAGAAATAGTTGGAGATCTCAATGAAATCTATTTAAATTTTCTAGGAGATGTTTCCAATCTTTTCAAAACCAAATGAGTAAACTCTTACCTTCATATCTAAATCAACTTTGCACAGCATCGGTAGAGACCAATCTGAGCCGTTTTAGGATCTTCTTTAAATTCAAAGCTAATTCAAAGCTAATTCAAAGCTAAAGCCAAAGCTAATTCAAAGCTAATTCAAAGCTAATTCAAAGCTAATTCAAAGCTAATTCAAAGCTAAAGCCAAAGCTAATTCAAAGCTAAAGCCAAAGCTAATTCAAAGCTAATTCAAAGCTAATCAAAGCTAAAGCCAAAGCTAATTCAAAGCTAAAGCCAAAGCTAATTCAAAGCTAAAGCCAAAGCTTAGGTTATCGTACTTGGTGTTTCGGCTTCTGAAAAAAAAGAAATTCCTGTCATTATAATGGACCGTGGAAAGTGAAGAAGAAGGCACGCCTATAAATGATATAATCCATGTTCTCGCATGAGTTGATTTAAAATTGTCGTTGTGTTAAGTTGCCTTAGACCAGACATTGAAGAAATGGTGTCACCACTCCAAGGCCTAGTTTAAGCATTTTTGGCGATGTAGTAGTAAGTTACTATTAAAAGGGCCCAATCATAATCCTACTTTAGAACAGCCATGGTACCAATGAATCAAGTAAGTGGATTTTATTGCTGAATTAATTGAAGTAAAAGGTGTTTTTTTCTTTTTTACATTTTAATTAAACGTTCGATTAGTAATACCACGATTCCATTTTAATGTGCTGTTATCTTCCAAGCAGAAATGTGCTACTTACTGACCTTAATAAAAATTGTAAATAAAAATATTGCCTGCAATTTTTATATATGAGGCAATATGGGGTGTGTGTGTGGGTGGGGGAGGTTTGTTCTCGGAATATGTTTATGGTGCCATGGGGGGGGGGGAGTTGGCCGAAAGAAGTTTGAGAGCCACTGTTTTACAGAATGAAAACTTTCTTCATTTTAAGGCTTAGACATATCGATGCTTGATAATTACAGCAGTGCATCAAAGCACGGGCAGATGTAAGGCTACTCTCTGGCTGCACCTGCTACTCGAGCTACCTGTAATACTCTCTCAGAGTTATGTTACCTGAGTTTACATTTCAGGATCGCTAATAGTTGCGTGCGCCCTGGAGCTGCATCAGGAGTCAAATTATCATAATCTGACGTTTAAAGAATCTCAAGATATAAAAACAATAAACAACAAACAACAAACAACACAGCTTTGTAACAAAACAAACAAAAACAAAACAATGTTGATTATTCTTTAAGAAATATTCTTGTAAGCACGCCTTGTTATGGAAGTCAATGGAGTCAATGTTTTGTTTGGTGTTGTGTGTGAATCCCTTTGTTAGATGTTGTGTGTGAATCCCTTTGTTAGATGTTGTGTGTGAATCCCTTTGTTAGATGTTGTGTGTGAATCCCTTTGTTAGATGTTGTGTGTGAATTCCTTTGTTAGATGTTGTGTGTGAATCCCTTTGTTAGATGTTGTGTGTGAATCCCTTTGTTAGATGTTGTGTGTGAATCCCTTTGTTAGATGTTGTGTGTGAATCCCTTTGTTAGATGTTGTGTGTGAATCCCTTTGTTAGATGTTGTGTGTGAATCCCTTTGTTAGATGTTGTGTGTGAATCCCTTTGTTAGATGTTGTGTGTGAATCCCTTTGTTAGATGTTGTGTGTGAATTCCTTTGTTAGATGCTTTGTGTGAATCCCTTTGTAGGTGTTGTGTGTGAATCCCTTTGTTAGATGTTGTGTGTGAATTCCTTTGTTAGATGTTGTGTGTGAATCCCTTTGTTAGATGTTGTGTGTGAATTCCTTTGTTAGATGTTGTGTGTGAATTCCTTTCTTAGATGTTGTGTGTGAATCATTTTGTTAGATGTTGTGTGTGAATCCCTCTGTTAGGTGTTGTGTGTGAATCCTGTTTCAAACGCTCAGAATTCACCAGCGTGCTTCTCCCGGCTGTTTATAAAAATCAAATAATCATAATCAATATTGTAGTTAAGGCAGTGAGGTTTTATGATACTATTGATGGCTGATTTGATCACGTGAGAAGTGCTTTTTAAATATCTTACCTTTAAATTGTTGTAGTTTAAAAAAAATGTCTATCCTTAGGCTGAAAATGGATGGATCTAATTTGTAAACTGTATTTTTAAAAAAAAAACGAAAACATTTCGATTTCTTCCTCTTCCATATTTTGAGGGTCCACGGTCAACGTATCGATCAGTCTGGCTCCTTTTTTGGAACAATAAAATACTCTTATTATCTTATCTCATATTGAATGTCTCATTCTGTGTCACGGAGACATATGACCCTTGTGAAGAACTCGATGTGTCTCCTCACCTCCCCGAAGCTCTTATCGCTGTCTAGCTTCTTTCCTTCTATCATCCCTGAGTGTATTATCCTTTAACCCCCTCCCCCACTCTCCCACACACACACACCCAATCACAGGCCGCCTTCTAAAATACTCTTATCATTTCCTACCATTCAATATCATTATCGTTACTTATCTCCCCTCAAGCACTTTAGTTAGTTGATTATTCAACCAGTTCCATGTTAATATTGGTTTACCCTCTTCTGATTCTCTCCCATTATTGTATAGTCCTTTTCTCCCTTTCCAGTACTTATCTCTCCTTGAAAGATCTCCAGCTTACACCCTTACGTAATCAAGGCGTTGCCATATCATCTTTAATGCCAAACATCATTTATTTTTAATTTGATTTGCCAACAACCCCCCTCCCCCCCGCCCCCAACCTAAATTCATAGCCACAGTGCCCGTAAATTGATTGTCAACTCTTACCTTTTTTTGATTATCTCCCTTGACTTCTGCGTAATATTCATAAATTCCTACTCCACGCCCCCCCCTCCCCAACCTTCCAGACTACTGACTAACTCCCTTCATAATTTCACGCCCCCTTCTTTCCCCCCTCCACCTCCACACGTCAGACGTCAATGTACCACCAGCAATCTGTCCCTAGACCAACCCTCCACCCCAGTCTCTTTCCTGTCTGCTTACACCATCCCCATCCTATCTCCTTCCCGTCTGCTAACACCCCCCCCCCCCTAATCTCCTGCCCGTCTGCTACACCAAGGGACCCCCAGACTATCATTGAAATCAAATCTTGTAATCACCGACCCCCACACCGTAACAGCGGTCATTAGAGCCAAGTGTACGGTAGCGTGGGACGACTGGTCAGGGGCAGCCGTTCTCGACCCGGTTAAAGTGCTATCTGAAAATATGAAACAAGAGCCCCACGATATGAATGCAGTAACTCACGGAGTCCCTAATTATTCGGAGGATTATTATTATTTTTTTTTTAAAGCCGGATAGTCAGACCGGCCCGAGTATTGTGTGTGAGTGTGTTTGTGTGTGTGTGTGTTTTCCCCCGTCTTTCTATAAGATTACAGAGTCAAAGATCCTGGGCATTTCAGACTCCAATTTCCCAGTCTAAATGAGCGCATAATGTTGTTTTTTTTCTTTCTCTAAGACAAAAAGTCAATGTCCGAGTTTATAGAGACTTGATGAAAAGTCAACTATTTATAAGATAGCAGTGGGGTTGAAAACAGGGGCGACAATTAAGGGGTTTTCTTTCTCTAAGACAAAAAGTCAATGTCCGAGTTTATAGAGACTTGATGAAAAGTCAACTATTTATAAGATAGCAGTGGGGTTGAAAACAGGGGCGACAATTAAGGGGGGGAGGGGGGGGGTTCAGGAAAAAAAAAGGGGGGGGGGACACCAAAACTTGGTCGGCTTGACTTGTTAAGTTTTTTTTTTATTCCTCGAGGCGCCACAGTACATAGCAATTTAAATAAAACCAGCCAAGTCAGTGGGGGTGGGGGGTGGGGGCGGGAAATGGCCCAGCCTGGCCTACCCAAATGACGCCCCTGGCTCAAAATGTTCTACAGCGGGAAAAAAAATGTTTGATTTGATACCTCCTAAAAACGGAAATGGATTTTCTTCACATATTCAAGTACGCTAGTAGCTGAAACAAAAAGACAACTACAACAACAACAACAACAACTAATAAGGTAGCCTACGCTGGGCAGGACACTTAGAAAAAAAGACCAAATGACAGAGGAGTGAAGAGAGTACATGGCAAAACCCAAGAGGAAAACGGCTCAACGACAGACCTAGACTCACATGAATGGATGATGTTGAAAAAGGTCCACAACAGCTGGGAATCCAAGCATTGAAAACAAAAGCATCAGTTAGGTCTGAGTGGAAGGAAGTAGTTAGAAAGGGCAAAACCCTATACATGTTCTGTAGCGCCACAGGGATCGAGGATTCCACCGCATCTTCAAACATTACATCCATAAGCCTCTGACTTAAGGTGTGTGACTGAGTCAAAATTTAAATTCTTGGGACAAAACATAACCAAATTTTTCTTAAAGAGATTTGTTTTAGCAACGTGTTTCCTGAAAAAGATATAATATTTATAGCGAATTATGTCAACACACCGCTACCATAGCCATACTACCAATTATGCGTGGTACCATGGCAACCAAATAACGTCACAATCATAATCATTGCATGACAAAACAGCCGTGACGTCAGAGTGTATGCGTCAGAAGTTCGACATTATTCAACTGATGATTGCTTGTCTCCTGCTCTTGACCTCCGGGAATAAGATGGTTATTATCCACGCGGTACGTTTTGATGGCAACCCATGGGCCCAACAACACGCCCAGCCCAACAACACGCCCAGCCCAACAACACGCCCAGCCCAACAACACCCCCAGCCCAACAACACCCCCAGCCCAACAACACGCCCAGCCCAACAACAGACCCAGCCCAACAACACACCCAGCCCAACAACAGACCCAGCCCAACAACACGCCCAGCCCAACAACACACCCAGCCCAACAGCACCCACTCAGCACTACACTTCATTGACCCTTTTACACCACATGGACCCACTATGAACCAACTACAACCTATTGACCAAGCGACTCCCCATTCACCAAACGACACCCAATGGAGCTAACTACAATCCAATGACCCAACTACGATCCAACTACACCCTATTACCCTAACTACAAACATTTGATGAAAATACACCCCATTGACCAAACTACGACCCATTGGAAAAACTACATCACATTGACCAAACTACGACACATTGGACAAACTACATCACATTGACCAAACTTCGACCCATTGGACAAACTACACCCGTTGACCAAACTACACCCCATTGGATAAACTACACCCAATTGGACAAACTACATCACATTGACCAAACTACGACCCATTGGACAAACAACATCACTTTGACCAAACTACACCCCATTGGACAAACTACATCACATTGACCAAACTACACCCCATTGGACAAACTACATCACATTGACCAAACTACACCCCATTGGACAAACTACATCACATTGACCAAACTACGACCCATTGGACAAACTACACCCCATTGGACAAACTACATAAAATTGACCAAACTACACCCCATTGGACAAACTACACCCCTTTGGAAAAAACTACATCACATTGACCAAACTACGACCCATTGGACAAACTACATCACATTGACCAAACTACACCCCATTGGACAAACTACATAAAATTGACCAAACTACACCCCATTGGACAAACTACACCCCTTTGGAAAAAAACTACATCACATTGACCAAACTACGACCCATTGGACAAACTACATCACATTGACCAAACTACACCCTTTGGAAAAAACTACATCACATTGACCAAACTACACCCCTTTGGAAAAAACTACATCACATTGACCAAACTACGACCCATCGACCCAAATACATCCCATCCGACCAAATTCCTCCCCATCAAACGAACTTAACCCCATCAAGAGTGCTCACCTCCATTTCAAACCTCTGTTGCACCCATGAACATTTTTGTGCTCTGGTCACATCCAAACAATTCTAACAGAGGCAGCTTACGTTAGCCTCAACAGTTGACCTCATCCGTGAAGCACGAACCCCATCCATTGGATTGCCATTACAGACCCCCTGCCGGCTTCAAGCTTTCTTGTCTCCAGGTAACAGGAACGTAAACAAAGCTACACACAGAAAACAAACAGACTTCGAACCGAACCGGTCGGCGTCTTCTGGCTGGTTGCACAGACAATGCCCAGACAGACATTCACGCCTGCTGAGCAGTGTCTGCACTCCGGATGGGGTCTAGTGGAGTGCATCTTGCTGAGAGAGAGAGACAGAGAGACAGAGAGAGAGAGAGAGAGAGAGATAGAGAGGGGGCTATTTCGCGTCCTGTCTGTTTTAACTTTGTGCTTGGAAGAAAACAAACCTGACGTGGGTAGGGGTTAGGATGGTTACAATGGTGTGGGGGGGGGGGCAGTCGTGGCGAGGAGGTATGGGAAAGTAATTGTACGGACGTGATCGTCTGCTAATGGGTCGCGGAATGACAGTGCTTTGGGAAAAAAGATTACGTTTTTTCCCTCATAAACATTATTGCTAAGCACTATTGCAAAGTCAGCCTTTAAAATAGTTTTACTCCACTTTTTCAACTTTACGCCCACTTAAATACGCGTTCAATCAACAGGCCACGCGTGTATTTAGCATTAATCAATCGATCAATTAGGTATTACAAAGTTCATCATGAGAATAATTATTCATTGGAAAAAACAAATGATCTTGTGTGACTAATGAGCAACCCAACACCATACATAGCGATTGGTGTATGGGCCTATGAGACATCTGTAAATGACATCTAACAACATACATACCGATTGGTGCATGGGCCTAGGAGACATCTGTAAATGACATCTAACAACATACATAACGATTGGTGTATGGGCCTAGGAGACATCTGTAAATGACATCTAACAACATACATAACGATTGGTGTATGGGCCTAGGAGACATCTGTAAATGACATCTAACAACATGCAAAAACGATTGGTGTGTGAGCCTAGGGGGCCATTTATAATTCACATCCAACAACATACAAAATGATTGGTATATGGGCCTGGGGGGCATCTATATATGAAATCCAACAACATACAAAACGATTAGTGTATTTGGACTAGGGGGCCACCTATCAATGACACCCAACAACAAACATAACGATTGGTGTATGGGTCTAGGGGGGCCAACTATAAATAATATCCAACAACATACTAAACGATTAGTGCATTTGGACTAGGGGGCCACCTATCAATAACACCCACCAACATACATAACGATTGGTGTATGGGTCTAGGGGGCCATCTATAAATGACATCCAACAACATTCAAAGCGATTCGTGTATGGGCCTAGGGCGCCATATACATGACATCCAACAACACACAAAACGATTGATGTATGGGCCTAGGGGCCATCTATAGATAACATAAAACAACATACATAAAGATTGACGAATGGGGCAAGGGGGCTTCTATAAATGATTTCCAACAACACACTAAACGATTCTTGCATGGGCCTAGAAGCCAGTTGGGCCGATGTTTGCCCTGTCCCCCCGTCACATTATTTAGACACCTTCATAATGGACCCCCACAAATTCGTCACAACCCCACCCCCTTTTTTTCTCTTCTCTTTTCTTCTTCCCATTCTAAATGAGTGATCGAATGACGTCGGTTATAGCTGCCACCCCCCCCCCCCAACCCCTAATCGCTTATCCGCACAAATAATCCATTTTTATCTTTCCCCAGCCTTAGCTGGTTGCAACGCCAAAAAAAAAAAAAACACACAAAAAAACCATCACACCACTTCAGTGACTGCCCCTGACTGCAGACTCCTAGCTCACTTTTAAAGCTTATCTCATTTTCTCATTGGACAGAAACATATTTGAAATACACGTGGAATTGACACGAAGGGAGATAATTTCCCAACCTCCTGTATATCAATCTTATTTTTTTTTTTTTTAAATTCCCAACCAAGATTCTAAATTAAGTCAATGTAAAATCTGAAGCATAATCTGACATCTTCTCAAACAGATAATCTCTAACTGGTTGCATATATATATATGCACGTCGTTTGGGGTATTATTTCTTTAATAAACACAATTTGCAGAGCTAATACCCCTTCGCTGTCTTATTTTTAGCACACATTGGAGAAATAGCTGGTATTAAAAAGAAAATTGCATATTTGATACCTGGGGGGAAAAAAAAAAGAAGTTTTAATGTTGACAAAACTCATTAGGTTGTTTACAGGTTACAAGAAGAAAAAAAAATATCCCGTCTGTCTGGCGCAAGCATGGTGGGCTCTTGTGACGGGCGGCTTGTATGGAAATTGGCAGAGTGGTGGGGGGGGGCGCGACAATGTTGGGGAATAAGTCTGGTCTCAAGACTAATCTATACACAGTTGACGCCAAGGACTTTGTCTCTTCCAAGCAGACGTCCTTAGACACGGGAATTGCTTTTGGCGGGAGTGGGAAAACCTGCAAAGCATTTTCCATCAACTGATTCAAGATTTAAAAAAAAACTTATCACCGATCGTATCCATTTTTTCAAACCTCGTTTTTCCATTAATTTTCAAGGCAGATCCTTTCCCAGAGCCCCGGTATTAAACTCAAGCAGCATTTGCATGCCATTTTATTAGACCAAAAAACAATACAATGCCAATCCACAACTCACCTTGTAATTGTATCCATCAAGAGATTACAACGCTTGGACGCAGCACTGATGTACTGCACCCGTCCTAACCTACAACATGCAGCGAGCAGATCAAAAGATCAAAAAAAAAAAAGGTCATGCATAGTAATCTAAACAGTGCTCACGAACGTGTGCTCCTTTCATCTACAGAACATCACAAAAGAGCCCCCCCCCCAACCCACGCCCCACCCCCCACTCCATGGTCTGTGATGATCCTGATTGGCCCCTGCAAAATGTATTTCTAATCTCTTTAATTCCGTAATGTGGATCCTTTCATAAATGTTGCTGACGTTTGCATTAAAATTTAGTTGTTGGGTCGCTCGACCTGGGCGCTGCAAGGGGTGGTCCAACCCGGGGCGCTGCAAGGGTGGCCCAACCCAGGGCGCTGCGAGGGGTGGCCCAACCAGGGCGCTGCAAGGGTGGCCCAACTCAGGGCGCTGCAAGGGGTGTCCCAACCCGGGGCGCTGCAAGGGTAATTACATGAAATAAAAAGCTTATTCTTAAAACGTGAGTGATTTGTATTATTACTAGAGTTATAACGACTTTTTGGCAGATGGTTCTGATTTAATCGATGGGTCAAAGAAAAGAGACCCTCAAAATGATGACACCCTTGTCACGGTTATGAGACCCGTATAAATGGAGGCGTTACCAGCTACACATGTATTCAATAATCAAAGCTCTAACTTAGTTAGTCCCTTACAGAGCCATCCTGTACACTAGAGAGCCATACAATAGACATTAGAGCCATGCGTTACCCTATATATTGGCATGTAGTACACACTAGCGCCAGGCAGTACATCATATAGTATATAGCCCAGCTATACGCTATACACTATAGAGTCATGCAATACTCTATAGAGTCATGCAGTACACTAAAGAGTCATGCAATACACTAAAGACCCATGCAAAACACAATAGAGCCACCCAGTACACTTCCCAGTCTATTATTGGGGCGTGGTTATGTGAGGGGGTGGCTCCCAAGAAAGATTTGAAGTTTGAATTTCATAAGAGGTCTTGGGAAAAGAAAGGGGGTCGGGCTGCGACGGTGCGGGTTGCCTTGGATAAATGTGGTGTAGGGTGGCCAAGCTGAAAGGACAAACCATTGACTTAGAGATGCCGAGTGGTCATTAGCGGATGAGAGAAGTTGAGCCGAGTACAATTAATTAAACGAATATACCGCACATAGACGCGGGTGAGGGGGGGTGCTGAGGACCGCCTTTAAATGGATGGCGGCATTTTTGGCTAAATGTGGATTTATTTATTTTTTAACAAAAACCTGTGGCTTAACTAACCTTAGCGACGTCTCTGGGGGCGCATAACGGCAACTATTTTAGCATATGTCTATCTTAGCTTTGCGTGGGTAATAAAGACATTTACATAGACAATAAAACAGTCTATGAGGCTAGATTTTTTTGGGGAAAAATTTAACAGACAGTTTATAACAAAATGACCGAAGGCAATGGAGATACCGAGAGAATCATTCAAGCTGAAACACGGAGCCGTCGACGAGGGCACAGAGGCTACACATTTATTGCAATGCACAGTAATCCAGAGGGGTAAAAACAAAAAACCCACTGGAATTGCTTTCTCCACCCACGAGCTCTTCCCCCCCCCACCCCCCCCCAACAAATATACAACCGTTAAGTGAATTTGCAGACCCGAACCAGGGAACTGAACAAGATAGTGATGGAAACAAGGACGATAACTCTGGCCTAAACCTGCCACAGTATCAACCTTCAAGAATTTGCCAGCGACAAAAAAATGTTGCAGATCTACATCGCAGGACGCGCCTGGTAAGTGATGGTGTAAAAATGCCACCCGACTCCCTCAACCCCCCCCCCCCCCCCCTTTGAGGCCAATCAATTTTTGTCAAAACATAACTCCAACAATATTTCATATCTAAAATATGACATAGCAAAATGGAAATACATACCATTTAAATAAATGTTAGATCATAATACGGTGGAAAAATACGTAAAGGGAATTACCTCCCCTGTTCGGTTTATTTTGGCAAAGGGCGAGTAACTCGCGGTTTTTATTATCTAAACATTCGAACACAGGAACAGATTGGGCATTTTTCGATAATTTGTGTTTGTTTCGACGGCAAATCGCGCGAAACCAAACTCGCATAATTATTGATTCAGGGGCCCGTTGGTATTGTTCTCATTATTAACACCTTGATCTCTTCCTAGCTTGTGGAAAGCATCTAGACTCTCTTTCTTGGCGTATAAGATTCCTACTCAATCATCTCGCGTCAGGCGAGTCGGGACAAAAATAAACTTTACATTAAAAAAAAAATTATTTAAAAAAAATTTGATGTTGAAATATGTAGTCCTGCCTTCCAGATTAGTTCAAGAACTATTTAGCGTTGTTTTTCTCCAGACCCGTCTTGTTGAGCAAGTCGGTTCTTCCTGACCCGACTTAAGTACACTCGCCTGCTAAGATGTCTCGTCTGGCGCTCAACGTATCGAGGACTGTCGAGTTTTCCCCTTCCACGCGACCTCGCCTGGTACTGACACTCCAGACAATTTTGAGATCGCCCCCGGGGTTGGCCCCCACGTGACAGGACTAATTGCAGGTTAAACTAAATTTATTCAAGTGCAAGAAGTTTGTTTCCTTTTAAGTTTACTGTATGTTTTAAAAGTTAAATCCCGTTAAATGTGTTAAATCCTGTTAAATGTGTTAAATCCTTTTAAATGTTTTTTTAATCCTTTTAAATGTGTTAAATCCTGTCAAATGTGTTAAATCCTGTTAAATGTGTTAAATCATGTTTCCATCTATTTTCAAACACCGGTCTCTTTATTTTTTAAACACTTTGTCGTTCAGAGCCAAAGCGCCCGAAGGGGGCCACCGGAAGGCGCCCGGGCGGCACTAAACCCTAACTACACCACTGTTTAGGTCAAAAAGTTCTCTTTAACGCCCAGATTTGAAAAAAAAAAAATACCAATATTCCTAATATGTAATTAATTTTCAGGAACACTCACAAGCTTAATGGGAAGACGGCTGAGAAATCAATAGTACAAAAAATAAAAAATAAAATATTTTTAATTAAAAAAATATTTTTAAACTCGTTATTAGAGTGCTTTTAACTGCCTTGATTCCAATCATCTATAGTCTAGAACAGGGGGTAATCACCAAAATACGAATCCGGCACGTGACTTCAGTTCATCAATGCAGTGCCGCTGACGGTACTTGAGTTCGCTGGATAAAACGTAAGGAATACGAGACGTTGTGATACAATTTAAATTTAAATGATAGCCTTAGAATACTTAGAGATCTCAGCACGCGTGGAGACCCCCCTGGCTTCTATGCGCCTTAAATTCACCATTCTCAATCTTATATTCATTTATCTAGATTTTCTTATTTATTATTACTGTAAGGTTAGCACATTTCGCTCCATCCGAGGCGCTTCCCCGGCTCGTGGTAGCTCGGCCTTGAGAGATTTTCAGATCTTGACAGAATAGAGATTGTGACTTTCTTCTGTTTCAAGATCCGCTTGACCGTCACCTTGTTGATGTTCCACTTGAAATACAGTTAAAGCTCATTACTTTGCAAGCAAATGACTTGTTGAAAGAGAAGCACGGATTAGGAAAACTTTTTGAATTTTACCGCTGCTAACCTGTAGTTGATTTTTTTCCGAAACGGAATAAATTTTCCGCCGGTATGGCATCAGTGATTGCAGCAACCTCTGTCTATGAGAAGCATATTAAAAAAAAAACCGAAGTATGTGAGCCCCACACATCGAAGAAGATTGACTGATGAACTTTTGAAAGCAATACTTTTGATTGGATACAGTAATTCCAAACATCGATGATATCTTGAAATGCCAAACCGGTTAGTTTCACACGTCTCACCAACATTTTCTGCTACTTGGCTTGTGAGATTCGGATATGCGCGCACTATGTCTAATGGAATAATCTTTTTGTTAGCGTCGCCCTCTTTGATAACTTTCTTAGTATATAAATCTGTTGGTCGTCTTTGTTTTGTTCTTTTTTGTGTGTGTGTGCAATACGCGCCACTCACCCATGATTGACAACATGGAATACTAAACTTAGTTTTTCGACTTTTTTCACCGACCTTTCGTTCTCACTTGTAAGTCATTTTGTCGGTTATTTGGTCGACTATAAAAAGATTTCGGTGACCCCTGGACTTAACAATTAGTAGTTTGCTAATGTAGCTTTTTTAAAATAGAAATTGTATGTCGGCCACTTAAATATATATAATTTTTTTTGTTGTTTAAAGTTCCGGATTTATTCTAAGCACCTAAACTAGACTAGAAAGTACAGACTTTCATAAAGACTTGCCTTAGAATGATTCTGAACATCAAATGGCCAACCACTATCACCAACAAAGACTTACTGGTAAGGACATACCAGGATCCTATTGCTGAAGACAGCATAAAGAAACGATGGAGTTGGATAGGGCACACTCGCCGCAAACATTACCAGAGAAACCTTATCATGATATCCCCAGGGAAAAGAAAAGAGAGGAGGGCCTAAAAATACACGGAGACGCGAGCTAGAGGCTGACACAACAAGTATAGGATAGACCAGGAAGCAAATGGAAAGGACCGTGAGCAATTTAAAATTCTTGTAGACTCTTAAAAAACATAACAAAGTAAGTAAAGTAGACTCGGTACATCAGTAGACATCATGTGTTTTTTTTAAAATCATGTGGACTCGACCTCCAACGCCAGTCGTTGAGGTGTTACTGTGCTCAGCTCCTTCACCAGAGACAAACTGTCCTTCTTGGCTAAGCGAGTCCGTTCCACCGAGCTGTTTGTCTGTAGCCGAGGATGACTGAGGGCGAGCTAGAACACGATACCTCTTGGTTTGAGAGGTAGACACTGTTACATTTGCGACAGAGACCGTTACGTGAATTTAATATCAATAAAGAATTAAGTATACACAGATGTAAAGCATGATAACACACATTTTGTAAACAAACAAAACAATTGCACCACTACACTGCCCCAATGCTCCAATGTCCCAATGTCCCAATGCCCCAATGCTCCAATGCCCCAATGCCCCAATGTCCCAATGTCCCAATGTCACAATGTCACAATGTCCCAATGCCCCAATGCTCCAATGCCCCAATGTCCCAATGTCCCAATGTCACAATGTCACAATGTCCCAATGCCCCAATGTCACAATGCCCCAATGCCCCAATGTCACAATGCCCCAATGCTTCAATGTCCCAATGGCCACTGCCCACACTGTCCCAAAGCCCCGACTGACACCAACAATAACAACAGCAGTAGCTTATGTTGTCGTTAATAATAAACTGTCCCACAAATCATAACAGTTTGATATACAAGTGACAACTCAAATCTAATTTTAAATTTCCCGGTACCCCCACCACCAGCCCCAACTATACTTTCCCTCAGATCAATATAAATATGACGATTTGCAGTGCAATCTGGAACAAGAAAACGTTAAATCATTCAGGCTCTTTAAAAGCCATGAAAGCCAGTTTGGAAATTTTCATTCCGCATAAACCCCCCCCCCCCACCCCACCACCCCACACACACATGCCCTCCAAAAGCGAAATAGATAAAATAACGGTCACAATTCAAGTAAGAAAACGTTAAATCATTCAGGCTCTTTAAAAGCCATGAAAGCCAGTTTGGAAATTTTCATTCCGCATAAACTCCCCCCCCCCCACCCCACCACCCCACACACACATGCCCTCCAAAAGCGAAATAGATAAAATAACGGTCACAATTCAAGCTTATGTTTTTCAGCCACAACCTTTGACACAGATTGACCCAATTCAACAAACTGCATCATTACGGGGCGACACTAGACAGTATTAAAACGAGGCTTGTCATTTGCATATGAGAAGAAAGATCCCTTTAAGAAACGAAACCAGAGGTAACACAGAATGGCTGATCGTGGGGGGTCAGGGGTTGGGGCACGGAGAAGTTTAGGAATCTTTATGAGGGTCTAACTAACAAGACTGAAGAGGGGGGGGGGGTGGAGGAATAGAATTATGCAAATTCGGCATCTGGACCTGGGCAACTCTGACTGGTTGATAGTTGTCACGTGTGAACCGCTGTGATCACGTCTGTGGCTAACTGATAGATGACACTTTGTGAAGGTTGGGCCGCACAGCTGTGGCCGTTTGATATAAGGAGCTGTCGCGTCGCAACTGCCTCCATCACGGCTGCCTGTATATGATGTGTGCCTCGTGCAAATATAAGCTGTTTTGGCTGTAGCTTTACGTCTGCCACGAAAGTTCCGCACAGGATTGGTCCCCAGCTGGGAGACTGCGCATGCTCACACAAAACTCTACGGTAAAACTCGGTACTCAAAACATCGAAAAAAAAACATTTTGTCCTTTTGATCTCGCTTTTCAAACATTTAAAATCTGTTTTCCGTCTAAGGCCCACCAAAATAATTTACTTTTGAGTTTTACACTCCTGATTTTTGTACACTCCGGGACTCCTGATATTTTTACAAACCGGATGCTTTACACCCCTTACCTTTTACAATCCTGAAGTGTTACACTCCTGATGCGCTTGCAGCAAACACACATACAAAATGTGAGGAATATGTATGTGCGGAATCTATTTGGGAAATTTTCCGTGTGGGGTGAATTTTCTGTGTGGGGTGAATTTTCTGTGTGGGGTGAATTTTCTGTGTGGGGTGAATTTTCTGTGTGCGCAATCTTCAATTTCATGTGTGGGTAATTTTCTTGTGGTGAAAAGTATAGGCCTAAGAAAAGACACCAAAAAAATATATATACTTTATAAAAAAAACAACAACCCAGCCACTAAGACGAGTATGCATTGTCAACAGGATGGCTGTCTTGTTGATGTTCACGTGCACAGCAACACTCATGTAGATCCTTATGATTATGTTTGAAAAAAAATATATCTGACCTGAACAGACAGAATCAGGGGATAGTATTGCTGCCAGGGGGGGTTCAGTCCCGCTGACCCTTTGACATTCTAGCTGGGACGACGCGCGTGGACTATCTCACTTTAACAACGTCCTGCGTGTGGCATACATCACGTCTGACAACTACAACTGTCAAATATAATAGTAGACAGACGTCTCTTTTAGGTGGAAAGTAACTTGGTCCCACCTAAAAAATTCACCTCTTTTAAGGACACCATAGGAGAGGTTTTCAATAATTTTAAATTTTATCAACTACACTGCTTACATTCAGTGACACCACCACTCTTTTTTTTCCCTGTTCGAGAATGTATATGGTAAACTGCCCTTTTATTTTAGTGCAACCCCCCCAACTTCCCTTTTTTTTTTGTTCAACCCCCCCCCCCCTTTTTTTTTTATCCCATTTTGACCATTTTGAGATCCTTGTGTCAATTTTCAATCTCTTCAGATCCGATATATTTTGGTGTACCCAAAGTCTGTACTATCTCCTGACACCATCACCACATATCCTGGCACCATCTCCACATATCCTGCAACCATCTCCACATATCCTGACACCATATCCACATATCCTGACACCATATCCACAGAGCCTGACACCATCTCCACATATCTTGACATCATCTCTGCATATCCTGACACCATCTCCACATAGCCTGACACTATATCCGACTCTAAACATGTACATCGGCCATGAACTATGCTGTAATGACCTCAACGATCCAACCGAGCTAATCCCTCCAGCTGTCCAGAACAGGGCTGTCTAACTTTAAGTTACTAAGGGCGTCATTTTATATTTCCGGACAGAGTGTGCAGACCTAAGTGCAAGTTTTGACAACTCTACCCAGAGTTTTACTTCATTTATCATAGCAAGACAGATCTTCTGAAGACTTTGACAAGAGTTTTCCTACCAAGGTCCAAAGCTCTACATCAGAAACTACCGATGTTCATCAAGATGCTATGCCTTTCATATCGAGAGAATTTGTGTCACTGTTAGGGGATTCTTCCAGTCTACAAACAATCAAGATTTTACGAGACACAGGTGCTTCGCAGTTCTTACTACTTGAAGATATACCTGACTTGTCTGAAACTACTGCCACCGAGAGCAACATCCTGTTACGTGGGGCCGCGTTGTATTGATGTAACTCTACACCTTATTGATCTCAAATCCGATGGTGTCTCCGGACCTCTGGTTGTGGGCGTCCGACCAACGTTACCGTTGGACGGCATCGCGTTACTTCTAGGCAATGACTCGGCCGGTGGGAAGGTGATTGCCGAAACCCATCGTTAGTCATGAACCTTTTTTTAATGAATCTGAAGATGAAGATCCAGAGTTACGCCAGCATATGTTGCTATCGGGGCCATGAGTTCAAAGATGTCAGTAAAAGATGCTTCCACAAAGCTTAAAAACTCAGTCCTGATATAGATCATGTCATTCCGAATTGGCATCATGCTCCAAAGTAACACAACCGCTCCATAACACCCCAATGACATTTGCCTAGCCGTCAGACGATGGCTCCCCTAGTGAGGGCTGTTCAGTTAGGGTTAGTGCCACCCAGGGTGGCCCGATAATTTTGCCACCCCTCCTTCTGTGAAAAACCTCTGCAGTAGGGCGAAAATGCCTGCCTTCAGTCTAAAGAAAAAAAATATATTGACAGGGGGCAGCTTCCCCCCCCCTCCCCTTCCACGCCCCTTCTGGCACCCATGGGGCTGTCTAGTACTGAGCATGAAACGAAGCACAGGAGACGGCTTTTCTTTCTTACTTAAACATCATCAGAGGAACGGCAACAAAGAGATGTTCACTGTTACTACCTTTCCTTCACCATTCACTATTATATTTCAGCCCACTACAATTGATCACATTACAACATAAACCACCATCTGCAACAGCAAATCTCACAAACTCCTTGCGCCTATAACTACCTCGTCCTCATTCCCGTAAGATTGGCAAAACTCTTGAGCCTACAGACTGTCAAGCGAAATTCTCTCTCTTTTTTTTTTGCTCTTTCACACGCCTCCTTTTCTTTTGCAGCCCGTCTCATTCTTCAACAACTGCAGCCATTCCGTTATCTCAAGCCTTCGGAGAATTTGCCTGGTTGGACTTATTTATGTGATAAATAACTGCCAAGTGCTGAAAGCAGGAGCCGAGGAGAACGCGAGGGCTCAAATTTGCCCATTATTACACCAAAAATTACTCACTGTCTCGTGGAGAGAACGTCGGACGCCAAATCAGCGCGCATGACCCCCCCCAACAAAACCGTGGGGTCACGTTTCTTCCCCCCCTCCCCTTTAAGAAATGCCATTCACACAGGGGTGAAATGCTTTTTGCCAGGAGCTCGTGGTGACGTCACACGTGTCGAAACTCGCTGCTTATTTGGGCTATTTAGGAATAATGTACTGTTGATTTGAAGATAGCGATGCTGGTGGTAGGGTATGAATGTCTTGATTTGACTGCATGGGGGGGAAAGGAAAGAAGGAAGAAGAAAAAAAGAAGAAAAAAAAACAGAAGGTGAAGGGGGAATAAAAAGAAGAAACAAAAGTTGCGCCTGCTGACAGATGTGTGAAAAATGCCCGAAATTACAGCCTTTTGCTGGTCGGACGTGTCGCATGCTGGGAAGGGGGTGAGACAGGGGAGACGTCCAATCACATTCTCACGCTTTGAAGCCCCGGCCAATGGGAACGTCAAACCGAATCTAGTTAACGACACTGAGGCTGGCAATTGCGATCTTTAAGCCGGGGCCTGTAGCGGAAAATTTAGACTCTCCCCCGGAAACCAGATCGGGTGAACGGTGGAGAATATGCGGCCGTGTCTACCAGATTAACGGCAATTTGGACACAGTTGAAACCTGATTAGAGAAATAAATGCCACTGACATTTGTAGCTAATTTCCTGATGAGGTTTTTTTCTTCTTCTTTTCTTCTTCTTGGTTTCTTTGCCTTAAACATGCCGCCACCAACTCTTACAATCTAAACTATATAGTAACAACCGACTTTTTGTTTTCCTCTCTGTGTTTAAGTTTGTCCCTTTAATTAACTTAAAATTTAAAAAAAAAAAAAGCGATCAATATCATGGGAGACAAACATTATGGTTTCAATATTTTTTTACTCTACATATTTCGGCTATTTAGGAGTAATGTACTGTTGATTTGAACACATCGATGCTGGCTGCAGAGTACGAATGTCTTTATTTGACTGCATGATGTGGGCGGGGTTTGGGGGGGGGGGGCATTTTTAAGCCAGCACTTATGTATGTATGTATGTATGTATGTATGTATGTTTGTATGTATGTATGTATGTATGTATGTATGTATGTATGTATGTATGT
>CAXITT010000372.1:780827-804178 GCA_964033795.1 Lymnaea stagnalis | reverse complement strand
GAGTGATTTCTGTAGTCTATATGTTTACTATTTAATGACCCCGTGTTTAAACATGGCCGAGTGATTTCTGTAGTCTATATGTTTACTATTTAATGACCCCGTGTTTAAACATGGCCGAGTGATTTCTGTAGTCTATATGTTTACTATTTAATGACCCCGTGTTTAAACATGGCCGAGTGATTTCTCACACGTGAGGAGCAGTTGTAAACCTTTGAAATCGGTCATCTTTACCAACCTACATCAGTATTCACGGGTTTTTAATTTAAGGGCAGCCAACGAGAAGAGCCGCTTAGATAACTTTACGGTAAGACTGTTGGTACAGGGCTACCACTGATTGTACCGGGCTACTACCATTGTTGGTACAGGGCTACTGCTGTTTTTCGACGGCCTACATTTCGAGGATAATTGTTCAATGCTGTTGTTGTTTTAAATAGACCGAGGACAGCGCGTGGTTGGACAGGCTCTCATAAAAAATTTCTCCCATTAAGTCAGTGGTTCTCAACCTTTCTAGTGCCGCGACCCTTTAATACAGTTTCTCGTGTCGTGGCGACCCCCCAGCCACACAATTAATTTCGTTGCTACTTCATAGCTGTAAGGATAAGTGTTTTCAGATGGTCTTAGGCGACCCCTGGGGGGGTCGCGACCCACAGGTTGAGAACCGCTGCATCAAGTCACGTTAGGATTAAAGAAATGGTCGGTGCTTACCACATTTTTTTTGTTTTTATTAAGCGACGTATCTTGTTAGAGAATTTAAAAACCAATGTATGTCAAAAGATTAAAACAAATTCAAAGAAATCGATGTCTTATAACGCCTTCTTCGGTTCACGGCATGGCGCAGGTCAACAAACAAACAAAATATAGATCATGTAGCAAAGTAGAGTTTACGAAAATGAACTTTTCTCTGAGTTATCGCCATGGAAAGTGCGCTGGGTGGAAGTTGAGAATTCCAAGATGGAAATCTGATGAATGGCATGAATGAAGCCGGGTCTGTACAACAGTGATTCTCAAATGGTGGTACGCGGACCGGCGCCGGTCCCGCCGGTTCGTGCGCCTTACATTGCCGTTCCGAACACCATGAATACTTGTGGTCGAATAACAAAATAATAAAATATAATCAATCAATCTGGAACCGGTCCCTGGTGCAATTTCAAAACGTGTCCAGCGGTCCCTGGTGCAATTTCAAAAGGTGTCCAACTGTCTCTGGTGCAATTTCAAAATAAGTCCAACGGTCCCTGGTGCAATTTCAAAATGTGTCCAACGGTTCCTGGTGCAATTTCAAAATGTGTCCAACGGTCCCTAGTGCAATTTCAAAATGTGTCCAACGGTCCCTGGTGCAATTTCAAAATGTGTCCAACGGTCCCTGGTGCAATTTCAAAATGTGTCCAACGGTCCCTGGTGCAATTTCAAAATGTGTCCAACGGTCCCTGGTGCAATTTCAAAACGTGTCCAGCGGTCCCTGGTGCAATTTCAAAACGTGTCCAGCGGTCCCTGGTGCAATTTCAAAACGTGTCCAGCGGTCCCTGGTGCAATTTCAAAATGTGTCCAACGGTCCCTGGTGCAATTTCTAAAAGTGTCCACCGGTCCCCAAAACTTAAAGTTTGGGAAACGCTGCTTTATGATAGTGTAGGACCTAAAATTTGTTTATTCACTTCGCCGTTATTTATCCAAAAACCGCTCCATTCCTAAATCTATTTAATGTCTGATACATTTTAGCGATAGATATTTGTTTAAATATTTTTTTATTCAAGCTTTGAAATCCCATTTAAAGGCGGGAAAAAATCAGTCGAACTCTTACAATGGAAGACGTGACTTCCGCTAACATCATCAACTGCTGCTGGTGGATCCTCCCGGGACTCGTCGCCCTCTACGTCATCAACTATCTCCTCAAGCCTTACCCCAGCAAGATCCCCCCGGGCCCGCGTGGTCTGTCCTGCACGTGGCAGCTGCTCAAGGCCTCGTGGAACGAAAGCGTGCCGGAGCTCGCGGCCCGGTGGGCGGAGACATACGGACCAATCATGTACTTCAATTCTGGCGGCGTCAGGTTCTGCTACCTCAACACCCCGGAACTGTCCAGGCTCGTCCTCGCCGGGGACCGCTTCAGGGGTCTGACATCTGACCGGGTGGGCAACTTCCTGTCCAAGTTCACGTGGTACGACGGGAAGGACTTGTTCTTCACGCCGTACGACGCCATCACCCGGAAGAAGCGCAAGCTGTTTCACAAGGCAACGGCGCTGTACGGAGACGGGACGGAGCGGTTCGAGCGAGTCGTGGGGGAGGAGGTGGAGAGGATGTTGGAGGAGATGGAGAGGCGAAGTGAGGGAGACCAAGATGTCCAGATGGACGAAGTGCTGTCCAGGGCACTCAAGTTTATTTTGTGCATACTGGTGAGAAGAATTGTTCGTTGAATTTTTGTGTGAAAGAAGAGTGGAGGTGGTGGGGGGGGGAGGGGGGTTGTGTGTATAAAAATACGAAGAGACGAAAATTCTGAGAGATAGAGAGAGGGAGACAGAGAGAAAGACGGATATATAGTCAACTATAAATGATGTCGCGCATCTACTAGTGGTCGAGTGGGGTCATAACTTTGAGAAAATGTATTATGAGGGTGTCTCAATTGTGCGACAATTTTGTGACGGTGGGGTATAAGGGATGATGAAAGAAAGAGAGAGAGAGGGAGATTGAGAGTGAGCGCGAAATGGAGAGAAAATGCGAAGCAATTTACAATCACTATGGTGATGGAAACTAATGGTCTAAAGTACAGTGCCGGTCCTACGGTTGCTGGCGCCCCAGGCAAGTTTAACTTTTGCGCCCCTTTTAAGTATAATCATAGAAATTTTTGCAAGGAAAAAACTAGGGGTTAGTTAATAAGTTTATTACCTTGTTCATTTTTTTTTTTTTTTTTTTTTTAACAAACAAGGAAAAGTAATTTTATTTTTCTTAACTTGTATTTGGACAGTACAAACAATTAATAAAAAACTTGGGGTTTTTTTATAATTTTTTTTCCTTGTTTTTTTTTTTTTTTTTTTTTTTTTAACAAACAAGGAACAGTAATTTTATTTTTCTTAACTTGTATTTGGACAGTACAAACAATTAACCTGCCGTGTGCAGTATGAACTATTAGCCTGCCGATGAATTTTGTTTTCTAGCCTTCAGATCAGCAAATCTTTTTATCGCACTTTCTTATTTTCTTCTATGGCGCCACACTTGCAATGCTTTTTTTTCCTATTTTGGAATATCGCTGCTGGCGCCCTAACCAATTGGCGCCCTAACCAATTAGCGCTCCTGGCAACTGCCCGAGTTGCCGGTACCTTGAGCCGGCACACGGTGTAAGGACATCAACAAGTGTAACACAACGGAAAACACAGAACAGTGCCTTCATCCTAATCCACACAGATTAACGGGGAGAGGCCACCCAACGAATCAGATGCGGACGCCATAGTGGAGTACGACCTCGCAGTCAACAGGCTCGCATCGGAAGACATCCACCTGGTTTTGATGGCCGCGCCGTGGATGAGGTACGTGCCTGGGAAGTACAGGGCCGCGTGCCAGAAAGTTCTAGAAACGAGAGCCAGGGCCGAGACCATCATGTTTACGAGGATGAAGGTAAACAAAAAAAACCAAAAAAAAAAAAAAAAGAAGTTAGTTTTGTTGAAAGATGTGATGATGTATTTTGATTGGCAAAATGAAAAATAAACAATGAATATTTCTGGGAAGTACAGGGCCGCGTGCAAGAAAGTTCTAGAAACGAGAGCCAGGGCCGAGACCATCATGTTTACGAGGATGAAGGTAAACAAAAAAAACCAAAAAAAAAAAAAAATGAAGTTTGTTTTGTTGAAAGATGTGATGATGTATTTTGATTGGCAAAATGAAAAATAAAAAATGAATATTGACATTTATGTATGACAGTTGTGCTTGGCTATGTGAATGCTTGCAGACCTGTTTGGTGTAGGTAGCTACTGAAGAGGCTCACCGGGTGTATGACCTACAAGACGTAATGGCTTTGCTAGAGCAACAATGTTACTTTAATTTATCGTTTACTGAAAATAGACATTAATATTATTATTATTGTATTATTATTACTTTTATCGAAGAATAGGCCTATATGCTCACTTTATGAGTCGCGTTGAGGTAGGCTGCGTTAGGTTTGGCTCGATAAAGGGATCAGCATGTCGTTAATGTTTTACAAAACATTTGAAGAATCAATTTGTTAACGATTTTACTTATGACCACTGTGATGTGATTATTGGCAGGTGTTGATTATTATTTTTACTAATGTATCGTGTGAGTTGTTTTTTTTTTTTTGTTTTTTTTTTTTTTTTTTTTTTTTTTTTTTTTTTTTTTTTTTTTTTTTTTTTTTTTTTTTTTTTTTCGTTTTAGCTATATGATTAAAAAAAAATTTGAAATACGAAGCTGTAAGAAAAACGAAACAAACACAATGATAGAGAGAACAAATATATCTCACATTCAAAGACGTGTCATATATATATGTAGGAGACTATACCAGGGACGTGCTGGCCCACGGACGACGCAACGAGCATTCGTCATGGGCCTTTTGGGGGGTGGGGGGGGGGCGGTCTCCGTGGCTTTCTTACTACACCGTTTGTTACGGGTTTCCATGTGCCAGCACGTCCCTGGACTATATAATAATGTAAAGGCTAGAACATTTGACATTTAAAAAAATAATAATAATAATTAACCAATGTATTATTTATTAAAGGATAAAAAATCAACATATTTTTTTTTGTCTTACCTGGAATATGATATGTGTTTGATTGCCAAATTTAAAAAAAAAAAAAAAAAATTGTTAATTCTGTCTAGGAATCCTTTGACCCCAAAAATATTCGGGGCATCGCCGATGTGTTCCTGCAGCATAGAGACGAACCGGGCTACGAATTCTTGAAGGATGACGAACATATAAAAGGAGTGCTAACTCTTTTATTTTTCGCTGGTACGTTTTTTTTTTTTTTTGTTAAGCATTGCCTTGTGTTTGTTCCACAACTTTGTTTTTATCTGCCTTCCTTCCTCTTTTTAAATTACATACCTTGCATATTTAAACACAAAAATAGGAGCCTAATGTCTCGTTAATATTAACGCATACCAGAATATTTTCCGGCATCATGCAAAATCCTTTTTTTTAACTTTATATTTGTATTTTCTGTATTAACGACATTTTAGTTTAGTCGACAGCTGTCGTCTTCTTTATTACACAAACACCACTAGGCAAACACTAGCAGAAACATCAGAATTTCAGATAATTCAATGCTCAAACGTTAGTAAATGTTGCGTTGAATTATGTGTGACAGGGGAATGCGATACCCGGGGGCGGATCCGACACCCAGAAGGGGATCCAGATCAAATGACTTGCGTGTTTAAACAAATGCTCGCACAACATGGGATCACCATTAAAAAAAAATAAGTTGCAATGTTAATATAATTTGCTTCTTTTTTTTTGGTAAGAGACAAAAGCCAGACATCCTTCATTTAGTTCTAGATTATCTCATAGGTTTACACTTAACCAGTGGCGTAGCTAGAGTTCACGCCACCCGGGGCGGTTTCGGAATTTTCCCCCCCCCCCCCCCCCCAAACCGAGAAAAGTGCCCTGAAATTGGCCCGAAAATTCCACCCTTCAAAATGAACAAAAAAGTGCCACCTCTGCGTCCCCCTCCTTCCTACGCCACTGCCTTGGAACCATCTCCTCCTATCGCTTGTCTGATCATGTCCAGATCTTGTACTCGCACACAGCGCACCTTACATCACGTGCCACTATACTGCATGCTTTCCTCATCCTGCTACACCACGGAGATGTGGTCAAAAACATGCAGAGCGAGGTCGACCGAGTGGTGGGCGAGAGAAGACCACGAGTGGAAGACAGACAGTCCATGCCGTACACTGAAGCTGTCATTTTAGAAGTCTTACGGCAAGTTTTTTTTTTTTTTTTTTTTTTTTTTTTTTAGTTTTTTGGTTTTTTTTTTTTTTTTTTTTTTTTTTTTTTTTTAATAAATCCTGGATACTTACATTCATAGAGTTTCTGTTCCCAACGAGGAAACAGATCCCATTACTGTACTGTATAAATACTAGACACCATCTATATCCGGTTCCGTAATTTCAATTTGGCGGATAACTGTGAATTGTTCAACGTGTTATTGTAATACGTATTGCTTGGGCTTAACCAGATGCAGTTGTTGTTTTTACGAGTCCAGATATTTCGAGAAAATACCTGGTGGGTTCAAATAATACAACAACAAAAAAACACACAAAAAAAGAGTTTACTTCTCATTTTTTATTTTTAAAAATGCAACCGGAGTTCAGACATCACACATGAAGCTCGCAGCGTGACAGCCTTTTTTAAACTCATTATTCTAAATATAAAACATATGGAGTTGGGAGGGTGGGGGGCCGGTTTTGAAGAGGAAGTAGCAAAATATTTTTTTTTTAATTGAAGGAAAAAAAGGGGTGAGGGGAGCCCATATGAAACAAAGTTTTTCCGAATAAATCCTTTATAAATGTAATATCAAGCATGGGGAGGGGGGGGGGGGCTCTGAAAATTTAACTAAACATGCATACAAGTAACGATATTTCTAAGAATCCCTCTTAGTGCTCCCCCCCCTCCCCACATGAAGCAGAATGTATTGCGATTAACTGTCTTGATTCTCTCACAGAACATAGTAATCGTTCAGTGCATGTTTGTGTTTTGTGCAATCGTTCAGTGCATGTTTGTGTTTTGTGCAATCATTCAGTGCATGTTTGTGTTTTGTGCAATCATTCAGTGCATGTTTGTGTTTTGTGCAATCGTTCAGTACATGTTTGTGTTTTGTGCAATCATTCAGTGCATGTTTGTGTTTTTTGCAATCATTCAATACATGTTTGTGTTTTGTTCTCCAGATACAGCACGTTCTTCCCATTACTTTGTATCAGGAACACAAAAGAAAATCTGAACGTCGAGTCTTACTTCATTCCAAAAGATACACTGGTACGTCATATGTAGATAGTGATACATTTCCATTATGTTATCAGTTGCAAAATTAATGCTCTAAGGGTACACATTTCGAGTTGTATGAACTCGATGAACTGTTGCAGTCACGCATTTAACTCTGAAATTTAAAAGTAGACCTTTTCCTTTCGCAACAAAAAAAAAAAAATAAAAATAGATTTGGTAATGTGAGAATAAATGCAAAAATTCAAATAGCGCGGTAGTTGTAGCGGTAAGAGAGACAAAGCTAGAAGAAGTCGATGATTTTACATATCTGGGACGTTTTGTTAGCAAGCATGGCGGATTTAGTTGCATACATCAAAGCAAGAATACAGGAGGCAAGAATACAGGAGGCAGGAATACAGGAGGCAGGAATACGGAAGGCAAGAATACAAAAGGCTAGAATACAGGAGACAGGAATACAAGAAGCAAGAATACGGAAGGCAAGAATTGAAAAAGGCAAGAACAAAGGAGGCAGAAATACAGGAGGCAAGAATACAAAAAGTAAGAATACAGGAGACAAGAATACAGAAGGCAAGAACACGGGAGGCCGGAATACTGAAGGAAATAATACTGAAGGCAAGAGGAGCCTTTGCCTTGCTTAAAAACATGTAAATTTTAGGAAAATAATTAGAAAGACACACATTTGAATGTTTAAATCAAACGTTGAGTGTGTTCTGCTGTGTGACTCAGAAAGCTGGAGATCAGACAAGAAAGATCGGAAAAGACTTCAAACCCCAGTGCAAGCATAAAATCCTCGGCGTCAAGTGGCTACATAAAATATTGAGGGAAAATGACAGTACAAATGTCAGTGGAGCGAGTAATGTCGGAAAAGAGGGTGGAGATGGATAGTTCATGCCATGAGTAAAACAATGCCAAACAAAACAAGACAATCCCTGGTATGAAGCCCATACCAAATATAACATGAGAAGCACTGGCATGGAACCCTCGAGGATCAAGATGACAAGTAAGACCGAAAACACCTGGAGCAGAGACATCGATAAAGATGTATTAAAGACTGGAAAGAACTAGAGAAGATATCTATAAGACACCGGAAGGCTTGGAAATTAATGAATTAATGGAGTTGAAAAGACAAAGAAGGTGAAGAATGGGCACTGTATAAATGTATCAATTTATTTATTTTAAAGTTTTTAGTTTTTTTAACTTCTCTATACCATTATATTTCTTGACATACAAAAATATTCCACAATAATATTTCAGATCATTGTAAACGCCTGGTATTTCCATCGTGACCCCAAATATTGGGATGACCCCTGGAAGTTTAAACCAGAACGATTTTTGGACGCCACCGGCCAGATTCTGCCTGCGGACAATCCAGTACGAAAGAAGTAAGCTAACAAAACCCACTTGTATCTGAAGTTACCAAAAAAAAAAAAATAATAATAATAATTTATCTATAATCATAAACACAGTTATCGTTTCAAAGAACAATAACCGGATTCCTGGTAATATTTTGACCTCACCAATTGAGTGTAGTAACCGCGGTTCTCAGCCGGGCCTGTCTTTGGAACAGGCTAATCGGGCAACTCCCAGTAGCGCCAAATTCTAGGGCTGTCGTTTCGATCCCCAACAAAAATTGTAAATACAAATTGTACGTATTGGGTTTATATATATATATATATATATATATATATATATATATATATTATATTTACATAACAAGATTAATATATCGATTGATAGGAAATATTCTTTTTTAAAACCAATGTGAAAGGTATAAAAGCTATTAAAATGGAAAAAAAGGGACATTGTTTCAAATCATGTAACTGTTTGAAAGCATTAGCGGCTTTATTTGATAATACATAGGTGCTTTTTCTTAATGACAATAATACTTTGAATTAGAAGACCAAAGCAAAAGATTTATTAATTTTTTTTAAAAGAAAAGTTTGATAAATTAATAAATAATTTGTTTATTAAAATGGATAGAACTTTTTAATTTAAAATCAAATGTAAAATTAAACTTACCAATTTAAACATACACGATTCTCTCGTGACATCAAATGACGCCTCGGAATATATTTTAAATTCTTTCAGTCTCTTGTCTTTTGGGATCGGAAACCGGATGTGCCCAGGAGAAGTGTTCGCCAGGTCTAGAGTCTTTCTCTTCTTGACCCAGATCCTGCAGAAGTTTGACCTTTTGCCCCCGGCCACAGAACCTCTCGGGTCTTGCCACCCGGACCACAGTGTCAAAATGTTAGTGAGACAGACGCCACCGTTTCGGTGCCGGTTGCGGAAACGAACGCTATGAGAATAAACAAACAACAAAAGAACTCCCACTGATGAAGTCTATTTCCAAACACACGATGATATCCGATGTTTAGCATTGGAAGGGAATTAAAATGCTCAACTTGTTTTTTGATGTTAATTCACTGTTTATATGTTTGGGTAAGTGAGGGTGACCTTCGTCGAAAATTTTCATCTCTCACCTACTTATTTTATGTCCCAATTCTTTTTCTGCCCACTCTGATACTACTTTTCAGCTAAGTGCTATTTTTTTTTAAATTTAATTTTGTGATTTTGCTGTTGTTTGTTCTCTGACGAAGGCTTCCTGTCGACACGTTCACTGTATTTAATTGTTGCGTTCCCATACTATGTTTTACTCATGTCCTCGGAAATACAAGATAATAAAAAAAAAAGAGACTGATCCAACTTTAATTTTACTTTGATTGATTGATTCTTTTTAAAATGTGTTTATCGTTGTTGTCTTTTATCTCCATTTAACCTGGTCGGTGATAGACCGTAAAAAGGGAAACAGCTAACCACTGGAGGGAACATGGGAAGCTAGGAGGAAAGTGGGGGGGGGGGGAAGGTAAATCGTTTATTGGATTTGATTCTTTTTAAATTGTTTTTATCGTTGTTGTCTTTTATCACCATTTAACCTGGTCGGTGATAGACCGTAAAAAGGGAAACAGCTAACCACTGGAGGGAACATGGGAAGCTAGGAGGAAAGTGGGGGGGGGGAAGGTAAATCGTTTATTGGAAAGTCCCTAGTCATAGTTTTGACTCTACGGCACACAGCGTTTCGTCCCCTGTGAGATGTTACGACGATGAAAAGCAATATATCACAACATGACCATGATCGTTGCAGTGGTTTGAACGTAGTTTTCCCATGAGTGGTGGTATCTCGGTAGTTAAAAAATAGGATTTGAGAATTATTAAATGATTTTATCTTTGATAGATGAGGATCATGATGATTGGGTACTTTTATAAAGCGCTTGTGTCCATGCTATTGTAGCTTGCTCACGGCGCTCTGCCATGGTGTCCTAAAATCTATTGAAAGTAAAAGTTCTTTAAATGTTTCTTAAATGACTTTGTATCATTTTTCAATGTCCCTCAAAGATTGAGGCAAACTGATGTGTTCCTGTGATCGTGTAGGGTGGAAGAAACGCATTTCGGGCCATAAGAAATGCCTGGATTCGGATATCCACGTTCGTGCTATTCCTTAAATGAGCTATACTAATAATTGTTAAACATCATTATTAACTTGCGCTGCGGCCAGATCGGTCATTTACGTTTGATGTAAGTTTGTATTGGTGAACAAAACTGACCGGTGTGTAAAGATAGCTTTGCTGATTACATGAGAACATTGTGTTGAGTGTTAATTTACTTGTCATCTGAACGTATCGCTATGGATTAACATTCCTAGACCAAGGTAGACAACCTTTTCCCAAAATAGCCTCAGTTGTGGCGAATGTAAAGTAAAATATGCCGCGTTGTATATAAATGATATTGCAATACTATTAAATAACATGAAATGAAGAGGAAAAAACTGTTGAATAATATTTTAACCATGTCCAAACTAGAGTTTTTATATTTCATCCCGTGTCGTCTCTTAGTGTTTCATTATTTCGGTATCTAGACTGCTCGAGACTGTCCGTGCTATCTCCTTATTCTTATGGTCCACATTTCCATCCAGTGGGTTTACCGCCTGACTCCTATATCTCTTTTGCCAAACCCTCAACAGAAATCATAACGGGGGGGGGGGGGGGGGTGAGGGTGGATTTTGACTCTCTAGGCCGCCCGATTAATTGCGATTGACAAAATTTTCATTTGGTTAACATAGACATCTGTACAAATGTAAAGATACACACTATCAAAAAGAAGTAATATCCACTTTTACCGCGGAAGTGTCGCGGGTATAGGCCAATAGTTGACGTATTGCGGCAAGGTGTGAGGCCTGGAGGTTCATGCTAGGGATTGTTTAGGCCCTATACTAGGGATTGTTTAGGCCATATGCTAGTGATTGTTTAGGCCCTATGCTAGGGATTGTTTAGGCCCTATGCTAGGGATTGTTTAGGCCCTATGCTAGGGATTGTTTAGGCCCTATGCTAGGGATTGTTTAGGCCCTATGCTAGGGATTGTTCAGGCCCTAGGACCAAGTCAAATTCGACGGACGAACAACACATATATAGGAACTATACAGTCTCGCTCTGTCTATCTGCTAAGCAAGCAGGCAGCCAATTTATAGGAACCAAATCAGAACGCTTAAGTACAGAAATTCTAGAAAGTGCGTCAACTAATGCAGTGGTCGGCAAACTCATTAGACTAGTCAAAATAGCCAAAAATCAACAGCAGGACAATTAAACAAATTTTGAGAGCCAAATTTCTGAACTTGTCAAGAACCATGTTTTTCGGAGTCAACCCCGATTTTTGGCCGACTGGCCGAGCCGCACTCAGTTCACTAAAGAGCCGCATGCGGCTCATGAGCCGCAATTTTCCGACCACTGACCTAATGGCATTCTTTAGAATCAATCGAACCCATTCTAATATCAACAAGGTTTTTTTTTCAGCCAAGAAAGGGGTGGGAGAGAAATGAGTGGCTTAGCACATTTCCTCGATGACGTCAATATAAAGGCCATATGAGGGAAAGAGAATTGTGGTGGCTCAAAATAGCTATTTTAAAGTGGGGAAGATATGTAATATGTAAATTAAAGTATGTAACGTTGGCCGGACAACTTCTGACAGCCAATTGAAAATGTTAAAGGTAATAAAAACTGTTAGCCTTTCGGTGAAAACAGTTATTAGTGGAAAGGTGAAATATGGGAACAGGAGGCAATATATGGTGTCGAAACCTAGAGAGACTATGTTAAAGAGATTGAAACGTTTTCCATTTGCACATTTGCACCCGACGAGTCAACGGATGTGACTGCTACTTCTTAGCTGATTTTGAAGTGATAGAAGAATTAGCGTCTGATCATAGTAAGCATGTGGAGGACATTTAATTTGTCACAGACATAGACGAATCCAGTCCGGATGTCGTTTGGCGGTGTTCATGATAAATTGCCAGCAGAACGTCAAATGAAAGTGATAGATATGCAATCCAATGATTAGTCGAAAGACAGATACAGAAAATAAAAACATGCATACCTCTATAGGTGACTCCCTGGCAATCAATTTGCTTAGCTTAGGCTTATTTAAAATCTTCGCTCGTGAATTCATTAAAATCTTTGACACTACCAACTTGTTTGAGAAGAAATTATCAAAAATGAAATATTTTAAAAAAAATCTAGCTGCTTTATCTGAAAGGCCTTTGCATGTGAGAACAAATTTGATAATAGTTAGTACTTTGAGGCTGAAGATAAGTTATAATGACTTAATGTTATTTCGGAGGCAGAAAAGCACCATTTTCATGCAACTCACTTTTTGTACAATTCAATTGTTTTTTTTTAAATGTTTTTTTTTCCTTTAATCTAACATTATTTTGTTTGAAGTTTCAATTTAATTAATATTATCCTTGGTAACAATAAGATGAGGTTAAACGCGTCTTAGCCACTTTTTATACTTAATATTCATAATTATTCCGATTAGGATCTATTTAAAACCAACGCCCAATAATATGAAGTGAAAAATATTTGTTAAAAGCATCTCGTATTTTTATCAAAAACATTTCAGAATTCGGTAAGAAGAGAAACCAGTCAAGCAACCCATGAATAAAAGTTTTAGTGTGGATTGGATCAGTCACTACCGACAGAAGCAAGACATTTTTAGAAAATACGGTACATACGATGTATATCAGTTAATAATAGTTATTTAGTTAAACTCTGTCAGAATTCATTTTCAAATATTGGATCATATAAATATTTAGTTCCAAATACCACGAATAGAGACTGATCATTATGTTGTGGGCTACAGTCTACTACTAATTTTTGTTGGCATCAGTGCGGCCATACTCATCGACATCGGGGCTAACCGCTAATCCCGCTAAAGAGATATGGGCAAGTTAGGCTTATACTTATAACTTAAAAGTTATATTTAAAAAATCCTTATTAATCATAGCCCTACCATTTATCATTTGATGAGTGAGGGGAAAAGACAAGCAACACTTAGGCTTAGGTCTAGGACTCTAGGTTTAGATAGTAACATTTTGACTTCATTCTTCAACACTTTTACTTTCAGTTTCAAAATGTGGCTTAGAAAATATAGTAATATTATAGAGAGTTAATGGAGCCTAATATTTGTTTAAAAAAAAAATAAGTTTAAATTCATGACAAAATAATTTTAAGTAAAAACTGGGACATACATTTCAAGTAAGGGGCCATTCATCAATCAATAAATATCACTTTTCACACAAATTTTGAAGATCTTTCAAAATTTACCCCCTTCCCTTTCCCTCTATCGTCACAAAAAAGTTAGACCCCCCCGCCCCCAAATATAAAGTCACAAATCTCTGCACCCCTCCCCTATAAAAAGCCCCTGTGTCCACTACAGTCCTTTACAAACCCTTAAGAAATTCACCTTCCATGGCCATCGATATCAAATTACTGCACCTGTCACGACCTGTGTTAGAAACGATTCACTAGAACAGTGAGATGTGGAAGACCAGAAAATTGTATTTGCTCCCATAGTCTATAGCTTATTGCTAGTTGTTGCTGCTTTAAAAAAAAAAAAACAGAACAGTTTTTATGTATTTTGATTAGCAGCAGTAAATGTTTTTCTGGTGACTTTTGTTGGCACATTACCAACATTGGTAATTTAAAAAAAAAATCTTTTATAAAAAGTAAAAAAGAAATAAAACTAGGATAACTAAATTATTTAATTATTTTTATATTTTTAATTTGATTAAAATATAGTTTCTACGGTTTGGGGGGATGGGTGATGTTAAAAACTGAGTGGGCATGCAGCACTGCAAAAAAGGTTAAGAATCGCTGACCTAGAACATTTACTAAGATACCCCCACCGGTCGACCATTTTTTTCGTTACAACCCACTTCAACTGGTAGCCCTAATTCTATGACTCCCTTGTCCACAGTTAGCCATATATTCTCACAACTGTCATTGTAACTACATCCCGATTCTCCACCTCCATGTCGTTATGTAACTTATTAGAGGCCATTTTTCGGATCTCACATACCTTTACTGATTCTCTCGGGGATCATAGTTTAAAAATAAAATAATTATAATGGTTGTATTAAATAATAAAGCTAAAACTGTCTGTAAATTAGGGTTATCAAATGCAATTCTTTACTATGGTATCATGTGACGTCACATTGCTTAAGGCACACCTCCCCCCCCCCCCCNCTTTATATGCGTGACGTCATTTATGGGTGGCCCCTAATACGTCTATATTATATATATTTATATATTATTTATACTATGATATATTACATATTAAAATAGAACTAGGGCCTAGGCCTACGTTACATAATGTACCAGTAGTAGGTACCTTGCCTATGTTAAATAAAAATTTAGTCTTAGTTGACAATTATTTTTTTTTCAAATTCAAAAACAGGACATTTAAAATCATTTAGGCATCCAAAAATTAAATTTTATTTGTCGTTACGCAGAGAACACTACTGTAATTGGGGCGTGCTTTTGAAAAACAAATATTTTTGTGATGCTTATTTGGATGAATTATTTTTGGATATGAGATGTACTCGACCTTTAGTGAAATTAATTATTGTAATTTATGTATTCTTTAACTGTATGTACTGGTTACAGCTCATGATTAACCAGGACAAATGAGGTAAATGTTCAAAAACCAGATATATACTCTATATTTGTATAAAGTAATTTTATTAATTAATATCTGTTGTTTGTTCTTTGAGTTTTGTTAAAATAGAATTATCAACACTATTACATTACATTGAAATATATTTTATACTACCCCAGATGAGTCCTACAAAATTGACTGGTGGCCACACCAATTCAGTGTTGTGTGTTGATATCCAAGTGCAAACTGGACAAGTTGTATCTGGCAGTGAGGGGGGTGAGCTGTGTGTTTGGACACATGAAGGACAGTTAAAAGACAAGCTTATCAAGCCAGATGTCGACTGTACATCAGTAGTATTCTCACAAGAAAACCCTAACGTAATATATGCTGCATTTGGTGAAGAGGTTTTAATTTTAGATACACAGAGACTTCAGGACCCGGTGTATGTGTTTCATTCCAATCAAGATGAAATCAATCAAGTAACATTGGATTCTAAGGAACAGTTTTTAGCAGCTTGCGATGATTCTGGTGAAATTAAAGTCTTTGGTTTGCAAGACAGAAAGGTTTTCAAAACTCTGCGACACAAGCACACAAATATATGCTCAACCGCTATTTTTCGACCTGGTCGCCAATGGGAAATAGTGAGCGGTGGGCTTGATTGCCGATTGGTCCACTGGGATTTTTCCAAGCCTAAATGTTTAAATCAATTCAACATGCAGGAGCTGCACGCCACCCCAGGAGACACACCCTACATGATTAACCCACCATTTGTACATCACATGGCAACTTCATCAAGTGGTAGCATCTTAGCTTGTGCTCTTGAAAATGGCCAGATCCCCATTTTTAATGGATCTCAGAAAAACTTGCAGTCAAAGTTTGCTCTCTTTGGTCATGTCCAGGGTGTTTCCCAGGTTCATTTTCTGACCGATGACATTCTTCTCTCTGCCGGCAACGATGCGTGTATAAACCAGTGGGACCTCACCAAGGCAGACCTGTATGAACCTGCAGCTGTTTACATGAACGGTAACGGGGGCCATGCCAATCCAGAGGATGATAAAAATCTGGCAATATCAGAGCTCTGCAAAATGCGCACCTTGAGTCACCCAAGTAAAGTTAATTGGATGATACCATATAGAGCCAATAATGAACAAATTTTATATGTGGCTGATCAAACAGCTGATATAACATTGTTAGACTTGTCCTAATATCCTATGTCAAGTTTGCTTTTCTAGAATGTTGAAATTTTTTTTTTTTAAAGAGTTGTGAAATAAAATGCCTATAACTATAAGTAATATTAGGAGTTTCAATTTCTAAGCTCTTTCAATAAAATCAATGTAATAATGTTTCATATGTAAATAGCTGAATTGTTATTTTTTTAAAGTTTTATATTTGTGATTATTCTGGAGTTAATGTTTTCTAATTGTATGGACTGAACCATAAAATGTTTATTTCTTTGAGAGTGTCAGATAAACTAATGTTTCAATCAAGCCTCAGAGGGTCCTTTCCATGCTTGTGCAACTCCAAACCTCGTATACCGGTAATAATGTTATGATAGCCTCAAAATGTGACTGTTGGGCCTCACGTGGCTTGAGCTGTAGATGCTTGGTAAGCAACACAATCAGCTTGGATGGTGAAAATGGTTGCTGTTGCAATATATTGTATGATAAAAATAAGGAATGTTATAGGCTGTAAATATAATGTTATAACTTATGTAACAAAAGGCATAAATTGTTATGGCGCCGGTACACAATCTGTCTAATTTACTTGTCTTGTTGTTTTGTTTGCTGGGGCGCCCTTTCCAACCCACTACTCTTATTATTAACATTTGTGTTACACAAGCTGTCTGTGAAGGGCAGAGGTTGAGTGGGTGACCATGAATGGTTATCCCAGCTGTTCAACCAGCTTATTATAAGAGAACAGTTGAAATACTCATGGCAGTAACAGCATCTGTGCGTTAGTTTCTTGTTGTGGAAAGCCATTTAAAATTATTTGAATGGACAACCGGATGAAACAGTTCATATTACAAAAATATAAAAAAAGTTTATCAACCACTTAATTGGTCAGGCTTACACTTATACTAATGTAAATAATAACTTGTGTCACTAAAAACCCTTTCTTTTAGCCTCGTAATGCCATGAGACTCTGCCTTTGTTGAGATCTGAGAACTGGATATTCCGGAAACACGCATTGCTGGTGCATTGTATTTTGGTTTGGTCCACCGTACATGTTTTAACTACCAAACGTCAATATTTTAAAAAATCTGATAAACATTGTTTCTATTTTTATTTAAGGAACAAATCTTGTAACGGTATTAATGATTTGCACCTAAAGATTTTTATTATCATATTCTTGTGAGAAAGGAGACTGAAAAGGTTTAAAACATCTCTTCATAAAATTTTGTGTACGGTATGTTGGAATTGTGTAAAATCCTATTTAACACTTAATCGGCAGTTCCCTTTCCATTTTGGTGGATGAGGCATATTACATAGTGGGTACCTCGCCTCTCAAGAACAGCTGGGCTGCCTATTCTGTTCCCCCCCCCCATTTATTCTACAAAGCTGTTTTCCCATTGGTGTAGATGACCCCAGAAAAAAAATTTAACCTGTCCTCTCTTTGTAGTGATGTTTTTTTAATAATCTAATATAGGTTTGGGCACCCCCCCTCTCAAGAACAGCTGGGCTGCCTTTTCTGTTCCCCCCCCCCCCCATTTATTCTACAAAGCTGTTTTCCCATTGGTGTAGATGACCCCAGAAAAAAAATTTAACCTGTCCTCTCTTTGTAGTGATGTTTTTTTAATAATCTAATATAGGTATACTATTTGAAGCTTTAAATTTTCAGATGTTCACTTTTGCAGGATTTGAACTAAGTGTAAGAATATTAGGTTTACCTAAGATTTATTATTTTATTTGAACCTTTTCATATATTCATATAAAGGTACTTAATACTAGCAGAGTTCATGCAATACATCAATTTTGTACATCAATTTGAAAAAGACCTTGAGATCTATATAGGCCAACTATATTGACTGTTATCCATCAGTTATTTATAGAAATTGGCTTATGTCTTGGTTTAACTTCTTTGGTAGATTTAAAGTTGGAAATGTTAATGTGTTTACACTCAGTTTATGCAGCAAATGTAGGTAAAGACATCATTGGCTGGATTTTATCCACTACATGAATCTTGATATAATAAATTTCATAATGAGTTAATAAAGCTAATAAATTTGTTTGAAGGTGTTACCAAATATACACAAAACTTTATACTTTTTGTAACTTATTTATCAGCTTTTTGCTCTTTACCATTCTGCTACCTTGAATAAAAAAAATTGTAAAAAATTTGTTGGGTAGCCTTTCGTTTATGTGATAGATGAAGTAGAAAAAAATGCAATTTTTAAAAGAAAATATTAAATATTTCCACAGTAGAAAAAAATGCAATTTTTAAAAGAAAATATTAAATATTTCCACAGTTTTACTAAGCACTTTCAGACAAAAAACAAGACCACTGTTAAACATAAATCTAAATCCTGAGATTAATATGAGAGATAGACCCTAAGTGTTGCATATCAATGGAAAGGAAATAAAATGGCCTTTTATTTAAAATTTACTTTGTAATACATTTGGACTATAAAAATTATTTTTCTTTTGTTTTTTTTACAACAGCACAGACAGTTTATTTTTTTCAAAATTTTGATTTACAAAATATTTTTTACACTGTCAATATATTCAATTATTTTTTAAATCAAATTTTCTTCAAGTTTGATTAAATTATTTTTAAAATGTTTAATTAAATACATAAATTTTAGCAAAAATTATAGCGGCAGAAAAATGCTCAGCAAATTTTCAATTAATACCATCAAATCATATTCCCCGTATTATAAGCTGTAATATTTATTATAGAAAGGAAGTGTTATACACCATTGCAAGGAAATTGAATGGCATTTTTTTAAAAATATTTTTATAAATGTAATCAGAATGTTAAAAAAAAAATTATTTGTGAATAATTTATTTTTAAAAAGTAATAATTATGGAAAATCGACCAAACACCACCAGTTTATAATTGATCACTTTTCAAACACCACTCCTAGCATTTTTATACTGAACATAAGGAATAATTGATATCCAAATTTTTTCAAAATTGGTAGAAATATATTTTGTTTAAAATAGCCTACTTTTTTAGTCAAACACACCACAGAAAGAAATCAGAGTAAAGTTACAATACATGCAACCTAATCACAATCCCATTACCCGGAGTAAAATTTAAAAAACCTTTTGCAATGGTTGTAAACTAAAAGATCTTGATGATGATGCCAGTAAAGAAGCGGGATCAAGATTAGGATGAGTGACTGCAGTTGAATCATAGACAGTAATATCTAAATATGTTTGTTCTGACTGCAGCTACAACATGGATATAGTGTGTCATGTAGTCCATGTCACAAACTGAATGTTTTGATGGTCTAGTAGTTTTTAGTAGCATAGTACCTATAATTTCTTCATCTGACTTTGAATCTAATCACTATGCCATCAGTTTTCGATAAACTTACATAGTCATAGTTGGATAATCAACAGAAAAGGTTAAATGAGGTCTATCTTTCTCTACAAGAGAGAATATTCAGTATTTACTGGAGTCAATTTTGATTCATCATCTTGGTGTACTATTTAGACACATTTGAGGAATAGTCATCATAGTGTTTACTAGACTACTATTGTGACTTAAGTGGGTAAGAATTTTATAATCCTGTCTGGTTACACACCTGTAATTTCAGAACACTGAGTAGTGCTTTTGGTGTGAGTCGTGAAGTGTTTCTTTGCACACAGATACTAATATCCCCTATAATATTTTGTTTTAATTGACAAAGAGTTGATAAGACCAAAATTATTTATTCCTTTAAAAATGCTGTTCACGAAAGGGAAAGAAAACCATACCGCAATTGAATTATCTTTATAAAATAAAACTGGGTTTGTTCCCTTTGGAAGAGAATGCCTTAACATCACATAATTGACCGTTAATTAAATTATACTTTAATTTTTACATTTCTATTTTATAAATATCATAGTTACGTGTTAAGTTTGCTTAATTAACAATTTGAGACAATCAATTTCTTGATGCGCTTTATCACTAGTTTACGTATGTGACGCCATTAATACCAAAATGTTTATTGAATCAGTTAGAAGAGAATATAATTACAAAAAAGCAACAACTAAATTTGATCAAATAAATTAATAAAATCCTATTAATGGAACGAAATAATTATTTTGAGAAAAAAAAAATGCACTTCAAATTTTGTAGAAATGATTCATTTTGATTGAATTAAAATGCTATTGAAATTGGATTTTTCTTTATAAATCAGAGAAATTAGGATGCTATCTTAGGAGTTGAATAATTGATTGATGTGCTAAGTGTGTTTCTTTTTTTCCCGTTAGAGTGAAGAAATCATTGTTCGCAAAGATATGTTATTGCAAAGGGCAGCAACTTTTTGAATGCTTCCTCGTGAGAATTGTTTAAAACCTCTGCATTTCTTATAACCATAAGCAGTGGAGTCCCTAGGGGCGCCTGGGGCTGAATACGCCCAGTGACTCCCACACAGGAGGAATACACCTATCAGGTGGCTGACACCCTCACACATGGACGTCATTTGGGTAGAGCGGGGAGGGGGGGGGGGCATTTGTCCCCTCCTGAATTTGCAGTTTTTTTTAAAATTGTTTTTGTTTTTTATATAGGTCTGAGTATCTAGGACAGTAGAAAATGAAACTTAGTTGAAAATAAGAAAAAGAAAACAAAATTTTCGTTCATTTAAAATAAAAAAAACATAAATCATAATCTGGCAATTCTAATTTCAATTGCTATCTAGGCCTACTGTGGCGCCTCCACAACAAGCAGGACAAGTTTTGGCTTTGCACCTTCCCCCCTCCCTTTTTTAATTAAAAAAAAAAAAAAACCAACAACTGAAATGACGTCATGCCCTCACTTGGGGAAGACAACACATGGAAATAGTTAATTGACAGAGCTCGATCAAGATGGTTTCTAAACACATCAAAGTTTAATATAAGAATAGTGTGCAACTGTCACCAGGATAAGACGCCATCATATCAGGTTGCCATAAGTATAAGAGATGGGTGGCAACAGAGCAGGCCGACTCGTAGGGGGTTCATTGAGAAGTCCGATAGGGTAACAGCATAAGTTTAGAGCCCTTGATGAAAACAACTCTAGTGACGCCACCGACCATAAGATTAAATAGGTAACATAACGTATACAACGCTGGAGACGTAAGCTTATGCTAGTTAGAGTAGTTACCAGGCCACTACGGCATATCAGTATACCGTACTATAGTAATCACATGTTACTGTACATTAATAGGGTGCGTTTCTAAATTACACTGGCCAGATGCAGTATTGCCAGAAAATAATATTCTGTAAAAAACACGTATTAAATATAATGTTATTTGTCTGATGAGCTCTCATTGCCCCCCCCCCCCCGATTTCCATGTTTACCACATTTGGGGTAATTTACACCAGTACTCCCACCACTGAGTTAAAATAACACCAGTACTGAGACAGAGGTCAGTTAAAAACCAGTTTGGGGAAAATGACGTCACTGAACTTGAACCCGGAAACAGTTGCTCTCCTTTGGGGGAAAAAGAAGTCGCTGGGCCTGCATTTTGATAAAATAATATTCCCTGTGTGTAAGGGTGTGACCCTTACCGCTAGTGTATTTTACTGTATTTCAAGGTTTGCTTGCAGTTATATTCAATGGTCTGTCTTTATTATGGAGGATAGTATCTAAGAATCGAGTGGAAAGGTAAGCACTTATTTTCTAATTTTAATAATTAATTTCGTTTTGTTACATATTATTATTATATTGTTTTAAAGATTCGCTTTTAAATTAATATATCAAAATAGCCCGAAGCCCAGTCTTCCTACCAGTTCCTACTGAGGCCAATCAAATGTTTTTTTTTATTATTCTTAGTTAAAAATTGTATACTGTATACTCCCCTCATACACATTTACACTTAAAGTTTAAAGACCAACTTACCTCTGAGGTCATGATGATAATAATAACAAATATTGACAAAATAAACATTGAGATGATTCTGATTCATCATTAAGTTGAAGTTGAAGTGTTGAACATACTTTCTTTACTTTCTACATCACACAAAAATAAATAAATACAAGTCTTGGATTTGGGAAGATTTTTTACTTTATGGAATACTTTATTCATGATTTTGTATTTGCTAATTTAAGTAATTTAGAAAGACAAGTCAACCATCAATTTGAGTAATATTTTATTTATTTTATTTAAATTAAATTTAAAGTATGTTAGTTGATGTTGATTTTTTTTTGGTGCGGCCTTTAAACTTTAACTGTAGTGATGATAGTTAAGCCATGTTGGTGTAGGGCCAATGATATTTAATTGATGCACTGATTTGGTTTAATCATAAAGTAAATAATATAGAAAGTTATTATAAAGATTAAAAGATGAATACTTATGACTTATACTTATAAAGACGGTTGCAGCATTCAATTTAATTGATTCATATAATATAATTATTAGGCAGCATCATTAGGCATATCATATATTATATTATTAGTAGTTAGTTTTGTTCTGTACATCTAAATCATATTTGTCACTTGTGGGCCGAGACTGAGAGTCTAAATAGTGTAGTGAAAAATAAATTACTCTACATACTCAAATATAAGATGCTAAAAACAATTAATATTAGTCGGTTAGTATCTAGTATGTTTTAATAGTAAGTAGTAATTATTACCCACCATAGAGAATAGGTCAGTGCCTATACTATAAGTATATTATAGAGATAATCTAGGTAGTTTCAAGTTTGTCTATTCATTGTAAATGGGCTAAATAGAGGAAGTTTTGTAAATTAATATTGCATTGTAATTATGAAAGTCAGAAAAGAAATATAATTATTTTAAGTTCTTTAAAAAAATATCACTCAATTATAACTGCGAGGCCAAACTCTTCAAATTTAAAAATAATTTTATTGTCATTGGTTCATTCAAATGTGTAGGTCCCTAATGGATCTATTGATTGAAAAATATTTAATCTTAAATATGCCTAGGCTTAAAAAAAAAAGGAAAAATATGTCAAAGTATTGGGTAATATTTCTCATATGTTTCTCTCTTTTTAATAAATTAATAAAATTGCGCTAATATACACATGTAAAACTATTAGCTGGCTAGGACTTAATGACAATTAACAGCAGACCACATTCTTTTTCCTGCTTGTAAAGAGAACATACTTCATTCTGAATCAGCTTATATAAGAAATGATGCAGGTGTTAGCTATGTTAGGGACGATCAAAGTAAAATTATTTCATGATTGGCTCTTATCTTAATCTTTGCCACTGGCTTTTACTTCCTTCATGGGGAACAGTAATAAAATTTTCAAAAGTGGGGCATGGAAGGAGGGGGGGGGGGGG
>CAXITT010000372.1:756488-779840 GCA_964033795.1 Lymnaea stagnalis | reverse complement strand
CCCCCCCCCCCCCACTCTATGGATTACACGTGGCGTCTAGAGGCAGATATCTCGAATAAAGGTTTATATATTATATGCTTTAATATTTTGTCCATTCTATCAGCCAGTAATTTTTTTAACAAAAAGCTTTAGTTGTGATGATCATTGACAATGGAATCACTGTACAGGGGATCGGACCAAGCATCTTGTATATTGTTAATTTATTTCCCTTACAGAAAACATGTCTACACTGTCAATGTTATCCTAGTTCCTTCCAATTGTTGATCGCCAAATTTATATTTAAAGATATGTGACATTTTATTTTATTAATCTTGTCATTTGCATTGTAATTATAATATATTTGGTTATGATTATACTTACCACCCTCTCCCACCCGCCGTTGGCTCTACAACAAGTAACTTGATACAGGCAACTTATGTGATCTACAGCAGCGTTTCCCCAAACTTTCAAGTTTGGCGTAACACGTTTTGAGATTGCATCATGTACCGGTCCCAGATTTATTAATTGCATTTTCTTTTTATTCGACCATAAGTTTTCATGCAGGGCGGACCACCGTTTGAGAGACACTGATCTATACCAAGCATGCTGTCCATAACCCACGCCACAAGCGATGACCAGTCAATATCAAACACAAGCACTGACTACCCCCAACAATACCCCACGCACGCACTGATCACCCCTAAGTCAATAGCCCCCAAAAGCACTGATCATCCCTAAGTCAATAGCCCCCAAAAGCACTGATCATCCCTAAGTCAATAGCCCCCAAAATCACTGATCATCCCTAAGTCAATAGCCCGCACAAGCACTGATCATCCCTAAGTCAATAGCCCCCAAAATCACTGATCATCCCTAAGTCAATAGCCCGCAAAAGCACTGATCATCCCTAAGTCAATAGCCCCCAAAAGCACTGATCATCCCTAAGTCAATAGCCCCCAAAAGCACTGATCATCCCTAAGTCAATAGCCCCCAAAAGCACTGATCATCCCTAAGTCAATAGCCCCCAAAAGCACTGATCATCCCTAAGTCNAAGACCTGAGTGGTGCCTAAGGTCATTAGAACTGGCCATCATGGCCATTACATTGTAATGGAATTGCTTAGTGTCATTTTTACTGGGACTCAACCACATCTCAACCACAAAGGGCTTTTCACAAGAACGCAGTCTTACCAAAGTGAATACAGTTCTTTGCGACAGTAGTTCTTTTGTTTGGGGCTCATGAGGTTCACACTGCAATCCAACCAGGTCATAGGTTATTAATGAAGAAGATTTTTCTTTAAAAAATTTTTAATTTGATTATAACTTATGTCTTCATAAAAATTTTAGCTTGAGAAATAAGAATAATTCAGTAGAATCTAACAATAAATAAATTGGTTCTTCTGTTCTCAGGAAAGAAAAATTATTTACCACCATCCTATCTTATTTACGGATTTGGATTTCTGTTTAAGGTAAAGTATGACCTCCTGCAGTAGATGTAAACAACAAGGTTTGTTAGTTGTTTGTTTGTTAAGGTGCCATGCAAGGTTTATTAGTTAATTGTTTGTTAAGGTGCCACACTGTTTTTTTATTATAAAAAATTAGCATAAAATTAAAAAATGTATTTATGGAAGTTAATGAAACCAATCGATCTATCAATATATTTCCTACTGCTCATAGTTGTATTCAAATATTTAAAATAATTATAAAAATAACTTTGGTTTCCTGTTTAGCCCATTAAATTGTTTTCTTCATTGACTTAGCTTGAGGAAGGCAGTGTAGAGAGACACAAAGGTGAACGAAAGTTAAGAACAGCGGCTGAAGATGTGATGGAGCGCCAGGATGAAGACACCTTCCTCGTGATATCCGACAGCAGTGATGATGAAAATAAGGATTCCAGGGAGAAGAAGACCGTTGCAGAGTTGCCCGCATCCAGCGAGGCCAAGACTTCTGAAGCTCACCCGACGCCAGCGAGTAGTGAATATATGTTCGCAACGGCCTGCCCCACCAGCTAGATACTGTGTGCTGACCTTCTTGGGGTCGTTGACCTCTGGTCAATCACGGCATGCGAGGACGTCGCTGGGCCACGGAATCGAAACCATTGCGATTGGCTCCGGTCTGACGCTTGTACCGTTTGTCTCAGGCTCCCCGACCGAAGTACGACTTGACTGGTACAACTTGACTGACGCACAGGATGAATCCCGATAACGTTCCAAATATCCCGTAAGAAACGATTGGCGGGTTACATGTGTGGAGTCTGGATTGAATGGGTCAGTAACCTGACTGTGTAGTTACTGGTTGTATTGTTTGGATTGAATTGGTCAGTAACCTGACTGTGTAGTTACTGGTGGGTATGTCTGGATTGAATTGGTCAGTAACCTGAACCTGACAGTGTAGTTACTGGTTGTATTTTTGGATTGAATTGGTCAGTAACCTGACTGTGTAGTTACTGGTTGTATTTTTGGATTGAATTGGTCAGTAACCTGACAGTGTAGTTACTGGTTGTATTTTTGGATTGAATTGGTCAGTAACCTGACTGTGTAGTTACTGGTTGTATTTTTGGATTGAATTGGTCAGTAACCTGACTGTGTAGTTACTGGTTGTATTTTTGGATTGAATTGGTCAGTAACCTGAACCTGACAGTGTAGTTACTGGTTGTATTTTTGGATTGAATTGGTCAGTAACCTGACAGTGTAGTTACTGGTTGTATTTTTGGATTGAATTGGTCAGTAACCTGACAGTGTAGTTACTGGTTGTATTGTCTGGATTGAATTGGTCAGTAACCTGAACCTGACAGTGTAGTTACTGGTTGTATTTTTGGATTGAATTGGTCAGTAACCTGACTGTGTAGTTACTGGTTGTATTTTTGGATTGAATTGGTCAGTAACCTGACTGTGTAGTTACTGGTTGTATTGTCTGGATTGAATGGGTCAGTAACCTGACTGTGTAGTTACTGGTGGGTATGTCTGGATTGAATTGGTCAGTAACCTGACTGTGTAGTTACTGGTTGTATTGTCTGGATTGAATGGGTCAGTAACCTGACTGTGTAGTGTTACCGGTTACTGCTATTCCATTTCGTCCAACATTGATTTGCTCATAACTTTAAGTTGTCTTCAAGGTTGCTGGGGGCCGACCTTTGTATGTAACATGTCCACTACGTCCTTTGAATGTAACGTGCACACTACGTCTGACTAACCGGTTTACAGAGGTGGATCTGTTCAATGCATTCATAGTTCGGAGTCCACAGGGTCATGATATCTTTGTGTCTTCTTCACAGTTCATTTAACCCTAGCGATCACTTCTACAAGGGTCACATATCGGAGTTCTGCTGGCATGGGTTGTCTTTTAATTTCAACGGCAGTGAAGATATTCACACCCATGCTAGCTAGATGCCTTCCTGTAATTTTTTTTTTCCGCATGGTTTCTCAGTGCAACCATTATGATTGGTGAGAGAGAGAGAGAGAGCATCGGTTTCTGTACTAATAAATCAAGTCTCAGGCTGCAAGTTTTAAACATATCACTGCGTTCGTGCTGCCTGCGTAAGCCGTAAGCTCGCTGGTGTAGTTTCAAGGCCATGAAGTTCAATGCACCCCAGGTTTTTTAGTGTGATTTTTACCACCAACAGCCAATAATTGGTATTGATGACGCAAAATAACAGGGACAGTTCGTTAATTAATTCATGTATGGTTTCTTTCCGTTTCAAATGTTTACACAGCATGTTGATCATCGAGCAAATGGCGTCACCCCCATGATGCGTCACTGTGTTCGCGCGTATTTTATGGAGCTCGAAATTCAAAATCCCATGCTCCAACAAAAATAACGGGAGCGGGGGTCCCCAAACGAAACGCAGTCTTTACCATCTTATCCCAAATAACAGGTGTGTCCATAAAATTAGAGCATTCAATTAGTATTACTATTATTATTATTTTTTAATTGTAAAAACCCATTTGAGTTTGAGGTAGTGTTCTGGAGCAAATTCTAGTTCCGACACTTGCCACACAAGGGGCCTATTATTATAATACGTAATCCGTAATAGCTAAAAAGTGTTCCGACACTGGCCACGCATGGGGCCTATTATTATAATGCATAGGTAAAGGTGTTCCAACTCTGGCCACACGTGGGGTATATTATTATAATACATAAATAAAAGTTTCAGACACTGGCCACACGTGGGGCCTATTATTAAAATTCATGCTGAAGGTATAGGTTAGAGCGAGGCACAAGTTTGACTTCTGGCCAGGGACAACCAGCGATTCTCCTCGCTTGTAAAACTCCAATTCTGTGCGCCCCATCCCAGCGTTACGGGAAGTGTTTACTTGGCGTTTGTGGGGGGGGGGGGAGGGGGGGGGTGTTATGGTGAAATGAAACACGGTCTGTGAATGATCTTGTCATGATGTTACCTGCTCATGAAGCATGGTTTCACATACTGGGACTAAATTTAGACAAGGGCAGGCCAACCTGCCTCTTGAAAGTTTGTTCCTTAATATTGACTTTCCCCCGCATACATCAAACTTTAATTGCATGTGTCGATTTAGTTGGCCATTCTTGTAGTTGGGGGAGATTCCACGTACATTTACCGAGTCTTGTTCGATGGAAGTTCAATTTAGTTGGCCGTTGTTGTTTTTCGGGGAGATTCCACGTACATGTACTGAGTCTAGTTCGATGGACATTAGTTCAATTTAGTTGGCCATTCTTGTAGTTGGGGAGATTCCATGTACATGAACTGAGTCTAGTTCGATGGACGTTAGTTCAATTTAGTTGGCCATTCTTGTATTTGGGGAGATTTCATGTACATGTACTGAGTCTAGTTCGATGGAAGTTAGTTCAATTTAGTTTGCCATTGTTGTATTTGGGGGAGATTCCACGTACATGTACTAAGTCTAGTTCGATGGAAGTTATTTCAATTTAGTTGGCCGTTGTTGTATTTGGGGAGATTCCATGTACTGAGTCTAGTTCGATGGAAGTTAGTTCAATTTAGTTGGCCGTTGTTGTATTTGGGGAGATTCCATGTACATTTACTGGGTCTAGTTCGATGGAAGTTGGTTCAATTTAGTTGGCGGTTCTTGTATTTGGGGGAGATTCCACGTACATGGACTGGGTCTAGTTCGATGGAAGTTGGTTCAATTTAGTTGGCGGTTCTGATTCCATGTACATGTACTGAGTCTAGTTCGATGGAAGTTAGTTCAATTTAGTTGGCCGTTCTTGTATTTTGGGGGAGATTCCATGTACATGTACTGAGTCTAGTTCGATGGAAGTTAGTTTAATAAAGTTAGCCATTCTTGTAGTTGGGGTGATTCCACGTGCATGTACTAAGTCTAGTTTGATGGAAGTTAGTTTAATATAGTTAGCCATTCTTGTAGTTGGGGAGATTCCACGTAAATGTACTGAGTCTAGTTCGATGGAAGTTAGTTTAATATAGTTAGCCATTCTTGTAGTTGGGGAGATTCCACGTAAATGTACTGAGTCTAGTTCGATGGAAGTTAGTTTAATATAGTTAGCCATTCTTGAAGTTGGGGAAGATTCCACGTAAATGTACTGAGTCTAGTTCGGCTGAAGTTAGTTACGGTAAATGTTTATCTCCCCTCTCCAATAACTTAAAATATTCAGGTCATTTTGCAGTGACTTTATGCTATTTACCCCCTCATAATCGAAACCAGGGGCGTCTTCAAACTTTTAAACAAGGGTCCGGATCACTGTCCTCAGAAACTGTCGGGGACAGGGCCATAGTTTGAAGTGAACAAAATATGAACGACTTCTATTCATTATGCACACATTTCATTTATAGTGATGGAGGAAAAAAATCAATAACATGTTTAAAATATAAAACAAATGGGTCCAACATAAACTTAATTTTTTTTTTCAAGGGAAAGTGTAGGTCTGATTTTGACCAATGAGATGATCAATGTCCGGTGCCAAATGTGTTGCTGAAAGTCACGTACTTTTACGGCGGCCATGCGTGTCTGATCTGGCCCTTGGCCCGTTATTTGATGATCCCAGATCTACACTGAATCCGCTTCCGCCATTTGAAGTTTTTTTGGTTTTTTTTTTAAACAATATTTCGTAACCGTAAAGGTTTGATATCTTTTTTTTATTTTTATTTTTTACATTTTTTATATTTTTTTTTCAATTTTGCCAAATCGAGCGTTCTCTCTTCCACCCTGTTCAGTCATATTGTTTATATGTGGTACATGTCCACATGGCGTTTATCTGCTGGTTCTGATCAGTCATATTGTTTATTTGTGGCAACCCCCCCCCCACACACACACACATACACACACGTCGTTTCTCTTGTGATTCTGTCTCATACCTTTATTAACGCAAACCCTGCCACAAACAACACTTGTGTGTTTCATAAACCTATCAGGGTTTAAGATGATTATGACTTTTTTTTTAGACACAAGCTGTCAGGCACGCCGCATTCATCGGGTCCTCTGCCTACTGTGCTCTACACCGAGTTCTGCATCACTAACCTCTCAGTCTCGGCCAGGGCAACCCATGAACCTATACAGACAGGTTTCGATTGTAGAAGGATTTCCGTTCCCCGAGGTCGTTTGTTATTTGTTATATGTTGTTTTTTTTGTTTTTTTTTTTTTGGTGACGTTTGCCTCATACTAACTGCATGCGCACTATCTGTGCTTACGATGCAATCCTAATTTCAGTTGTGTTATTCAGCAAAACGCTAAGATAGAACGAGATATATGAGCTAGAATATCAAATTGATCGTGGCCCCTTAATATTTAGTAGAAAGATACGATATTACTGGTTAAGAGTTCATTTTAATTTTAAAATATTAAAAAAAAAAAAAGATGATATAAATATAATTTGTTAACACAATCTTTAAATTGTCATTTTTTTTATTATAGCGAATGTTCGTAAACCGAGAACTGCCTGTAGTTAATCGTTTGTATGGCTTAAGATAATCTGAAGTTGATGAATTTATTGATTTATTTATTTATTTAGGCATTTTTATATAGCGCTAATCATAAAGCTCTAAGCGCTTTACAATTATTAAAACATGTAAACTAAGTAAATACAAATGAGGCACTAGGATAGTAACTACTATTCTATAGAAACAATGAAAACGGCTATAAAACGAGGACACTTTGACACTTCAGGATCAACCCGAAACAGAAAATGAGGTAGGGCAAGGAGGGTGCATCACAGGTCATAGGCGGACTTAAACAGATGAGTTTTAAGGGACTTTTTGAAAATGGACGAGGTTTCACTATGACGTATAATATAATATGGAAGGGGAGCTGGTTCCAGAACGTGGGCCCATGGAAGCAGAAGGAGCGTTCACCGATGGTCTTAGTTTTAGTTCTTGGGATTGAGAGGGTTCTACTGTCAATGGAAGAACGTAGTTTCATAAATTATTTTTTCTCAAATCAAGTGTAATGTTGTTTTTTGGGTTTTTTTTTTTTACAATGATGTGTTATACCCATTCCTGCAACGAGTCTGCAATGACAACAGTTCCCAAGTATTTTCCAGATATTGGACCCTTTAAATTTGATGATAATAACCCACTTCACATGTCAGACGTTTTCTACTAGCTAAAGCACGGGTTATGTCTGTATAATGCAATAAACGTGACATACACATAATACTCCAGTTATGCAGAGATACGGGACTATGACTCCCTGACTCCCCCCCCCCCCCGAAATGAGTTACAATCAGCTATTGAGTTACATAACTTGGCGTCCGACTTGGACGCTGTCCTCGTGTAGTTCGCGTAGTCAGGAAATGCTACGGGACAAACTGTTGGTCCGGACCTCATTTCCAACGCCTTCATGTGTTGCGTAGCTTCTTGATGGGTTGCGTAGCTTCTTGATTGGTTGCGTAGCTTCTTGATGACTTGCTTAGCTTCTTGATGAGTTGCGTAGCTTCTTGATGGGTTGCGTAGCTTCTTGATGGGTTGCGTAGCTTCTTGATGACTTGCTTAGCTTCTTGATGAGTTGCGTAGCTTCTTGATGGGTTGCGTAGCTTCTTGATGAGTTGCGTAGCTTCTTGATGGGTTGCGTAGCTTCTTGATGGGTTGCGTAGCTTCTTGATGGGTTGCGTAGCTTCTTGATGACTTGCTTAGCTTCTTGATGAGTTGTGTAGCTTCTTGATGAGTTGCGTAGTTTCTTTACAAGTTACGTAGCTTCTTGACTATGTACAGAGCGGAAACTTCGCCTTTACTGGTAAGGCTTTCAATCTGTCAAATGGAATGAGTCTTGAATGACCAGTTAGTTTTGTAAAATCAGGAAACAAACAAACACAGCACGCAGCCACCATCTGTGCACAAGTTGAGACTCACGCTGAAAGAGGGTGTGGAGAACCTTCATTTGATTGGGGATATTCACGAACGGGAAAAACAAAAACAAAAACAAAAAACCTTTTATTTTCGAGGAGAAAAGAGCGTATTGCTTTGGTGAATAACATTTCTGCTTTCGTAGCATTTGTTGTTGTCATGGTTTGGCCGAGTAAACATGGATCAGGGGGACGTCACCGTGAGATGGGAGGAAAGAAATTATTCAGAGTAAAAGGATACATTTTACTTTAAAAACTCTATCATTGGGTCTGTTGTAATGAACCCTTCTTAACTTACACTGGAATCGAGGTTAGAAACAAACAAACATGGTTTCGGAACCAAACCAAAGTGGTAAATGTAGGCGGCAACCACGGGCAAGCTACTCTGTTTTACAAAAAAATTGAACTTGGCCCATGGTAGGTACACATCTAATGACGTACTGCGTCTTTGTAGCTTGGTACACATCGATTCCTCCAACACTTTTTCAAAGTGACACTTTTAAGTGGATCTCATTTTACAAAGTTATGCCCTGTCAATTTTTATTTTTTTTATTGGTTCTCGGTTTACAATTCGAATCCGCGTAAGACACCACACGTTTCCGTGCCGTATGAAAGGCTCTGGGTTTGACACGCCAAGTTCCCGGGTTCACGAAAAGCTGAACTGATACTGTTACACAGTGACTCACTGCCAGATGTATGGATGTCCCAAGTTTAAACGCCAGACACACGTCCCCCGTCGCCAGATCACGGCAAATATTTGCTGCGTTAGACAGCGGGCGACAGCCCTCGGTTGCATACCGGTAGAAGTTAGTGAGGACAAATGAAATTCAGCTCTTCATATGCGCCTATTGTAAGTGTGCACCAAGACGGTTCAGATGCCCTTATTGTAGGCGGTAACCACGAAGGTTCAGATGCACCTATTGTAGGCGGTCACCAAGAAGGTTCAGATGCACCTATTGTAGGCTGGTCACCAAGACGATTTAGATGCACCTATTGTAGGCTGGTCGCCAAGACGATTTAGATGCACCTATTGTAGACTGGTCACCAAGACGATTTAGATGCACCTATTGTAGGCTGGTCACCAAGACGATTTAGATGCACCTATTGTAGGCGGTCACCAAGACGGTTCAGATGCACCTATTGTAGGCGGTCACCAGAAGGTTCAGATGCACCTATTGTAGGCTGGTCACCAAGACCTAAGTTGTCATTCAATGTTGGGCGGTGGTGGTGGCGGTTGGACAAACGTGTCGACTTTAATAACTTCACTTCCCCTGACCAGTTGGTTTAACACGACTCCTGCCGCCGATGGTATTAATTTTTTTTTTTTTAAAACGCTGTCAGGTTTGGCAGTTTATTATTGTGTGTGTGTGTGGTGGGCGGGGGGGGGTGTCTTCGAGAAGGATACTACGCGGGGATACTCCAGTGTTGTCTCGGATTCAAATAGGGCTTCTATATCCCATCTGTGACACAGAGGCACGGGCACCCGAGTACAACTGTCGGTGCTCAGACAGCTTATGTTTAACGTTTTGTTAAAAATATATTTTACACTGGGATTCGAATCATAGTGTACAGTCTTTAGTGTCTTAACCTTAAGACCAAGTTTCAAAATCAAGTTTTTGCTAGCATGGGTGTTTGCTTCTGCTGCATATGTTAAATGTCCGTGGATGGCTTGATACTTGATACCTGTGTCCTCCTCGGAGCGCGTGCCGTGGCCGTTTCGTTGGGGGATTTCCGGATGTGACGCCCAACTGTTCGTACGGGGAATAATCGGATGTCACGGGGAAGGTAAACGGTGCAGTCAGCGAAAAAAAAAAAAATAATCAATGCATGTAACTGGGATGTAAGCTTGTTAGGTTGTACAAAACTATCAGTGCATTTTACTGTGGGCAGAGCTTAACTTTACGGTCGGGTCTTTCAGTTTGACATTTGGATTACATCACCGTCCTGCACTGGTTGCAGACAGAATGGAAAAAAAAATCTGAGCTGAACCGCTTTAAAAAATGTACATGACTCAATTGAGATGTTTATGAGGCTTTGGTTGGTGAAGTAAATAATGGAGTGTGCTATGTACGGAAAAGAATGATCATCGCGGATATTCCCAAACTGTGCCGTGCGGCACCCCGGGGTTTCCTGGGCCTGGGGTGGGGGGGGGGGATAAATCTTTGAAAATTCGCTGTTTCGCACACGGCGCTGTGGGTCAACCTGGATGCGGCAAGGGCGCCAGGCAGTCTGTTAAAATGTTTTGGAACTTCTGGGTTTCAAGTAATTAACGTAAATGTTGAATGGGTTTTTTAAAAAAAAAGAATATTGACCAAAGTCTTGTTGAGCAGTTGTTTATAGCTGGCAGGTTACACGTTGAGCTAGCTGCTAACATTTCGTAACCATTTTATTGCTGGCAGGTTACACGTTGAGCTAGCTGCTAACATTTCGTAACCATTTTATAGCTGGCAGGTTACACGTTGGGCTAGCTGCTAACATTTCGTAACCATTTTATTGCTGGCAGGTTACACGTTGGGCTAGCTGCTAACATTTCGTAACCATTTTATTGCTGGCAGGTTACACGTTGGGCTAGCTGCTAACATTTCGTAACCATTTTATAGCTGGCAGGTTACACGTTGGGCTAGCTGCTAACATTTCGTAACCATTTTATTGCTGGCAGGTTACACGTTGAGCTAGCTGCTAACATTTCGTAACCATTTTATTGCTGGCAGGTTACACGTTGGGCTAGCTGCTAACATTTCGTAACCATTTTATTGCTGGCAGGTTACACGTTGAGCTAGCTGCTAACATTTCGTAACCATTTTATTGCTGGCAGGTTACACGTTGAGCTAGCTGCTAACTACACGTTGGGCTAGCTGCTAACATTTCGTAACCATTTTATTGCTGGCAGGTTACACGTTGAGCTAGCTGCTAACATTTCGTAACCATTTTATTGCTGGCAGGTTACACGTTGAGCTAGCTGCTAACCTTTCGTAACCATTTTATTGCTGGCAGGTTACACGTTGAGCTAGCTGCTAACATTTCGTAACCATTTTATAGCTGGCAGGTTACACGTTGAGCTAGGTGCTAACATTTCGTAACCGTTTTATTGCTGGCAGGTTACACGTTGAGCTAGCTGCTAACATTTCGTAACCACCCCCTTTCACTTCACCAAATCCGGCTGCGTCACAATTGCCGCCCCGCAGGCGAAAGTCCAAAAGCGGGGCAACAAATTCATGTGGGATTTTCAGAGCTGGTTGATTCACCTGGGGTTGGAGATATGGGGGAGGGAGGGGGGTGGGTGGTTGTTTAAAAAAACATTAAATTGTTCTGATAGGTAAAAATCATTTAAGTCGGAACAATAAAGAAATGCCAGGTGACTTGTGGATCAACAAAGAACTGTCAACTCGAACATCTATGGCTAACACGTCTGTCAAGTCAGATGTGCCCCCTGTGCTTCACGTTTATGGATCGATTCAACCCCCCGACGTGTGTGTGTCCGCCTGTACGCACTTGACGGATGGAGTCTGCTCTTATGTGCATGATGTATTCTATTCTGTATACTTGTTTGTATTTCCTACATGAACTAGTTGTTTCTACATTGTAAGCATTTCTAGCAGCTCGTCCTTATGATCATACCGCGCTAAGATCAAAAGAACTGCCCAGTAACACAACCGTTGCACCTCTTTTTCCCCCACATTCTTTCTTCAACCCTTCTTAAACCTACAGCTCCACACCAATTATTTCTTTCTTTTTACATCAACACACGCACATTTTTCTCTCAAAACATTTTAGGAATATTTTTTTTTTGAAACTTGACTTTTAGAGGTGATTTGGTGCAAGTCTTTTTTTCCCCACCGTAATTTACGCCGATGAGGTTTGCTTAACGGTGGCAGAATTTAAACGGTCGTCCTTATCCACACTAGTGAAATAATTGTATACGTAACATCGCGGGGAGGTGAGCACGGTGAAAGAACGTATGGACATGATGACAGCTCATTGGGGCCGCTGGCAGTGCTAAATTAACCTCGCTCTGTAAAGATGTCGTTACAGGGTTTTCAAAACTTAAGACCGTAGCAGCGGGCATGGACGTTAGCTAAACGTGCAAGATATTCACACCGCGGATTAACACCAGGTATACGATTTCTAACGGAGATTAGGACGGATTTACCGTTACAGCCGTGCGCCCAGTACTTCTTAACCTCTGGCTTGAGTGTGAGAAAAAAGATCACGGGGAAAAAAAAGTCTACGAAAAACCGTAACTTTATTTGTAAGCCCATATACCATAAGTTAACTTAAGTCATTGTGTAGTCAACAAACGATTTCAAAATTATTTTAAAATTATTTTTCATTTTCAGACTTACTATTAATGTATGTATGTGACACACATTAAGCATTGATATGGACTTACAAACTACGGTTAGTAAAAAAAAAAGAAGTTTTCCTTTGCATTTTTTTCTTTGCTCACCTGACAGCCGCGGAAATATATTTTTAAGACATGAAATGTTTCCTAAAATGTTTTGAGAGAAAAATGTGCGTGTGTTGATTTAAAAATAAACAAATAATTGGTGTGGAGCTGTAGGCTTAAGAAAGGTTAGAGAAAGAATGTGGGGAAAAAGAGGTGCAACGGTTGTGTTACTGGGCAGTTCTTTTGATCTTAGCGCGGTATGATCATAACGACGAGCTGCTAGAAATGCTTGCAATGTAGAAACAACTGTTGATGAATGTTTATCTGTTCGGAACAATCAACCTCAACATTAATGACGCTACAGGTGTCGTTGTCAGGGCATTAAAAAAAAATGACACCAGGACATAGGTTTCGACTTTGAGCTCAATACTCGTTAAAAGCTATGTCAAAAAAAAAATAATTTCAGATGCTTCCGTTTAGATGTACAAACCTCTTTAAATATGTAGGTGTATGCGAATGTGTGTGTGAACTTTTTTAATTTTTTTAAAATAAATATGGCTGGCGTCTCCGGAAGTGTGGGGGAAGTGGTTCCCCCAACACCCACACGGCCGTGTCAGTGGTGGAGATTATAGGGATGTCTCAGGGATGTCACTTTTTTTTATTTTTTAGAATAGAGCTTTCCAAAATGTTTGTGTTCGGTGGCACACTTTTTAAGACTCGTGATGCTGCAAGACCATCAGCACAACAGAACGCAATCTGGGAGCTTCACCAGATCAAGTGACGTAGAATCTTCCAGCAACATTCAGTCTCGAATGAAGCACCGAGACGGCGATTGGCGAGTGACCGTAACTGCAGAGACCGTTGAGGCACGTCACGGGGGGGTTCATGGTTGTCAAATACCACGAGACTCACTTTCCCAGGAGTAAGATAGCCCAGGGGGAAACGAAACCGTGGAAAGTTACATAGCGAAGAAAAAAAGAATAAAAAAAAAAAAAGAAACTGATCTGTAAAATAGAAGCCTGATTCTGCATGCAGCTTCCAAAGTAACATCGGAGAGACGGAGGTCCACCCTCCCCCCCCCCTCCCCATGCTACTTTGGAAAGAAGAGGCCTTCCTTGGCCTTTGCCTCAAACACTGGTCGGTGCCTCAAACACTGGCCGGTGCCTCAAACACTGGTCGGTGCCTCAAACACTGGTCGGTGCCTCAAACACTGTGCCTCAAACACTGGTCAGTGCCTCAAACACTGTGCCTCAAACACTGGTCAGTGCCTCAAACACTGGTCAGTGCCTCAAACACTGGTCAGTGCCTCAAACACTGGTCTTGCCTCAAACACTGGTCTTGCCTCAAACACTGGTCGGTGCACGAGGACGGATGAAAGCATGAAACGTTTCGACCTTAACTGTCAGTGGATTTAAGGACGACTGGGAAATGTTTTAGTTCAATTTCTGCTCGAAATATGGCGTTGAACAGGATTTTTAAAATCCTGTTATTTATGGTTTATTTTTAAAATGTTATTTATGGTTCAATTATAGTCTAAAAAATGTCGCCTCGAAACCTAACTTTTTGAATGGTTATTATTTATTTAACTATTAAAAAAAATAATTTTGTGCAAACATTTTTAACAAAAGTTAAGAGGACATTTCAATATATTTCCAACATTCACTGCGAATAAAGACAGAGAATGACGTCACACGATCTCATTTCCTGGACATTAGTTGTTATTTAAAAATCCCTGTTAGGTGTCTGTTCGATTCAAGAGCCGATGTTTGCAAACTCCATTTTTTAGCCAACGTCGTACAGCTTGAGAAGCACCGTTTTGAAACTGAGAAATAACACCAAGTGGTGTAGGCGTCAGTATCATAATAACCCTAAGGGGGTGTAGGTGTTAAGTGTAAGTATTATGTGCCGATGATGATGAACCCTATCAGGTTGACAGTGGTGATGTCACAACGCCGTGGACTGTAACTTTAGCGCAGTATCTCCTGACTTCGTTCACCGCTTTGTTGATCAGGTCGGACGATATTAAGGTATTCTGTTTGGTTTTTAAGACAAGGTAGACAAAAGGTGATTCTCAAACTCTCAGAAAGATAGATATATATATATATATATATATATATATATATATATATATATTAAATAAAAATAAAAATTTAAACCTCGTTTAGCCTGCTATCACATTAGCACGAATCAAAAACCACTGCTATTGGCGCACCGTCCATATTAGAGATAATCCTTGTATTCCCTTTCTTTCCTGGTAGTCAGACTTCCTGTCATCGCCTAAAAACAAACCCATTGCATGTCTTGACGATGCCCCGTGATGATGACTCACGACGAAGTTAACTCTTGTCCTGTCAAATTCTTCAGAATTCCATTCGTGCTCTCAGTCGATCTAGAATAAGCCCATAGGGTCTTTGTCGTCCTTTGTTTGTCATGTTCATTTTTTTACCCTCCCAGTTTTGGTAGCATTTATATGATTACGATCAGTCTAATTTTTTTGTTTTCCATGTTGAATGACTGCGAACTGTTAATGTATGCATGGATAATATGTATTGCCGAATCGAGAGCTCAAAGTGTTTTATAACAAATAGTTCAATAACGGCTTCCTTGGCACACTGGGCATGTGTCCTTAATGAAAACGTTAATGACGAATCAATTGCTCAACGTCCATTCACAATGTTATTCAAGTCAGTCATTGCGACTCGGGAATTATCTTTTTAAGTTATTCATTTATTCTTTGGCGATTTGAGCAATCCGTGCGACACTGTCACGCATCCCCCAAGTGCTGGACTGCCCAATGGGGACCCGATTCTGAACCCAGGCGACAGGGGCCAGCGTCTAATTTTAGACCAGAGAGCCCAACGTCCAATATTAGACCACGGAGACCTAGAAACATCATGTTAGGCAAACGCGTTATGAAAACAGGAGAACTCCGGCTAAGGAGGCCGATACCGTTGTCGAGGGGGGGGGGGCGTAAGATGAGGCCCGGATTGCTGGAGCTAATCGCCTCCCTCCCCGGCTGATCTGTAGCGCTTGGTGGTGGACAGAACGGGCAAACGATCAATAGATCCGTCAGCTTTGGCCGTCGGACTACCGGCCCACAATGACACCTTTGGTCTAAATGGGGGGCGGGGGAAGTCTTGGGGGGGGGGGTTAAGAATAGTTTTGCACCCCCCCCCCCAGCAAATCCAAGCCGGACCTTTCTGGTTGAAATCGAAGTCCCAAAATGTTATTGAACTGGTTTTTAATGTGGAAGAGAATGGCGGAACAATACCTTTGTGTGATGTCGCCAATCTTCATGTGTTACAGTCAATGAAACTAGTCTCCATTCTCGCCCCATTATCTGCCTAACGTGCGGTGGATGGAGTCGTCAACTAGGAGTCTTCCAAACTGTACTCTGTCCCGACTTTTACGTCGCTGTGGGCGCTGACACAACCAGATCTCTATGGACACATGACCCCTGCTTGTCACGTATAGTTGAGTTTGCATCAATTTTGAAAAAACAAAAAAACCACAAAATAATGTGATTTGACTACAATTTGACCAGATGAAAAGTGAAAATGGAGGTGTTTTTTGTTGTTTTTTTCCCCTGGGATTAACATGCACAGCGTCACCGTTGTCCCCCTGCTGTCCCGCCTAGTCATTGACGCATGTGATGTGTAGCTAGAGTTGAACGACTTGAACGGTAACCAGCAGGCCTTGTGGACATGAAGGTGACATTTTAACATCTTCTCTATTGTGTTGACGTTTCCCTTTTTTGTAAAATATACTTTTTTCTTGTAAGCGCGTGGGGTGGGTGGGGGTAGTGTGAAAACTGCCTAACCGTCAAACGTGTGGGTGGGGACGGCAACCGGGTTGGAGACATGTCTCGGTTGGAGTAGCCGCTGTCTTCGTGTACCCGTCTTAAATGAGTTTGTAGACATTTCTTGTTTTTTAGGCGCACGCTGCTCTGCTCTTCATGTGCCCGTCTTAAATACGTTTGGGGACATTTCTCTATTGGTGGTGCTGCTGTCTTCTTGTACCCGTCTTAAATACGTTTGGAGATATTTCTCTATTGCTGTCTTCATGTATCCGTCTTAAATACGTTTGAAGACATTTCTCCGTTGGAGGTGCTGCTGTCTTCATGTATCCGTCATTATTGAAGGGCGAGGTTGGCGGTGGTCGCTCTTGATAGGGGGGGGGGGGCAGTGCTAAAATTAGACGTATTTAATTAACATCCGGGGAGCAGCGTTAAGAAAGACATTAACCGCGTGATAGTGTCATCAACTCTTGTCTAGTGAGGCAAGGCGAAAGGTCGTCATGCAGAGCCTGGACACCGTACGGTGGTTGAAAGACGGTTCTAATATTTTGTGATGGGTCCACGTTAGTTTGTAACTGCAGGCTTGAGGTAGCCTCGTAGAGTGTAAGCTGGGCGATGCTCCAAGTTGAGACATTGTGTCCGACGGGGCTGTGTTGACTTCATTTCATTCACGCGTCCTATCAGGACTTTTATTTTATGAGTTATTTGAATTATATAACTCATTGGTAGATTTTAATGTGGTTGTAATCAGTTTGATTGCCTTTTTTTTTAAAAAAATGACTTGTTAGCCTGATCATATTATCTATAACCTACATATATATATCCGTCATTATAGGTGCATTCTCTCTCTCTCTCCCTCTTAAAAACGTATGTCATTACTTGGTCTATTGTGTTTTCATCGTCATGTGGATTTGTGATGCTCCCCCTTCTCCTTTTGTACAACACACCTTTCCCCCAAAGCTTGTCGTGTTAGAGACTGTTTTATAAGATTAGCATTGCAATGGAGTGTTGTTATCTGTGCGGAATAAAGGAGCACCCCCCCCCCCCCCCCCCCCNCCCCCCCCCCCCCCCCGCCTTTTTGTGTGTCTCAGAGGAACTAGTTCACAGACTTTGTCGTTAACTTCATTGCGTTCAATGGAAAGCTAGAACTCCATAAATCTACGGTACGCTCTACAAGGTGTGGGCACAAGGCTTGCACAAGTGTCCCGTGGCATCTATTGTTTGCAGTGATAACGGGGTGGTGTCACAGTAAGCTTTATACTAGAGATTCATTCTTTTGGACTCTGTTTTCATGACGTGATGACGACTACGGATTTCTGACTACGCTGGTAGAGTTTTGATGACTTGGATAGTAGAGTTTTGATGACTTTGATACTAGAGTTTTGATCACTTTGATAGTTTTGTTTGTAGAATTTTGATGACTTTGATAGTTTTGATGATAGAGTTTTGCTGAACATTTTGATTATTTGTTAACAATATTTCAACATTATAGAATAGTATTATTCCAGGCCGTTTTGTTGTTGTTTGTTTTTGTTTTGTTCCGTCTCTCATCCCATTACAAATTGGTCCCCAGTCCCCACCCTTGTAATGGTTACCTCTAGAAAACATTTAAATATCACATTACTATATTTTATTAGCTTTTATGTTAACAAATATTTGTTTTTTTTAAACTGTGACTTGTTGACTACAGGCATCTCCTTAGTGTTTTCATCGTATATATATTTTCATGAATGGCGCAGTTCAGAAGAACTGTCTCAGCTCAGTAAGCTATGACTGGATGAGCTACGGTCTTTCAAATCACTGGTATGTAGCGGTATTCTCGCACAAAAAAAAACTCCAGAAGTTGCCGGTTCACCTGCATGCGGGCTTTCAATGCGGTGCAGTGCAACACCGCGTCTCAATGATGTGTAGCCCGCAGACCGGCCCGTGTTTACCTTCAAGTCGGATGTGCACCGGATTCTCTGTGGTGGAGTAGATTCGAACTTCGTAAAGGACAGACAGAACAGAAAACGGATACCGGCGCGCTTGTGTATGTGTGTGATCTTAGGGGGACAGTGAAATGGATGACTGTACCCGGCAGCACAGGATATAAGGCGGAGTTATTGCCCTCTCCACTGTCTAGGTATGACGGAATGATAAAGAGAACGTTGTCTTTGCCTCGCCATGTCCTGTCTCTCAACTCTCATCGCCCCCCTGTCATCTGTTTCTTTAATGTTTCGTGTCTCTGTAGTATAAGGTTGACTGGTTGTTCAAAGACAGATCAGACTGAATGACGGATGTGTTGGCACGGCTTCGTACTTGGGCCCAGTTAGTCCAATACATGTGTCAAGACTTCATTTACACGGGGCGCGCCGCTATATTAAGCAAGATTAATACCGTCCCTATAGACTTAATGTAGGTTTAAACCGCTAAATTAAACACGATTAATTCTGTCCCTATAGATTTAATGAAGATTCAAAGTTAGTTAATGGAATACAGTACGCTCATGCCCCCATGGTTGACCGAGTCGATATAAACTTGGAGTTGAATGTCAACTCAGTCTTCCAAAAGTTAAATACGTTTATAACCAGTGAGGGATCCAGATAAATAAACCGATTTTGAACAAATCTTTACTTTCGTTAATTTGTTCCACTCTACGTTCTACTAAAATTGTCCGTGCTCCCTCTACCTGAGTGATATCAATATTATCATACTGTTAACTGTTAACAATTCAGCCAGTGTGAAGGTGGCTACAATGGTGTGGCTTGGAGTCCGAATTATGGATCGATTTTGGCATTAAATCTCTTTCAAGATTAATAGATTTGAGTTCGATGAATGTTGACTTCAATCATGGACTAACGGAACTTATCAAAAATCTTATCGTGCAGACAGAAGGACTTAAGTGCCAGACAAGCAAAGTTCCAAAACAAACACAATTACTTTAAAGCCATTATGATCATTGGTGCTATGTTTGACATTTTAAAAAATGATTTCAGCTTTTAGCAACAAGAGTTTCGTTATGATGGGTGGCGTTCAGTGTATCATGCAAGAACTGGGTTCGACTTTTAGCCACTAAAGTTTCGTTATGATGGGTGGCGTTCAGTGTATCATGCAAGAACTGGGTTCGACTTTTAGCCACTGAAGTTTCGTTATGATGGGTGGCGTTCAGTGTATCATGCAAGAACTGGGTCCGACTTTTAGCCACTAAAGTTTCGTTATGATGGGTGGCGTTCTGTGTGACATACAAAAACTGGGTTCGACTTTTAGCCACTAAAGTTTCGTTATGATGGGTGGCGTTCTCTGTGACATACAAAAACTGGGTTCGACTTTTAGCCACTGAAGTTTCGTTATGATGGGTGGCGTTCAGTGTATCATGCTAGATCTGGGTTCGACTTTTAGCCACTGAAGTTTCGTTATGATGGGTGGCGTTCTGTGTGACATACAAGAAAGTGGTTCGACCTCCAGCCACATAAGTGCCTCAAACCAAATTTTGGCCCAAGCCCCTTTCTCCACCTGTCCACATTGTGTCGCCATTGATAAGATTATATTGATTTCTCATTGATTCTGTTTGTATCATATCGAAGTCAGCTCCAAACAACTTCAATCTTGTCCTATTATGCGTCACATTTCATAGGGGGGGGGGGGGGGTATGTTACCGCACTGAAAACAAGACGCCCCCCTCAGTATATTGAACACCCCCGCACGTCTAAGAGGACTGGCACGAGCCGTGCACAGCTAATGCTGTAGAAATGTCCGCTTTTGTATTCTCTCACATTGTAAGCATTCTGAATCACCTGACACCCGCCTAGCCATTTAAATATGGACCCGATAAGACGCCATTAAATAGGTATGGTTTGGTGGTAGTTAGCCCTCCCTTTGAAATCCCTCCCCCTCCCGGCCAACTCTTGCTCTTATCTTCGTGCCTACTCAGCTTATCTGTGAGATAAGGAGATTTATTAAGTTGTGGGACATAATATAACTCTGTGACTAACGCAGACTTGGAGTAGTATCTTTTTGTCACATGAACATAATGATTTCCATGCGTGCCAATTTAGATTCATGTTAATAAGCATGAGGAGACTAAGAGTCAGGTTAGGTAGGTGGAAAATGAACGTAACAAATTTTGGGAAAGCCTGAAAAAAAGGGACGTAACAAAACAACGAACGTGTCGACAAGAAGCCTTCTTCGGCAAACAAACGACAGTATAAAAAAAATAAATAATAAAAGTAAAAAGAAAAATTAAATTGAAACTTAGCTGCAATGTAGTATCCGAGAGGACAACAAGGGGAATGTGATGGGACGATGGTAGGTAAGAAAGTTCATCCAGGTAATAGGGGATGGAAGAGAGGATTTTACAATATCCCCCCCCCCCCCAAACCGCCCCCCTATTTTCCTTCAAATTCAAATAGATGTGGGGCAATTATCAGATGTAAAACGGTGTGAGAAGATGTTATGAGAACGAATTAACGCGCTTTGTTTAAAGTCACAGCTCGATTTAAAAAAAAAAAAAAAAAAATTGAAAATAATTGAAATCAGTGTTGACGGAGTCTTCAAGAAATATCAAAATAAAATAGTGACCATGCAGCAAAGATGTTGTGTTTTAAAAAGACTAGTAAACCTTCCTGTCCGAGATCTGCGCACAAAGCAAACCAAACCCTGCTATTAACAACTCAGTCTACCGTCAAAGGATGAGCTCCTCCGTCACATTGTTTCTATGTTCTTACAAAGTCAGCTGAAGAATCGTTTAGTACTTTTTTTTTTCGTTTTTTGGTTTCTGAATGTACATTTTAAAAATAATAGGATCCTCGGGTTCATAGTGGTTAGACTTGGATCTCAGATGGCGCATCATGTACCGGTGTTTCCTAACTTCCTTTAACCTGAGCACTTGACTCGACTAGCATTTCCCCGTTTGGCACAGCCCGGTCTAGCACTGCTCCGTTTAGCATTGTCCAGTCTAGCATTGTCCAGTCTAGCATTGTCCAGTCTATCATTGTCCAGTCTAGCATTGTCCAGTCTATCATTGTCCAGTCTAGCATTGTCCAGTCTAGCATTGTTCAGTCTAGCATTGTCCAGTCTAGCATTGCCCTGTCTAGCATTGTCCAGTCTAGCATTGTTCAGTCTAGCATTGTCCAGACTAGTATTGTCCTGTCTAGCATTGCCCCCCCCCACCCCCGCTTTTTGTGTTTTTAAAAGACTAAAAATTTCACCCTGGTATTTACCCCCACCACACACACACTTTTTCCCCCTTTTTTCTTTTCTTCCAACAATCTGCAAATTGCGTAATCTCACGTTTGAAAACACAGGCATCCACTGAGTGTCACGGGTACAGACCCGGGCTACACAGCCAGTCTGGGACCTTTTTCAGAAGTCTCTTATCTGTATAGGTGCTACTACGTAGGTCATAGGTGCTACTACGTAGGTCAGGGAAATATGACAAAAATTCCGAGCCACCGCTGTACCAGACCCCCGGTTGTAGTAAAGTTGTCTACGCTAGACCTAGTGGTGACACGGCCTGGGGGCGGGTTGTGTTCTTGCCAAACCCGTTTCATCTGGGGGGGCCGTAATGATTTTTATCTACACGGTGTCGTTCTAAAGTCTGCCCATTATTTGCTTTACGTCTTTACACCGTGCCGCTGGAATGTGGTGGTTTAGTAGTTTTGGTTGTTTTTTGTTTTTGTTTTTTTTAAAGGTTCTAGGCCGAAGATAAGCCATAGGACAGGATAAACTTTGAAATGACAGTTAATGTATCGCCATTGGCTGTGTATGAAATGTCATACGCATTGTAATTTGCGTGTTACACAGGGTTGATGATTGTGGGGGGTGGGGGGGGGGAATATAAAAAGAATTGATCACTGGTCACACCTGGAATGTATGTCGTTAAAAGTTCCTTAAGCGACTCCAGATTGGATAACCGAAGAGTATTTGTGACGTCGTTGGTAGAGTTGTTGATCATGCGATATCCTAAAAAAGAGACCGGTAGCGAGACTAGAAAGTTGTAGTGTCCTCATTAATTTAGAGTTCTTTCGCATTGAGCCGGTGTAAGTTCAATAAAATAGCCAGTTCATTAAACACGTGCAGAGATGTAGCCTGAACAATACGCAAGCATCCTCCTATGTGCTGAGAACTTTCTCTTCATGCTCTACAATTTATTGCTGTTCTCACCTGCAAGCCAACACAATCCACAGGCTGGGTGTCTTAGATGCAAAACGGGGGACAGGAATTCAGTTGTTAAACATTCCAATTTTCTTGACTTGATGAAAAAAATGAACTCTCACAAACACCCAAGGGACCTGGTGACTGTCGTAGTGGCCGTCTGATCTGCCGTAACGGGTGTTCCAAAGTAGTGTAACCCAAACAACCGAAAAACCAAGACATGTTGTCACATTATGTCATATGACCAGATCAACATGGTTTAGAGAGATGTTGTATTTTGTCCCTTCTTCTTCTTCTTTTTTGTATTAAACAATAATAAACAGGAATGACGTCAAATAAACATGGGTACATTTAAACTGAAAACGGACATTTCACGTCGGCGCGGACTGGAGACTCGCATACGGATAATTAACTGACAACGAGCTTATGGGCGGAGACAAATTGGGGCGTCTTAAAATGTACACTTAAACATTGCAGATTGAATTTCTCGCTTGACACAGTTGAGCGATTTCTACACTTTCGCTGGTGGCGCAAAACACTACTGAAGATGAAAAAAAAATATCTCATCTATCCCTTGGGTAATCATCTGTATGCAGCACTCTAGAGCTCGGTGTTCGGCCGGCACATGGAAGAGATGACCAATGGCTAGGCGCACCCCCCTCTCCACCTTTCTGAGCTTGACATAGCTTGGACTGACTGGGGGGGGGGGGAGGGGGGGGACAACTTTTTTTTTATTTTTACAAGATCTCCCCCCTTCCCTAATCCTTTTTTTTAAAA
>CAXITT010000372.1:685528-720894 GCA_964033795.1 Lymnaea stagnalis | reverse complement strand
AAAACTGGTATTTACATTCTTATAATCAAATATGCGTTTCAAAATTAAAAAATTGCATGTTATTCCCCCCCCCCCGGTAACAGTACAAAACAATATTAACTTGTAACCCCTTTTTAATCTAATGGCCCCCCCCCCATAGTTAATTGATTCTAAAAAGGGGCTCCGGATAATCAAAACAGGCTGGGAACCACTGCTCTAGGCTATCTGAATATCATTAGCGTGTTATCAAACTCTTACATGGCTGTTTTATAATTGGATTGTCGTGATGATCTTTTCATCACTCATTGGCAGGGTTGTCATCATGGTCGAGTCATGACTCATTGGCAGGGTTGTCATACTGGCCGAGTCATGACTCATTGGCAGGGTTGTCATACTGGCCGAGTCATGACTCATTGGCAGGGTTGTCATCATGGTCGAGTCATGACTCATTGGCAGGGTTGTCATACTGGCCGAGTCATGACTCATTGGCAGGGTTGGCATAATGGTCGGTTCATGACTCATTGACAGGGCTGTCATTATGGTCGTGCCATTGCTCATTGACATGGTTGTCATAAATGGTCGTGCCATTACTGATTGACCGGGTTGTCATAATGGTCGTGTCATTACTCATTGACAGGGTTGTCATAATGGTCGTGTCTGTGCTCATTGGCCGGGTTGTCATAATGCATTGAGTTATGATGTTTTTGTGTGGTTATTTCTTAATATGCTGCATTTAAAACTCTGGTGACGATACCATATGAATTACAGTAAATGAGCTTTAAAATGTTATTTAATTTCAAGATAGCTTCTGAATCCCATGTGTTGAAATAGTAGCTGCACCCGCAAGTGCTCAACATTTCTCCGACAGAGCTGCTACATACAAAAATATCATTTATTTTTTTGTTTTTGGTGGTCCAGTTATTTTGGTCCATTTTGCTTCCTCCAACAAAGGAAACTCCATAAGCGTTTTGTCCAATTCAACCAGGGATTAATGTGCGCGAGGTGTTCCTTTCTTTCCCTCCTCCACCGTACACCATTTAACTACTCCATTGTGCAAGTTTAACTATTCCACCGTACAAGTTTAACAACTCCACAGTACAATTTTAACTACTCTACAGTACACGTTTAACTAGCCCCCCCCCCCCCCCCCCCCCCCACCGCAGTGCAAGATTAACTATCCCACCATACAAGTTTAACTATTTCACAAAATACAAGTTTAACCACTCCACTGTACAAGTTTAAACATTCCACAAAGTACAAGTTAAACTCCTCTACCGTACAAGTGTGACTCTTCCACAGTACAAGTTTAACTGCTCCAGCTTACAAGTTTAACTGCTCCAGCTTACAAGTTTTACTACTCCACTACATGATTAATTATTCCGTGGACAAGATTAACTATGAACTATTCTAACACTTAAAGTCCTGGGCTGATCACTTCCAAATGCAGTACAAACTCGCCAGGCAAGGGGGGTGACCTGTACGCGAGAGCATACGCTCACCTGTACTCAAAGGGGGCATCTTCCTTATTGGGGCGTCATCTTCCTTGTTGGGGCGGCATGTGCCCTCCTGTGGGATGATCAGACGGTCTCCCGCTAAGAGACCCGTGCTTAAGCCGCGAGGACACACGTGTGTTGATTTGATAACACCTTTATCTTTGAAAACACCGAGTTCTTGTGTTCTTATGCAAGACGTAACACGGTTGTAGTTCCCGGCGATGCCCAGGTTTAGTTTCGGCCCCTTGACCTATCGATGGACACGTGTATATTTTTTAATTTAAATCTTAAAACAGTTGGGGTATTTTTTTATAAGGGGTTAAATGGGGCTGAAGTTAAAACGAATTAACGTGTGTGTGTGCGCGCGCCACATCATCCGCGTGTGTCTACCCATGTGTGTCAGGGCATATGTGTCTCACCGCATGGGTGTGTGTCACTGCATCGGTGTGAGTGCGTCACCACATTTGCGTTTACGCGTGTGTGTGACTGAATCTTTACGTGTGTGTCACCGCATCAGTGTGTGTGTGTGTCACCGCAACTGTGTTGATGCCACCTTAACATTGACCCCTACCCATCTCCTGTCACACTTGTCGTCCATAAATTTGGACGTAGCGCTGAGCCCCCCCCCCCCTTTTTTTCCAAATTTACCTACTACAACCTCGGTTGTGCTCCAACTACAACCTCGGTTGTGCTCCAACTACAACCTCGGTTGTGCTCCAACTACAACCTCGGTTGTGCTCCAACTACAACNAACTACCAACGAAAGATATTAACGGAACTTATATGGTTCCATATTTCAAGTTTTTTTTTAATTTTTTTTTTTTGTTTTGCTTTTTTTTTTTTTATTACTGAACTTTGACCTTCTTTGTTAGGGGCTAGGGGTGTAACCATCAGGGAAAAAAAACAACTTCTCTGTGCTCCGGTGTATTGTTTTAATACACCTGAGATAAAGAGTGAAACCACGGGGGGGGGCCATAAATTGCTTACCGACACGCGTCCGAGGTAACCGCCCTTGTTTTGAACGATACCTCGGGCTAACAGAATTTCTGCCTTGGACTGTTACGCTGTCTGGTGGGGTGTGCCTGACTCGACGGGCAGAAGACATCCATGTTGGCGTTTAGGTTTCAGGTGAACCATCCGGTCATGTGAAGTTTTCTTATTGTTATGGATAACGATTTGTTGTGTTTTTTATCGAACACCGGATCCAGTTGAAAGACAAAGGGGGCTTATTAGTGGTGTGGAAGATAGATGGGCTATTTTCTTATGTGTGGAATATTCGCCATACGTTCTGGAGCTCAGTATTCAGTAGACCAGGGGTCGGCAACCTTTTGGTGATGATGTGCCAAAGGATGATTTCTTATTCCTTCAGAGCGCGAAGAGCTATAAGTCTAGCATATAAGACGTACATAGACCTATAAGTCTAGCTTATAAGATGTACATAGGCCTATAAGTCTAGCATATAAGACGTACATAGGCCTATAAGTCTAGCATATAAGACGTACATAGGCCTATAAGTCTAGCTTATAAGATGTACATAGCTCTATAAGTCTAGCTTATAAGATGTACATAGGCCTATAAGTCTAGCTTATAAGATGTACATAGACCTATAAGTCTAGCATATAAGACGTACATAGGCCTATAAGTCTAGCTTATAAGATGTACACATGCCTATAAGTCTAGCTTATAAGATGTACATAGGCCTATAAGTCTAGCATATAAGACGTACATAGGCCTATAAGTCTAGCATATAAGACGTACATAGGCCTATAAGTCTAGCTTATAAGACGTACATAGGCCTATAAGTCTAGCTTATAAGATGTACATATGCCTATAAGTCTAGCTTATAAGATGTACATAGGCCTATAAGTCTAGCTTATAAGACGTACATAGACCTATAAATCTAGCTTATAAGATGTACATAGACCTATAAGTCTAGCATATAAGACGTACGTAGACCTATAAGTCTAGCTTATAAGATGTACATAGGCCTATAAGTCTAGCTTATAAGACGTACATAGACCTATAAGTCTAGCTTATAAGATGTACATAGACCTATAAGTCTAGCATATAATACGTACGTAGACCTATAAGTCTAGCATATAAGACGTACAAAGACTATAAGTCTAGCTTATAAGATTTACATGAAGCTATAAGTCTAGCTTATAAGATGGCCATAGACCTATAAGTCTAGCGTATAAGACGCACATAGACCTATAAGTCTAGCTTATAACATGCACATATACCTATAAGTCTAGCTTAAATTTTCACTTAGACCTATAAGTCTAGCTTATAATATGTACATAAACCTATAAGTCTGGCTTATAATATGTGCATAAACCTATAAGTCTGGCTTATAATATGTACATAAATTTTCTAGTCTAACTTATAAGATGCAATTTTAATTATTATGTAATATTTTTTGGGGTCTTCCATGTGCCATTGAAAGCGCTCCATGTGCCAGTTTCGTGCCATAGTTTGCCGACACCCCTGGGTAGACAACTGTTTTGCACCAGTTATGTGGTGAGGCTTACCACCTACTCCCTCCCAATTAGAACTTATCCCCTGCAACCCAAACATAGTTGCTGTGATGGATTAGATGGTCGTGACGCTACAAGCTAATCTATGAGCATTAAGATATCGTGTTAAAAGGTATCATTTGAAAAAAAAAACTAATTATTACATATTGCCCCATTTCACATACATGCATTCAAAGGGGAATCCTTACAACAACAAGAGAAACAAAAATGTATAAACATGCTTTCCTCTTAGGGACATATATCATGTACTTGTCAAGAGGAACAGGCGTTAATTACCTTTTTTAAAGAGAAAACAATTTTTCTTTTCCGTTGCAATTATTTAAAACACTACTGTCAAGCTGTGGCCAGGCATGAGAACCTTGTAGTAGTAATGGAGGTGTCCAACGGGGTGCATGCCATGTGTGCCTTTTCAGTGATGTCCAACGAGTTGCACGTCATGTGTGCCTTGCCAGTGATGTCCCATGGGGTTGCATGTCATGTGTGTCCTGCCGGTGATGTCCAATGGAATGCATGTCATGTGTGTCCTGCCAGTGATGTCCAATGGGGTTGCATGTCATGTGTGTCCTGCCGGTGATGCCCAACGGGGTGCACGTCATGTGTGCCCTGCCAGTGATGTTCCACGGGGTGCATGTCATGTTTGTCCTGCGGGTGATGTCCCACGGTGGTGCACGTCATGTGTGTCCTGCCGGTGATGTCCAACGGGATGCATGTCATGTGTGTCCTGCCAGTGATGTCCAACGGGGTTGCATGTAATGTGTGTCTTGCGGCTGATGTCCAATGGGGTGTATGTCATATGTGTCCTGCCAGTGATGTCAAAATTACTACAAAAGCCATCACTGGTGTAATGAATACTGCAGATAAATTAAAAGTTTAATAAACCTTTAACCTAAAACTTCATGGCTTCAAAAAAGCTAAACATTATTTAATTATTCTTTATCATTAGTGTGTTTGAAACCTTTCTCCTGAGTTTTAGCTACTATTTAAATGTTGAATTGCTCTGTTTAGGATGATGTCTTAGATCACAATTGGTTAAATTTATCAGTTTAGGGTGATGTCTTAGATCACAATTGGTTGAATTGATCTGTTTAGGATGATGTCTTAGATCACAAATGGTTAAATTTATCAGTTTAGGATGATGTCTTAGATTACAATTGGTTGAATTGATCTGTTAAGGATGATGTCTTGGATCACAATTGGTTGAATTGATCATTTTAGGATGATTTCTTAGTTCACAATTTATAATAATAACAACAGGAAATCAGAATGAAAACATTTTGGTATAATTTTTATGAGAAACCTTTATAAATCTTCAATAACAGGCCTGCCCTACTCAAAATGTAAGGCGGGCCGTAATACTTTATGAAAAACTTGTGCGGGCCAAAAAAAAAAATAGGACAAGGCTTGTACAGGCAAAAAGAAAATAGGACAGGGGGAAAAGCTATTAAGGAAATAATAAGAATAAAGAATATTTCGTTGCTTCGCGGGCCGCAAAGAAGGTTCTGGTGGGCGCGGGCCGTATGTTGTGTAGGCCTGCTCAATGTGAATCCCATCATTTGACAAGAGATTTCTGTATGTTAGCAAAGTGTGAAGGGTGGGAACTAGGAAAGGAATGGGGGCTAGGTAAGAAAGGAGAACTCGGAAAGGAATATCTTTACTGCCTATTCTGCGTGCCAATCACTGAATATATCTATCATGTCTAACTCTCGGTACCTATCATGTCTAACTCTATATACATATCATGGCTAACTCTATATACCTGTCATGCCTAACTCTATATACCTGTCATGCCTAACTCAATATACCTATCATGTCTAGAGAGGATTGGGTCTAAGTGTGACCCCAAAATTCTAATCGGTACCAGGAAATACTGAGCAAGGATTTATCTGGCCTATCAATGTCAGTACCTCGGTCCGGTTAATTCTCTGTTTCAGTTATAGCGGCAATACCATTCATGCCCCACATTGTCATTATCACCTTTGTTTTATCATGGGCAATATCAGAGCTGGTATGCCAAGTTGTCTTTCTTGTCTTTGGTGTTGTCTTCGGTGTCAATAAAAATAGGAAACCAAAAGAATGCTGTAGTAAGAATTACATAGTTATCATTATGTGACAAAGCCCCTCCGTAGCGCCCTCCCCACCACTTGCTCCCTTCTCCACCTCCTGCCTTCCAATTTTTTTCTTATTTGTTGGCCCACCACTGAATTAGGAGTATCATGAAATATAAAGATTTATCCATGTTCCCAACTTATCCACCTCTCACTTCTTTTATCCACAGGGGGATCACGTATGGATAGAGCCAGAGAAGCCCGGGGAGTTCACAGTCTCCCTCGGGGCCAAGGTGGTGACCTCCGACTCTGGCCGGATACGACTAGTGGACGACGATGGCCAGGAGCACTGGGTGGACGGCTCACAGGTGCTCCGTCACATGCACATCACGTCTGTCGATGGTGTGGAGGACATGATCAGCCTTGGAGACCTCAACGAGTCCGGCATTTTGAGGAATCTCTTTATACGCTATATGGACCATCAGATATATGTGAGTTTAAAACAATTGCAAAGTACAGTATTAGAAATACAGGTACTGCTATATGGAACTCTCAAAAGTCAAGAGTCCCTGGTTTTCAAATTTACAATTCTAGTTATTTTGAAGCTGTTAAAAAAAAATTCTCCATTTATCGGTTATGGGCTTATGTTAATTAAATTTTATTTTTTAAAAAGCAGTCGTCGTTTGATATAGAAATTAATACAGATCTTCTCCATAGCAAAAAATTCATCTCCCCTGTTTCATTGTCATCTGGTAATTTAATGTTAAATGGCAATCAAAGAACAAATCCTCCAGGATTGTGAACCATCATCTTCACTCTTTTTAACTAACCCAGAACCTTCTAATCCAGTAATGGTCTAATATAAACATGAGTTATTGTAGTACTGTATTTTTAACCTTCTAATCCAATAATGGTCTAATATAAACATGAGTTATTGTAGTACTGTATTTTTAACCTTCTAATCCAATAATGGTCTAATATAAACATGAGTTATTGTAGTACTGTATTTTTAACCTTCTAATCCAATAATGGTCTAATATAAACATGAGTTATTGTAGTACTGTATTTTTAACCTTCTAATCCAATAATGGTCTAATATAAACATGAGTTATTGTAGTACTGTATTTTTAACCTTCTAATCCAATAATGGTCTAATATAAACATGAGTTATTGTAGTACTGTATTTTTAACCTTCTAATCCAATAATGGTCTAATATAAACATGAGTTATTGTAGTACTGTATTTTTAACCTTCTAATCCAATAATGGTCTAATATAAACATGAGTTATTGTAGTACTGTATTTTTAACCTTCTAATCCAGTAATGGTCTAATATAAACATGAGTTATTGTAGTACTGTATTTTTAACCTTCTAATCCAGTAATGGTCTAATATAAACATGAGTTATTGTAGTACTGTATTTTTAACCTTCTAATCCAGTAATGGTCTAATATAAACATGAGTTATTGTAGTACTGTATTTTTAACCTTCTAATCAAATAATGGTCTAATATAAACATGAGTTATTGTAGTACTGTATTTTTAACCTTCTAATCCAATGATGGTCTAATATAAACATGAGTTATTGTAGTACTGTATTTTTAACCTTCTAATCCAATGATGGTCTAATATAAACATGAGTTATTGTAGTACTGTATTTTTAACCTTCTAATCCAATAATGGTCTAATATAAACATGAGTTATTGTAGTACTGTATTTTTAACCTTCTAATCCAATGATGGTCTAATATAAACATGAGTTATTGTAGTACTGTATTTTTAACCTTCTAATCCAATAATGGTCTAATATAAACATGAGTTATTGTAGTACTGTATTTTTAACCTTCTAATCCAATAATGGTCTAATATAAACATGAGTTATTGTAGTACTGTATTTTTAACCTTCTAATCCAGTAATGGTCTAATATAAACATGAGTTATTGTAGTACTGTATTTTTAACCTTCTAATCCAATAATGGTCTAATATAAACATGAGTTATTGTAGTACTGTATTTTTAACCTTCTAATCAAATAATGGTCTAATATAAACATGAGTTATTGTAGTACTGTATTTTTAACCTTCTAATCCAATGATGGTCTAATATAAACATGAGTTATTGTAGTACTGTATTTTTAACCTTCTAATCCAATGATGGTCTAATATAAACATGAGTTATTGTAGTACTGTATTTTTAACCTTCTAATCCAATAATGGTCTAATATAAACATGAGTTATTGTAGTACTGTATTTTTAACCTTCTAATCCAATAATGGTCTAATATAAACATGAGTTATTGTAGTACTGTATTTTTAACCTTCTAATCCAATAATGGTCTAATATAAACATGAGTTATTGTAGTACTGTATTTTTAACCTTCTAATCCAATAATGGTCTAATATAAACATGAGTTATTGTAGTACTGTATTTTTAACCTTCTAATCCAATAATGGTCTAATATAAACATGAGTTATTGTAGTACTGTATTTTTAAAGACAAGGCACCAAAAATCCATCTTTTTTTTTTTTAAAAACTAATTAATCATGTCCCTAACATAAATTAGAATATAGTATTAACTTCTCAACACCAGTTTTTGTAGGACTCTCTCTGTCCTTTCTGTCAATTTGTTGCACTGATTACTAATTGATTGATTTTGTTTTAAATACATATCATGTTATACTTTTTCAATCTTTTTATTTTTTATAAATTCATCCCAATTCTTGAAACTGACTGCGAAACAGATTGTTGAAATTGATTGATTGTTGACTTTTTTTTTCGCCCAGACTTACACAGGATCCATCCTAGTAGCGGTAAACCCTTATGAAATCCTGAACATTTACACCACAGAACAGATTCAGTTGTACAGAGACAAGAAGATAGGAGAGCTGCCCCCCCACATCTTTGCTATAGCTGACAATGCCTACAGTAGCATGAAGAGATATCAACATGACCAGTGTGTCATCATCAGGTCAGAGAGTTGTTTGGGCTTGATTTTTTAAATTGTTTATTCCATTGAGACAGTTGTTCCCAATGGGGAGTTGGCTTGTTGATCTAAACAGACTGTGAATTGAAATTCATAGCCACCTCTTTTAATTATTTTTAGCTCTCCCACTAAACAAGGTTTGGGGGGTGAGCAAGGATGGGAAACACTTCATTTTTGTCTGAGCCACAATCAATTTAAACTGCCATTTATGGGGAGTAGGTCCTCCACTGCAGAGATTTGTCTGAGCTGCATTAAATTTAAGAAGCCTATGTATTGGGCTAATACCCTCTATGGCAGAGATTTTTAAAGATTTGATCCCATTGTCACAGTCATGTCTACAATAGTTTCATTTTTTTTTAAAGTAAAAACTAAAATCGGGTGTGAAAGTATGCTACAGCAGCATATTATGTCACATTGGGAAATGGTGTCGGTGGGCCGTCAAACTATACGAGCTCTTAATACTTCATTGCCGGCACGCCTCAACATGGGCCAGATGTCGGGTTTCCCCGCTACCAGACCATGCGGCGGCACGCTGGGAACTTGTCCCCTGGCCTGGGGGACACCTGGTCGACCAAAAATGCTGCGTTTAAAACGTTTGCGGTCCACTCTCCCTAAGGGTCTGGGCAGGTTTGCTTCCACTCCGGAGGGAAGGTGTTGCTAAAATCATCGGCGTGGGTTTTAACCTCCACCCGAGCCTCTTATCCATCAACGGCAACAAGGGCTCGTACAGCAACATATTCAATATGCTCATTATGTGAGAAGGTAACATAAAATTGTTCTAAATTGTGTGGGTTGCCAACATAAAATTGCTCTAAATTGTGTGGGTAGCCAACATAAAATTCTCCTAAACTGTGTGGGTAGCCAACAAAAAATTATCCTAAACTGTGTGGGTAGCCAACATAAAAGTGTTCTAAATTTTGTACTATGGAAGTAATGGTGCTCTTGTAAAATGATATAATAATCTGGAGGTTAATATAACTTTGTATTTGTATCCAAGGAGAGGCAACCCTCCAGTGTTATTTGAAAATTATACAGGGTGTAGGGTCTGCTCTGAGGGTGGTTTTGTTCCCTCATAGTCCGCGGGGCCTGGTTACACCACTTTGCACCAATCATTTTTAATAAAATAACTCTACTTCTGTTCTTGGCCCTCTATACAAAAATCACATTTACATGTGTGGATATCCTTTGTGAACTGTTATGAAATTTGATCTTGACTTCTCATCAACAAATTTTTTTATAAATTTTGAAGTCTCACCTTTCTCCGCCCTTTCCGTAAAAAAATATAAAAAAATTTTTTAAATATTGCCAACCTCAGCAGCCCTGGGGGATTAGTGGAATGATGTTTTAATGATGTTTTGTCGTGTCATGATGTATTGATTTGTGTCTGCCAGTGGCGAGTCAGGTGCGGGCAAGACAGAGAGTACCAAACTGATCCTCCAGTTCCTGGCAGCAGTCTCGGGCCAGCATTCGTGGATAGAACAGCAGATCCTTGAGGCTAATCCTATTATGGAAGGTGGGGGGACTGTTGGCTCACATGACATTTTTTCACCTTTTTATATCTCGCTTGTTAAACCTTGTATGGCAGTGTCTAGGTGAACACAATCGTATCATAACACACAGAATGCAAAAAAGAAATCATGTAAAAGAAGTGTGCAATAACACCCATGGTGATATAAATTATAAGATTCAATCCAATGTCCAACATATAACAATGTAAAGTTAATTTTAAATTTTAGCTAGTTGCACGTGTTGTTTCAATAAACAATGAGATTTTAACATATAATACATCTACATTTTTTTTTCAAAATATTTGTCTTTCGGCCTAATTAGTAGCGCGTAATTGTTATAGATCAGGCCACAAATTAATCATCACTTTGCCAACACACATCCGTATTCATGCATTTATTTTTTTGTCGCATCACATTAAATAAAATGTTCTTCTATAAAAATCTTCTGCATCTCTCCATCCAGCTTTCGGCAATGCCAAGACAATACGTAACGACAACTCCAGCCGTTTTGGCAAGTACATCGACATCCACTTCAACGAGAAGGGGGTGATAGAGGGGGCAAAGATAGAACAATACCTGCTGGAAAAATCTCGTATTGTCAGTCAGATGCACGATGAGAGAAACTACCACATCTTCTACTGCATGCTGGCTGGCATGTCCCCTGAAGACAAGGCAAAGCTGGAGCTGCAGACTGCCAAGGATTACATCTATTTGATACAGGTAATTAATGGCAAAGCATTATATTTAACTGATACAGGTAATTGGCTAAGGATTACATCTATTTGATACAGGTAATTGGCCAACGATTATATCCTTTTGATACAGGTAATTGGCCAAGGATTACATCTATTTGATACAGGTAACTGGCCAACGATTATATCTATTTGATACAGGTAATTGGCCAAGGATTACAACTATTTGATATAGGTAATTATTGGCAAAGCTTTATTTGTAAAGAATGCATGTCATTGGCCAAGATCTGTTTCAATTCATTATAGGTAATGGGCAAAGGGATTGTAGTTGATACAGATATTTTGGTACACTGAAAGCACAATTTATTTGACTATTATTTGATATCTCTTAATCTCGGGTTTTGAATCTTTCGGATTCTAAAAAGTAAGTAAACATGGGGTAGCTTTTTCTCAATATCCGCCTGTTTTGCTGGTTATTTATCGGTGACATATCGCCAAACTTGGTAAGAAAAGAATCATAAAATGGTTACATTTTCATGGGGTACCAAGAAATATTATTTATGTTTGACAGCTGATTTTTTAAAGTCTTTTTTTTAATTGACAAATGGGTTGTTTACTGTTGTAATATTATTGTAACCGCTTTTGGGGATTTCCGATTTTAAAAATATAAAAAACTTTTGGATACTAGTATGTTCATGTTTCTGAATGTGTTCATTTTTGTGTAGGGTGGAAATATTGTTTGTGAGGGCAGAGATGACAAGAAAGACTTCTCGGACATACGGTCAGCCATGAAAGTTCTGATGTTTGTCGACAGTGACATCTGGGAGATTCTCAAGGTCTTAGCAGCATTGTTACACCTGGGCAATGTGAAATATAATGGTGAGGGATTTTGTAATGCCTGGGCAAATAGAAATATAATGATGAGGCATTTTTTATTTCCTGGGCAATGTAAAATATAATGGAGAGGCATTTTTGAATACCTGGGCAATAAGAAATATAGCGGTAAGTGAGGCATTTTGTAATACCTGGGCAATAAGAAATATAATGGTGAGGCATTTTGTAATACCTGGACAATAAGAAATGAAAAATAATGGTGAGAAATTTTGTAAACCTTTTGCAATGTTAAATTAAATACCTTTCAAAAGTCCTTGGGATTGGTCACATAAATTAAATTTTGTCCATTTATACATTTTATTTTGAAAATGTGTGATTCAGTAAAAAAAAAAAAAAAATGTGTCTAAAATAGAAGTAGATCTAATTGTTATTGGGTGATGAAAAGAAATCACGAGTCAAAAGTAAGTATCATTTATTTGATGTATGGATTTTGTTGTTATACAGAAATTGAGCTGGACAACATCGAGGCCACAGAAATCCAGGATATTTCCTACATTAATAAAGTAGCCAGACAATTAGAGGTAAGAAAGAACCAGACACGAGGTATGATTAAACATGCTTGTTGTAGAAGAAAATACCTTGATAAAGCAGCCAGGTAATCAGAGGTAAGATTTGATGTTCTCTTTTTTGTAAGAGGAACAGTACAACCATTCAGAACATATAAAGTTAGATTCAAAGTTGTTGTTTTTTTCTTTCATCATTTCCTTTGACAAAAAATTAAGCATTAGCCTGGAGGGTTTACCATGATATAACAGAATATTCTGTTCTAAGTAATTCAGAAAACTGCCCTGTGTCTATGGCAAAGGTGTTGGCTTCCATTATCTCCCATTTCTGCATTTTAATTTCATTACTATCGTAAATGTCCTATGTCCCACATAATCTTATTGCCAACAACTCTCGACCCTCACCAGGTCAATGCCCAGTCTCTCATTGACGCCCTTACCACCAAGACAATTTTTGCCAAGGGGGAAAGTGTCACATACACGATGAACAAAGAACAGTCACTGGACGTACGAGATGCATTTGTGAAAGGCATCTACGGCCGGATGTTCATCTGGATCGTTGAAAAAATCAATGCTGCCATTTACAAGCCTAAAGGTGGCCAGTATCGCAAGTCCATAGGGGTATTGGACATCTTTGGTTTTGAGAACTTTGACAAAAACAGGTGTGTGTCAAGTTTGAATACTTTTTTAATGGTTTTATACTTTATACGTTATGATAATTCTCCAGTCTGACATAACACGCAGGAAACCATTTAAATTTTCCTTTTAAGTTTCAAATATTTCTTAGTGATAGATACAGTTGATCCACATTGCCAATAAAATGTTATTTTATTAAGAAGTAGCCCTTGTTTCAGTTTATTAACTAATTTTTTTTAAAACTGTATTCCTAATTTAAGAGAGCAAGGTTGAAAATTGACGAGCTAGTTAGAACCTGTTCATTTATTTTTTAACCTGTTATTTCCCCCTCCCCCTTTTTTTTTTTTTTTTTTCCCACTTAACCTGACCCCTGTGACCAGCTTTGAACAACTCTTCATCAACTATGCCAACGAAAACCTGCAGCAGTTCTTCGTGAGGCACATCTTCAAGCTGGAGCAGGCAGAGGACAACCTGTTTTTATTTTTTTTTTTAACCTTTTTTTTTCTTTTCCCCCTTTTTTTTTTTTTTTTTGCCCACTTAACCTGACCCCTGTGACCAGCTTTGAACAACTCTGCATCAACTATGCCAACGAGAACCTGCAGCAGTTCTTCGTGAGGCACATCTTCAAGCTGGAGCAGGCAGAGTACAACCTGGAGGGCATCAGCTGGCAGCACATCGAGTTTGTGGACAACCAGGACGCCCTGGACCTCATCGCGGCCAAGCCCATGAACATGCTGGCCCTAATAGATGAGGAGAGCAAGTTCCCCAAGGCAAGTAGGACACTGGCCATTACCATTTTCATGCTTGACATGCATTGATGGGGGGAGGGGGGGGAGAGAACAGTTACCATCATGCTTGACTTACTTGGGAGGGGGGAAGCATGCTTGTCATACATATTGGAGGGGGGGGGGAGAACAACAATTACCATCGTGCTTGACATACATTGGAGGGAGGAGAAAACAACAAAAGTCTCCATTATTCAAGTGAGGCAACTAGTTTATTCCAAAAAATAAATATAACAATCGTTTTTAGCTTAGCCAGGGGATTAGCTGGGTAGTGTTCCCATTCAGAAGGTCCCATGGAGCACCCTTGAATAGACCTGATTGACAGTTGCAAAGCAAAAACTGCAATTTTATTTAAGCATAAAATTTTTAACTTGAGCAGACCTGTTTACTCTTACGATTTTGGCCTACAATGTACGATTTTGAGGTGTATAATTATGTTTATTTTTTTACTATTAAACTGTATGTTTATTTTTTTACTATTAAGATAATGTATTGAACGATTTTGTGATGATATTGCACGATTTTAAGAGTTTGAGGGTAAACAGGTCTGCTTAAGCATTGATTAGAGCTGGTTCCTCACTTCACAGAATGGATTAAATTGTATTTTCATTTAGTGATCATTATCAGACAACTTATTTGCAAGTTTACTTTTGCTTATACTTGTCCCTATAAGATCGTCGGCTGTCAGAACAGACTTGAATCAGAGTTACAAACAATCCAGCTCAAGCTGGGGTACTTGATCCAGATTTAATCAGATTTAATCATCCATGTTCTCATTTCTTCCTCTCTCTGAACAGGGAACTGACGAAAGTCTTTTGAACAAACTCCACCAGTATCACTCCACCAACTCCAACTACCTCAAACCCAAAGCTGCGGTGAACCAGACCTTTGGCCTCCAGCACTTTGCTGGTGTTGTCTTCTATGACTGCAAAGGTGAGAATACTGCAACAAACCTACCCAAGTCACTGCTCTGTTTGTTTTTTTAAATTTAATAAATTATTTTTGGACCTTAGAATTTTTATGAATTTTTGTTTCAATAATTAATGTAAGGTGGACCAATATTTTATATGTCACTTACGTTTGGATTCTAGTACACCATGCAAATTATTTTATCATAGTGGCATAGCTTTAATGTATCTTATGATATGGAGAGATTTATGCATATTTTGAAAAAATTGACATGTCTGATACATTTTTTATTACAAAGGGAGAGAAATCCATTGACATTTCCTCTTTTTTTTTTTTGCGAACACAAAGTCCCTTTTATGTACCGGTACTGCCTCAAATCAACAAATTGATTTCTCTAAATCCCAGGTTTCCTAGAGAAGAACAGAGACACATTCAGCGCCGATCTTGTCCAGTTGATTCAAGGCTCAAAGAGCCAATTCATCAACACTCTCTTCAACACGGACATCACCATGGTAACATGTGGCTCGGTTTTTTTTTGTTTGTTGTTGTTGTTTTTTTAATGTCAATGTGTGAGTTAATTTAAATTAAGGCTTCTCTGCCTTTTGGCTAAGATCAAAGATTTGTTTTTTCCTGCTTTATGACTGGCTGGGGTCGGACCATCCCTGTCACAGGAATAGAGGCGCAATGCCAAGAGACCCAAAAGGGTTTAAGAGTCCCGCAAGGGTGTTATTGGGAGTGATTACCTAAGTATTGCAGTATTTCTAAGGGAACTCTAAAAAAAAAAAAAAGATTTAAATTGTCATAGAAAATATCCATTGCATCATTCAAAGATGTTTCACCATTTTAGATTTATTTTGGCATGTTATAAAATTGCAGCTAACAGAAGTGATTAGAACTTGTCATAATTATGAGTTTATAATTTATTGTTGTTTACTTTCATTATATAAAATGATATTTTCTCTCAGGGCACAGACACAAGGAAGAAGACCCCAACCCTTGCCTCACAGTTTAAGAAATCTCTGGAGCAGCTCATGGGGACCCTCAGTGCTTGTCAGCCATTCTTCGTGAGGTGCATCAAGCCAAATGAGTTCAAGAGACCCCTGGTGAGAACCTCAAGGAGAAATGCAGTATTGACTTGTGGGGAAATATTACTTACAAGAAAAATATTACTTGAACACTGCTGAAACTGATAGGGCATCACCAAATGGCCATAGAAAGTGCATCATTAAATGGTTTTAGAAAGTGCATCACTAAATGGTTATAGAGCGTGCATCACTAAATTTCTATAGAAAGAGCATCACTAAATTTCTATAGAAAGTGCATCCCTAAATTTCTATAGAAAGTGCATCACTAAATGGCTATAGAAAGTGCATCACTAAATGGCTATAGAAAGTGCATCACTAAATGATTATAGAAAGTGCATCACTAAATTTCTACAGAAAGTGCATCACTAAATTGCTACAGAAAGTGCTTCACTAAATGGCTATAGAAAGTTCATCACTAAATGGCTATAGAAAGTGCAACACTAAATGGCTATAGACAAAACACTGGCTATTAAAGCTATGTCACTCAAGTCACTTGGGGTAATGTCACTATATTAGACAATTTCTGATAAGACAATGAGGCAGTGGTGTCTTGACAGTGTAGTTATTAATTACATTGTTACCTGTCTGGAAACTAGCAACAAATAACATTGTGCATGTAGACCAATGTCCATTCCACTTTGGAAGCTCCAGTTCAAATATTGCTGCCAGGTCTTTTAAAGGGCAATCACTCACTGCCTCGAAGTTGATTCCCATTACTCTCAATATGTTAAGCATAAAATCAACTTTGTAAAATACTTTTATCTGGAGTTTATTGGTACAAATATTCTAATATGACTTTTTGTTGCATATAAAAATTTTAGTGTAACAATTTACTGTAAGCTAATGTTCATAAGAGCACAAATAATTGTATAGTTTCATTTCAAAGAATGACAAGTAGCAGGGTGGACCATTCTTATCTATTAAGATTTTTAGGCATTACAGTGCCCTCACGGACATTATTTGAAAATCCCAAAGAAAATTTTACTATTAGAAAATTGAATCATATATCCATGGGCTTGACCCTTGAAGCCCAGATTTAGCCATTCAAGATCTTGTACTTTCTGTGACTTACAAATCTGCGAAATAATGTTTCAGCTATTTGATAGAGAGCTGTGCTGCAAACAGCTGAGATATTCAGGCATGATGGAGACCATACGCATCCGACGCGCTGGATACCCCATCAGGCATCACTTTGCAGAGTTTGTGGACAGGTACAGGCTGCTGGTGGATGGGATCGGACCGTCTCACAAAGAGGATTGCAGGGCCGCCTCCACCAGGATCTGCAAGGCTGTCCTGGCAAATGCAGACTTCCAACTTGGCAAGACTAAAGTCTTTCTCAAGGTGAGCTTGTGTTCAGTTTGAATAAAGCTGTGCATGATTAAGGGGTCTTCGCAAATTATGTCACGCAAAATATGACCCTTTCAGGACCCCCCGGACCACACACACACACACACACACACACACCCCACCCCCACCCCCTGTCACAAAATGTGACACATTCCTTTTCTTAACTCCCCCCCTTAGTGTCACATCACACCTGAAAAATTGTAAAACATCTATACAATTTTTCATAAAGAATTTATTTTACTCTTACATTTTCCCATAATGGATTAAGAAGTAGTTTTATTAGAAAACTCGGACGAATGTAAAATGTCCACAAGTTTTTGCGCCATTTTTCGATTGCGCAGAAGGTGTGCACGATTGAGTTTCACAGTACTTTTAATACCTGAGGCGATTTCCACCTCAAATTAATGTTTTTAAATTTAATTGAATAAAGATTATTCAAATTTAGAAAATTTTAGATTTTAAAAAATTAAAATAATAGTGACGTTACAAATTTTTTTTGGACCCCCCTCCCCCCTGTCATAAAGTGTCACAAATTCTCGACCCATCCTCCCTCCCTAAGCGTGATGTAATTTGCGAACGACCCCTAAGTTAAGGGGGAAAGATGTTCATGATAAGTTATGGTGGGGGAAAAAAAAGAAAATTTAAAAACACAAATATCCTGCACAAGAAAAATAGCCACGCATAAATTAAAACAACCATTCCTTTGCAGCCCTTTATTAAATTAAAATAAAAGCCTCATCAAATTTATACACAAACGATTTTACAAAATCATTAGTCAACATAAAGCATAAAGCTATTATAAAATGAAGAAAGAATTGTCAAATGATATAATTGTGCTTAAATTTATATTATTAATCTACAACTTAATATGTTTTAGCTTGTAAGTCTGCCAAATTGACCCAAATAAATTATAATTTTTCATTAGTATAACAATGTTTTTGGCCATCACAGAATTAATAATTTCTTATTGGTAACAAATGTTTTCCCCTCACAGGATGCCCAAGATGCTTACCTGGAGCAACAAAGAGAGATAACTCTGACCAAAAAGATCCTGATCATTCAGAAGATGGTGAGGTCATGGCACTACAGACGGAGATTCCTCAAGATGAGAAAATGTATTGTCACCGTGCAGTCCACCGTGAGGGCTTTCCAGGAGAGGAAACGTTTCGTAGTGGTATGTGACATGAGAGCATCATGCATAGTGGGACATGAAGTGGATTTAAATTGGGTTGTCTTAAAGAAATCCCTAACTTTTAGGTCACTTTTGTTTCCAAGTATTGCAATGAAATATATTCAGCATAACATCTTTACCGAGTTCAAAAGTGTATAAAAGTAGGTTTATGTATGTTGTATGAAGTAATGGTTGTCCTAAGAACTTTATTGCAAAAGATAACATCCATAATGGGACTGTGGCATCTTTTACGCTTTCCCATTAGACAAAATTTAATCTGGATTTGACTCTTAAAACTTGAACGTAATTTTTTTCTTTAAAGTTTTCAATATTTTATTTCAGCTCTCTAAATTCCTATAAATTTGACTTTAAAGTTTTGAAGACATCGGCCAGCATTCACATTTATATTTTTGAATGACATAATTATAACTTAAAGTAATCTTTCTTTTAACATTTTTTTTTTTTAAAGAACTTGTTTTGTTAATTCATTAAATGAATAAGAGTTGGAACAAATACCAGGAAACATCTGGCCATGACAAGTGCAAGCCGTACCAACTGGCATGTTTTATTTAACCACCTTTCTTTTATTAATCTAAACAAATGAGAATAGATTTAACTCCCCCAACTTGTCCAACAGATGAAACAAGGTTATATGAGGCTACAAGCCATGATCAGATCCAGGATTCTCACTGCCAGGTTCAATGTTATCCGTGGATGGGCTCTTAATCTACAGGTAACTTACATTCTTGAATTTGTGGAGATTGGCTTTGTGAATTTTATTCCCCTTCTGTTGACTCTATGTTTTAAAATGTTTCATTGTTTATGCAGTAATATAAATATATTTTAAGTGATCTCATCTAGTTAGTAAAGTTTGTGAAATAACTGTTTGATTATGAAACTCCTTGTTTAAGTCCAATGTGTTGCCTTTGTTTATCAGAGATTCTGTCGTGGCTACTTGGTCAGGCAATGGGTCCAAAAGAGGGTGATCGCAATCACTCAGATCCAAGCGTCGGTTAGATCCATCATTGCCCAGAAGAAACTAAGAAGGCTGAGAATTGAGGTACAGACCAGTGTTTTAGTGTAGTTTTGTGTTGTTGTTTAAGAATGTTTTTAAAAATCTTAATCACACTTGAGCATTGATCATCTGATGGTCTTTCTTTTTAGAGTCTTTGAGACAAAGTTTCCGTGGGGTCTGATTATCCCACGGAGCTGAACTTGTTACTCGGATAATACCATGGTCCAAACTTATTCCCATGATAACCTCATGTAACCTATTGAGTCAAGTCAAATTTTTACCTAGTACAGAACATTTGTTGTGGAAATTTCTAAGTAGTTAAACATGAATGCCAGCCTTCCATATATTCCTGATAATAAAGACAAGGACTGCCAGGTGAATCTTACTGAAGTGAACTCATAAATTTAACAGACAGGTTGGCTAGCTGGGTGTAGTGCTTAGGATGGGAAATTTAACAGACAGGTTGGCTATGTTGGGTGTAGTGCTTAGGATGGGAAATTTAACAGACAGGTTGGCTATGTTGGGTTTAGTACTGAAGATGGGAAATTTAACAGACAGGTTGGCTATGTTGGGTTTAGTGCTTAGGATGGGAAATTTAACAGACAGGTTGGCTATGTTGAGTGTAGTGCTTGGGATGGGAAATTTAACAGACAGGTTGGCTATGTTGGGTTTAGTGCTTAGGATGGGAAATTTAACAGACAGGTTGGCTATGTTGGGTTTAGTGCTTAGGATGGGAAATTTAACACACAGGTTGGCTATGTTGGGTTTAGTGCTTAGGATGGGAAATTTAACAGACAGGTTGGCTATGTTGGGTTTAGTGCTTAGGATTGGAAATTTAACAGACAGGTTGGCTATGTTGGGTGTAGTGCCTAGGATGGGAAATTTAACAGACAGGTTGGCTATGTTGGGTTTAGTGCTTAGGATGGGAAATTTAACAGACAGGTTGGCTATGTTAGGTGTAGTGCTTAGGATGGAAAATTTAACAGACAGGTTGGCTATGTTGGGTGTAGTGCTTAGGATGGGAAATTTAACAGACAGGTTGCCTATGTTGGGTTTAGTACTGAAGATTGGAAATTTAACAGACAGGTTGGCTATTTTGGGTTTAGTACTGAGTATGGGAAATTTAACAGACAGGTTGGCTATGTTGGGTTTAGTACTGAGTATGTGAAATTTAACAGACAGGTTGGGTTTAGTACTGAGTATGGGAAATTTAACAGACAGGTTGGCTACGTTAGGTGTAGTGCTTAGGATGGAAAATTTAACAAACAGGTTGGCCATGTTGGGTGTAGTGCTTAGGATGGGAAATTTAACAGACAGGTTGGCCATGTTGGGTGTAGTGCTAATGATGGGAAATTTAACAGACTGGTTGGCCATGTTGGGTGTAGTGCTAATGATGGGAAATTTAACAGACAGGTTGGCCATGTTGGATGTAGTGGCAATGATGGGAAATTCAACAGACAGGCTGGCCATGTTGGGTGTAGTGCTAATGATGGGAAGCTTGTGGGTTGGATCCTAATCCATAAATATTTTTTAAAAAAATAATAATTTCTATATCTACTAATAAAATTAATATGTTTTGACCTTAATCTTGGTGTATTTAATTGTTTAAAATACAACAGGCCTTGCTTATAAGTCATTTTATAAATGTGCCTTCAGTTTGAAATGAAGTTGGAAGCCGACAGGTTGAGACTGGAAGAGGAAGCAGTCCTGAAGAAGAAGATGAATGCAAAGAAAGCCAAGGAGGAGGCTGAAAGACATCACAAGGTATTTCATATTTTGTTCAGCTCCTTTTTGAAAATCTAATCACAGCGAACAATTTAGTGTGAAAGTCAGTTCATCTGGGATGTGGCATAGTCACCTTTCAATGTTTGACCAAATTCTTTGAAAATCCAGCATTATTAACAGCTTTGATTCCCCACCACTTATTTAGTGTAATAAACATTAGCCGGCATTTTGTCCCTTCACTTATCTTTTAGACTTAGTGTTTATTGAAATGAGTTGTTTCTTTTATTTTTATTGTAATTAGTTTTTCTTTTTTTTTAATTGAAATTAGTTGTTTTTTATATTCATTGAATTCCTTTTTTCTTTTAAATGTTTGAATCAGATAAAAGAATATAGTACTATTAATCACCATCATATTTACGCAGTTTATTGTAAGTAGCACACTTGCCAAATGCTAGTTGATTTGTTATTTTGGATGTTGTATAATACTATTCTTGTCTCTGACCACCAAAGGAGCGCCTGGAAGCTATAGAACGTGAGGCAGAAGAGAGAGAGCACCAGATCAAAATTGGCGCCTTACAGAAGAGTAAACAGTTTGAGGAGGCCGAGAGGAGACGCAATGACACTGTCAACGACTCCAACTTGGTAAGTTACTTGATGGCTGTTTGCCTGGTCATCTTTTTCAAGTACCTTTTAACACAAAAGTTTCCACTTTCAGCGTCATGTGGCTTTAGTGGATAGAATTTTTGAATTGTTTTGTTTTCACCATTAATTTTTAACTAAATAAAATAGGTCAAGTTATCTTTAAAAATATCAGTTCCATTATTAGCTTCCATCCTTTAAAGCAAGACTGAATTATTTTTTTTTAGTCAAAACGTGACTCTTTTTGTGTGTAAGGCTGCCTTCCTCTGCTTTGATGGCCATGTGCAGAGCTAAGCCGGGTGGTGAGGCTGATGAAAATTCCCAGTCATTTAGAATCCCACATGTAGCAAAATCTAGGTTATTTATTTATTTTCCAAGCATGTGCCGCTGGATATACGAATAAAGGTCTGTGGAACATGAGATGAAACTCTTTTAAAGAATAGTATTAACAAAGAATTGGTAGAATAAAATTTCTATATTTAAGAAAATGCAACAGTTGAAATCTAAGTGAAAGTTTAAAATTTTTTTTTTAAAAGGGGGTAAAATGAGGTGTAAAAATAATAAAGGGACAGTATTAACAAAGGGAATTTATGTTCTTTAATGGGATCATCAAAACAGTTTTAGCTCAGTGAAGCAACAACTTGATCATCTTTAGTTGATCAGAGATGGCAGGCTAATCATTATTTAATAACTAAATCACTAAATTAAACCCAAAAAAATTGGAACAATTGGAATAGATTACAGAAAAAAAACTGTATTCTCTATTTTCAAAGTTGTTCTAATATTGCTAGAACACATTACTAAGTGTAGGCATGCACCTTTTTATTTCATCATTTTCTCAACAATCATTTGTTTGCGTCATCATAAACTGGGTTTTTTTTTATTCTTGACTAATCCTGAAAAATCGTATTTAAAAAAAAAAATTTTTTACACCAAGCTGGTCGTCTTAAGCATCTCTAAAGTCTCAGTGGTCAGATTCAAGCTGAATAAACTGACCACAGTGTGCACCAAAAGTAACAGTACTGAAACTCTTGCGTCTTGGAGGCTTCCATGTGTTTGTCAATGGTGCATTGCTCCAAGCATCCCTCTGGGGTGTCGAGGAAGTTGTGATGGGCTGCTGTTGTTGTTGGCAATGGGTCTCTCTAGGGAGAAATTAATTTTTTATAGTTTGCACTATTTTTGCTCATATGTAAAGGATTAAATTATTTTTATGGGGGACCATATTTGAAAAATGGTGTGTGAAGGAAATAGTGGAACGGGGTATGTTTTAGCCGAGATGTTCTCTTTTTATTGTCCTCTCTTTTCATTTCAAGCTTCAACATACCCTGTACCACTATTTGCTTAAAAAGAAGGCAGAAAAACTCGGAGAGAGATTTAAAAAGACATTATCAAGTGACACATTTAAGCCGGCAATTGTTATGAAATTTTTTTTGGAGTCAGATTTGTGAGCCAGGAAGATGTATTGCTGAATTTTCTGGCTATGGTGTATGAGGATCCAGTTTTTATAGGAATGTGTGATTCTCCGAAGAACATCACATATTTTGTGATAGTCGATCTGATTTCCCCTTCTGTTGACAGCTATCTTTCCAGAACCGTGTTATTCTGTGCCTTTTTAAAAAAAAAAAATTTAATTTTAAATCTCTTTCCGAATTGTTCAACAGTTTTTCAAACACAGTCAGCATTTACGTTCTCGTACATTTAAGCGATAATATTGCTCAACTGTGAATACTTATTCCCCTGTGGAGAGACCCATTTGCAACAACTGCCAAACATGTAATCATTTTCACTTCCGTGGTCTGGAGCTATGCACAGTTGAAAAACACAAGATGGGGGAGTTTCAGTACTGCTAGTTTTGGCTCATGCTATAACAACATAATTTTGATTTATTTGAGGTGTTTGTCCCCTGCACCATTCACCCGCATCCTCATTCAAGCAAACTCTTATAATATGCCTTTATCAGTTGAATATTGCACAACCATAAGCCCTATCTAGTATGATATCTTGTTCTGAGCATGTGCATGAGAATACAGCATGCCACCACTGCACTAGCCTGTCCTGCCATCCCAATAATAGCAGCCCAGAACTATGGCTGTGTTCTGATTCCAGCTTTCTACTTGAAACGTTTTTTTTCCTTTGTCCACAAATGAAGAAACTGATACTATTCTTGTTAACATGATGATTTGGTTTCAATCTTCCAATTTTTTCAAATTGATTAAAATATCAGATGACAATGATGTTCACTTAGTTTAACATTTATTCCACCAAAGGACCTAACATTGCCCCTGGCAAATCTTTCAATGTTATGACACTTCAGATTCAGTTTATAATCCACTATGGGCAAACATAAATTATCACTCAAAACATTTCCCTTGCATTAAAAAAAGTATTTATCTTCATGAAAATTTAAAATTCCAGGAAAGCTGCTTTTGTTTTTTTAATACTTTTTGGCCAATCACCTGTTGATGGAAGGCTTGGTAAACTAAAATAGACATTGGAGTTACGTCCCAAGGCTTGGTAAACTAAAATAGATACTGGAGTTACGTCCCAAGGCTTGGTAAACTAAAATAGACATTGGAGTTACGTCCCAAGGCTTGGTAAACTAAAATAGACATTGGTGTTACGTCCCAAGGCTTGGTGAACTAAAATATACATTTTAGTTACTTCCAAGGCTTTTATAAACTAAAATAGACATTGGAGTTTTATTCTTTTTCTTTTATTTACTTGATTTATTCAGTAGTGACTTCTAATGAGTTGATTTGTTTATTTCATGCATCTTGTTTTATTATCTGCTGATAATCTTTTAGGTACTTTACATTATTCAAGACTTGTGTTGTTTCCTCAAAAGCATCATGGTCTATACATAAAATATGCTTTTTATTTTAATGTTTTTTTTAACAGAGGCATACGATTTAAAAAAAAAAAAAAAAAAGTTGTCCATGTAAAAGTTTTCACTAGAAACAACATTGCTGTAGACTGTTTCCCCATAGTCATTGCTTATCTACAAATTAGTCATGTCTTGACCGGATACTTTGCCAGGTCTTCGAACTAGCTTTTTTTTTTTTTTTTTTAATTTTTTTTTTAAAAGAGGAAAACGATTTAAAAAAAAAAAAAAAAAAAAGTTGTCCATGTAAAAGTTTTCACTAGAAACAACATTGCTGTAGACTGTTTCCCCATAGTCACTGCTTATCTACAAATTAGTCATGTCTTGACCGGATACTTTGCCAGGTCTTCGAACTAGCTTTTTTTTTTTTTTTAATCTTATACCTTGCATATTTTGAGCAGTCTCTTATTAGCTTGGGGAAACATTTAATTGCTATAGCACAGCAAATAATAATTAGATTCTTATAAAATTTGATTTTTTTTACAAGACTTAAAATATTTATTTTTTAAAATTTGTTTTGCAAGATAGCTAGCTGCCTTGATATTTTCTGATTTTTAAAATTTTTTTTTTAAACTATTATTTTTCCTTCGTTGAATTTTCTTTTTTCTTCTTTTTTTTTTTTCATTTCCTTTTGTTCTGTAGGAAGTTGATTATGATGGCATGGTAAGAATTTTAATAACCCCCCCTTCCCCTGTCCTCATCATAACAATAGCATTTATACTGCAGCAACCATAAATAAAGATTGTACCTTGGAATTGTAATCCACCAGCTGTTGATGTAGCATCCTTTGGTCTGTTTGGTTTAGAGGTTGTTCATTATTTTTAAGGTTTATACATCTGGTGGTAAACATTTAGAATCTTATATTTTCTCTTATTATTTTCTTTTTTCAAATAATTGTTATTATTTTTATTATTACATTTATTTTAATTTTTTTTTTTCTTTCTGTTTTGTTAAACTTACTTTTGAAGGGCTAGTTGGTTTTATGTTTGATTGTATTTTTTGTAGCAAGGTTATCATTTTCATTTGGATGTTTTCTGATACAACCATTAAATTTTACAAATTAGACAAGGAAGAAGACAGTACTTCAAAATTTGTTTTAATTTTTTTAAATATAATTTTTTAAATATTTTTTTGGGGTGGGGGAGATCAAAGAAAAAAAATAAGCCTGTGGCCTAAGATCAAAGTTGAGTATCTTTCCCCATTAGTTTACTCAAATTCATGGGTGGCTCCTGATATCTCATCTTTTGTGTGGCCAGGGCTGGGAAGATTGTTGGAATAATGAGAGACCAGCAAAGGCAAACTTTTAAGGGATTACAGGGGTATGGCAGTACATCTTGGGGGCTGACCAAAAATACATTTTTAAAAGTCCTGTGGGGAAAATGTAAAAACGTTAAGAGCAGTTGACGCATGATAAAGCAGTTGATGCACGGGAAGCAGTTGATGAACGTTTAAATCGTATAACAGTCTTTCTCTGGTCATTACTTGTATCAAAGGCTCCCGTTTCTAATTGAGCGATGTCAAAGCCATCCAGTGTTATCACAATGTCAGTGCAGTTGAGTCTCTCTTTCACAATGGGCAAATACTGAGTAGGATGAACATCAGAATGTCGTCACAGTTATTGGACAGATTGAGAACTTTAAGTAAATATCGCGACAACATCAAGAACTATGCCTTTTTTAACATTAAAATTGCAAACAAATATAATTTTATAGCATTTGATATGCCAAAAGCAAGCTCAATATTACTGTAAAGTTGTTTAGAAGAGAATGACTGAGCAGTTGAAGAACCACTGGCCTAAGCCAATGACAGAAGTGTCCAGTAATGAACTAGGCACTGAAAACCTAAAACCATCAGCTGAAACCAGAATTTCATTTATCAATCCTGTGTGGCCAACTCCTAGCAGCTTGTAGAATAGAATTATAATGATGGTGAAGCAAAGGCTTTCATCATCTCCATAGAGCATTGGTTGTAAGTGCAGTCTCTACATCCCCTATTGAATGAAGCAAGTTCGAATTGATTGGGGTAGATGGTAAGCACTCAAAATAACAAAATAAAACTTTAAAATAAAACAATTCATACCGGGGGGGGGGGGGAGGGGGTGCTTCTTTTTTTTTTTTTTTTTTTTTTTTTTTTTTTTTTTTTTTTCCCTTTTTTTTTTATCCTCCCATTTACCAATACTTTATTGAGATTCAGGAATATTTCCCCAGAACAATTTAACACACAGACTTGTATCAGCCCTACCCACTGCTGAGCAAACCTTTGCCTTTGCTTGAACATCTACTTACACAAATAATGAAGCTTCTCATGATGCAAACTGCCTGTTGATAACTGCTGCTACTTAAACCCCAGGGGCATCATAACAACTGTGACATTGTCTACGTTAATAGGGGATTTAATCAAATAAAAGACTTTCCAATCATTGGTTTTAGACTACATTAATATGAGAAGTGTGTCCAGTTTTTAAAATAATTCTCTGAGGTCCATTAACTGCATGCCTCCATTTATATCTTCTGTTGTCACTTGTTTGGTGTTGTCTCCATTATCCTCCTATATCATACCTATATCATCATATCTATTAGATATCTCCATTAGCGTTATGAATCTCATTGATAAGATGAGAGACAAAGCTAGGTGCTTCATATACCAAAAAATCAAAGACATTTGATACAATTTTCATGACCTACTTTGTATTCAAATAATTGGCAGATCTTTATTGAGGTGAACACCTGTCGTTTTTTGGTTGTTTTAAAAAAAAATATATAAATGAAAAAAAAAAAATATAAGTATATCGCTAAGTTTGTTAGTGCGGTCATGAAGCTGGATAGCCTAAGGAACGTTTACACAGCCAAAAATTTTGCCTTATATCCAGCTCTTCAGTCAAAGAAATGTCAAACTTTGCTGCTTATAAAAATTTTTAAAGGTCAAATGTGCCAGCATCATTGTCATTGAATTGACCAATCCAAATATGTCAGGCTTCCCCCCCCCCCCCCAACATAAAATGGCCAGTAGTTCGCCATGTATGATATCATTATAGGTATGAGGACATGGGATGCATTGGGTGAAACCTGACTTCTCCATTTATTCCATGATGTCCAAATGTAAAGTTTGCAACAGATCAGACTGTATAAATATTTGCCTGTCAGCTTTTAACAGTTTACACCATTCTTTTAATTTAATATTGAAATAAAACATAAATGAAAAGCACTTTAATGATTAGTTTGACACACAAAAAAATTGCAATGCAACCAATGCGACTACTTTAAGCCATTTCAATTTTCTAAAAACTTTTCCAATGAAATTAATGAGATAACACACAGTCATTTTATTTTATTTTTTAAATTATCCTTTAGCTCAGAATGAATGTTGGAATTTACCAAATAGCACTTTGTGTTACACCAGCGATGGCCAAGTTACCCAGAGTACTTCGTAATAAAATTATTCTTCAGTATGGTCCCACTGAAACAAAGGATGAGGACCACTGTTTAGTACCATTACTGCCATTGCCCTATGATGGATATTATTTTTTTTTAGCATTATTTGAATTATTTTCTTGGTTTGTTTGGTATGGAATAGGTTTTGTTTTATTGGACCAGGTTGGCAGGTATAACAGGTTGGCAGGCATAACAGGCTGACTAACATCCATTTCCCCCCCCACTGTTTTAAAACTGTTGCATTCTTTACATCTCCATACTTTTGTTAACTGTTAATGACCATCTTTCTGTGTCATTGCTACTCTATTATACACAGTGAACATTTACTACTCGACTTTCTCTTATTACTACTGAGCATGCACAGAATGTTTACATTTTAGCTCTTTGAAACATTAGAAATATTATTTCATCTGTTATTATTATTATTATTATCATTAGACTTTCAATAAGTGATAAACTTAAATAAAGTAGATTTTTTATTTGTGCAACAGTGTTTCTCAAAATTAAGGTCTTACAAACATGTTGTCTCAATATTTGATTGACCCCATCAGCATTCATTCATCCTGTAACAACATAATATAAAGCTTAGTTACACAGGATCAACTAAGTCTGAGTAGAAAATAATGATTATGTAAAGTAAAAAAAAAAATATTTTGAAAAAGTTTGAGAAACACTGGTATGTTAAAAATATCTAATAATAATCTCATTCACCATTTGTATTGTAACATTAAGCCAGGCATCTGATGTTTTTTTTTTATGTGTGCACCCAACTCCCAGCTATGTTTTCTATTAATGTTTGCAATGCATTGTACTGCAGTGTACAACTAGCTATCTGCTCTGATTGTCAGAAAGAGATTCGTCCCTTAAAAGCGCTCTAATGTCAAATGCTGCCAGGCGGCTTATCTGTGTGGCCAATGCCATGTTATGCTGCATCTATGATTCTCCATCACCGGTAGTAACACGCTGAACAGTTCTGTCACCATTTTGTCAGTTCCATAGAGCTGAGTCACATTATCGTGTCTGGAAGCACTGGCTAAAACTTAATGGTGCCTGTTAGTGGTGTCAAAATAGCTTGTTACCATAAATAATAGTGCAGTAGTTTTATTGTTCTAGCACAGCTGATGAAAGGAAAGAGATTGTTTGCCTTAAGTCAAGCTTGCATCCATGTTAATACAAACATATGATCGTAGTGTTTGCTATCATTACATAGATTTTAATTTAAAAATCTGAACAATCTACACAGTAAGAAATGGAGGAAAAGTAAATAATGATAGGCAGATGATTGCTATGAGACCTCCATGTTGTATATTTAGTATCCACTCAGCTAGTGTGAGCAATCAATCAATCGTTTCCCCAGGTAAGAACAATATAGGTGCAGGCTTGTTTGGCTTCATTTGCTGCCTGGCCTCACTGCTAAGAGACAAAGCCTAGAGATTGGCTTAAGACTATTAATTTTTTTTTAGATCCCCCCCCCCCTACCCCTCCCATCCAAAAAAAAAAAAAAAAAATTGCAGGCTTGTTTGGCTTCATTTGCTGCCGGGCCTCACTGCTAAAAAACAAAGCCTAGAAATTGGCTTAAAACTATTAATTTTTTTTTAGATCCCCCCCCCCCTACCCCTCCCATGCAAAAAAAAAAAAAAAAATTCTTTATATCTGTGTGAGCCTGCTACATTCCAGTATCTCAGTTCCATGTTTTACTGAGGTGCCAATATCAGGAGTTCTGAACCTTGAGTCTACTATCAAACTTTATTATGGCTGAATTGGAGAAAAAAAACAACAAATAACTAAATGTAATATTTTACCCATACATACCTATCAAACTGTGAAATCAAGCTGGTTATTTTATTTGTAATATTTTTAAAATCTAGAAAACTGTACTTATATATAGTTTTATTGCTAGCTTTAATTTTTTCTGTGTACCATATATTTTAAATGAAACATTTTTAAATAGCCTCCCGGGAAATTACTTAATGTTATTCACCAATCAATTTTGCTTTTCTAAATATTGCCTGATTGGTGACTAAAAAATAATAATAATGTCCTTTATTATCTAGTCTGTAAATAATGTTAATGGTGTAGCTTATCGTCCAGTGTTAGTGTAGTTTCCTTGGTTTGGTCGATGCCTTATTTACCTTAATTAAATTTCAATCTATTATAAATCTCTGTCAGATTGGACTACGATGTACTTAGGATGAGTATGATATAGACTGAATGGTTCATAACTTCTTGGCTTTGACCTGTTTTAAGCTGAAATTACATTTGTAATAATTTGATACCCCGCTTTGAATTTATTTATCAAAATACTTTTATGATTTTGATGCATGCCATATAAAAATTTAACAAAATTCTTTAAAAAAATCAGTTATTAAATTTCAGTTCTTCCATATTTATTTCAGTACTGTTCACTTTTTAAAAAACAAACATTTTTCACCTTCATTAAATTCTTCAAGAAGAAAAGTAATATAAAAATGTTCTAGTTTCAGTGTGACCACAAATGATCTTGCTTAATATTCTTCAGCTCAATGTTTGGATCAGTGTTGTATTCTATTGATGTCAATTGTAATTTTAGTTCTTCTTAATTTGCAGGTTGAGGAACTATTCAACTTCATCCCAGAAGGCCAGAACAGGTCATCACAGGAACCAGACATGTTCAGGGTTAGCAAAATACAATATTTAGCACAAGACAACTTTAGAACACTACAAAAGTTTTGCACAACACAACTTTAGCACAGTACAAGGTTTAGCACAAAAGTACTTTAGCACAATACAACATTAAGCGCTACACAAGGTTTTGCAAAATACAACATAAAGCACAGTACAAGGTTTTGAACAATAAATGTATCACTGTACCAGGTTTTGCACAATACAACTTTAGCACAGTAAAAAAAAGTTTGCACAATCCAATGTTTTAGAACAGGGCAACAGGTAACATGTGGGAATGTTAAAAAATTTACTTTGCTGAATTGGCAAAGACCTTTAATTAAAGAAAAGTCAATATGTGCAAAAAATTTATTATTGCTTATTAAGTCTAGGAAGAAATATTGTATATGATTCCGTTAGGTCAGATAAATATATCTTCTATAAAGAGTGGTAAAAAAACGATAATTTTTTCATAATGCATAATGATTATTTTTTACTGACAGGACATCTCCAAAAATGTACGGGACAATGGTTACCTTGAGACAGGAAGCAGTCTAGATCTACGCATGCCAACTTCAGGTGGTGTTGAGGATGAAGACTTTTCAGAGTTCAAATTCTCAAAGTTTGCGGCCATGTACTTCCAGGGCAACGCCACTCACACGCACATCCGTAAGGCACTCAGGCAGCCGTTGTTACAGCTCAGCAGCGAAGGGGATCAGTTGGTGAGTAAGAGACCTGTGTTCATTTTTGTGCTCTGGGGCATCTGGTCGGTGCTGATGTATTGAAATAAATTCATTAACTTGGAAGCGCACCAATATGATTATGGTGTATGAAAATAAAATGTATAAGTAAAAATATATTTTTTGTCTATTTTTATTTCTGAATACTTTTCCATTAAGATCATGTGATGTTGGTCATCTGGGTGTTTCAGTCTGTTTTATGGTGTATGACAATAAAATATAAAAATATATTTTTTTGGTCTATTTTTATTTCTTAAGACAGTGAAAAATTAGCTGTTACATTAACATAATTCACATGCTTTCCCCTTAAGGTGATCTTGCTCATCTGGGTAGTTTAACCTATAAATCCATATTTATATCATGGAGTACTCTTTAATTAATTTTTTCATATCATTTAGAACTATTAAATTAATTTTTTTTATATCATGGAGTACTCTTGATTAATTTTTTTTTTATATCATGGAGTACTCCTCTTAATTAATTTTTTTACATATGTGTTACAATCATTTAAAAATTTGTTTGCATTGGTTGTAATTTAATCGAGGTCTTATTAAATTAAACAATTAAACATGTCTTTATGGTAAACTAAAAGTTAAGGTTTATGTGTGAGTGTTTGGAAAGAAAAATGCTGAAATAGTTAGAAAAAAATAGTTAGAAAAAAATTGTTAGAAAAAAATAGTTAGAAAAAAATAGTTAGAAAAAAAGTGTTGTTTTTTTTAAAAAAACATTGTGTAATATTTTAGGCTGCGCTGGCGGTGTGGATTGTCATCCTTCGCTTCATGTCCGACCTACCTGAGCCCAGGTATCATCAGTCAATGTCAGAAGCAAAGGTGAGTTGTTACTTGTCCTACTAAAGTGGTACATAACTGCCAGTATAGAAGTGGATACCTGAGCTACTAAATTCATTCTTAAAGTCTGAATAGAAGTTACTCTAAGCCTAGCTTTCGTCAACCAATATCAGGAGTTAGGGTCAAACTAAACTGAGCCTGGGGGCCTTGGGGAAATGTCCTTAGCCCCTACCTCGTCTCATATACAGACAACCACCTGACTTGTTGATATCTCACACCAATGACCAGCTCTAGCGCTGGGGTTTCCCCTTCGTAGTCTTGGGTTTCAATGTGTCCAAGATTGCCAGATTCTTTATTCTCCCATACACAGTCAATAAGGGTAGAACAATCAGCCTGTCATTATCTCAGTTACCTAGGACTTGAACAATTAGCCTGTCATCATCTCAGTTACCTAAGAGTAGAACCATCAGCTTTTCATCATCTCAGTTGCCTCTGACTAGAACAATCAGCCTGTCATCATCGCAGTTACCTAGGACTAGAACAATTAGACTTCCATCATTTCAGTTAGCTAAGACCAGAACAATCAGGCCCATCATCATCTCAGTTACATATGACGTCTGCATCGTCACCCGGGCTGTCTACTGTTAACCCTGCTGATAACTCAAATGATGACAATGACCACCTACCAAACTAACTTGAAAGAATTCAATAAATAAAATTTCTTAAATCAAAATTTAATTTCTTTGTTTAACTATTTCTGTTTTAATGTAACTTTCTGTAAGAACTCCAGCAAAGTTGTATCATTCATGCCTCTCTCTCTCTCTCTCTCCAAACTCCTCGTCTTACTCAGGACAGCACACCTGTCATGACCAAAATTTACTCCACTCTGGGTCGGAAGTTCAATAAGAAAGATCTGGAAGAAGCCATGAAGATGGGCGAGGAAATGGTAGGTCATTTGATTGACAGTTTATTCTCAGAACCTAAGCATGTAGGTCATTTGATGGACAGTTTATTCTTAGAACCAAAGCATGTAGGTCATTTAATTGACAGTTTATTCTCAGAACCAAAGCATGAAGGTCATTTAATTGTCAGTTTATTCTCAGAACCAAAGCATGTAGGTCATTTAATTGACAGTTTATTCTCAGAACCAAAGCATGAAGGTCATTTAATTGTCAGTTTATTCTCAGAACCAAAGCATGTAGGTCATTTAATTGACAGTTTATTCTCAGAACCAAAGCATCACTTGTTGTCACCTGTCACTGAGTCATATCATTAGACAGTTCACTTCTGTTACTAGAACTAAGATTGTGTCATATTATTAGACAGTTCAATTTTATTACCAGAATAAGACAAGTGTCATTTCATTAGACAGGTCAATTCTGTTACCACAACTAAGACTGTGTCATATTCAATTAACCATTTCTAGGAAAAAATTGTTACGTTAACATTATTTATTCTTTGGAAAAGATACCTTTATAATTCAAACATTAATTGCTAAATCAACACAAATTCTCATGTCATTATTTTCTAGGAAAAGGAAGCCACCAATGTGCCCTACGCCCGCAATGCTGGCAAAAAATCCACCAGGAAGAAGATTGTCTCCCTGACCTTGAAGAAAAGGTCAAAGATCACGGAAGACGTGGCCCAACGTCTGCAGCACGGCTACGAAGGTGGTGTCAGTGGGGGTGGCAATGCCTTGCTGGAGGACCGACCCATGTCCAACTTGGAGAAACTCCATTTCATCATTGGCCATGGTATACTGAGGCCAGAACTCAGGTACTTGCTGGTCAATTTAGTATTGTTAAGTATGGAGGTACTTTCTGTCTTACATACCTGGCAGATGGTTTATATAACTAAAAACATTACGAAAGCTTTCAGTTATTTTTTTTTTTTAAATATGTTACCATTCTCATGAGTTTTAATGTAAAATTCAACAAATGAACTGAGCTGACAGCAACATGAGTGTTGGCATATCTATTAAAAATACCATATATATAGTACCCGGGTTATGATGCACGGTGATAGCTCTGGGTTTTTGGGTTTTTTTTGGTACTAATCACCAAGACAAGCAATTATAAACGTATGTCATTTGTTTTCATCTAGAGATGAGATCTACTGCCAGATCTGCAAACAGCTGACCAATAACAGCTCAAACAGCTCTCATGCTAGAGGTTGGATTCTGCTCTGTCTCTGTGTCTGCTGTTTCCCACCATCCGAAAAGGTGATCTTCTCATTTTTTAACAGTGATATTATTTTAGAATTGTCCACTTTTTTTTTTATGATGGAACACAAAATTAGATTTTGTTTTAGATATTCCACTGAATTGACATTTTAACAACATTCTATTTTGGCTACAGGCTGTCCAACGTTAACTGATTTGCTAAACTTATAAATTACAAATTTTCTAATTGATGAGTTATTTTGAATATGATCTCAATAACCATTATACAAATTTTTACTCACCCTAGTTAATAAAAGGCATATGTTTTATTATGAGAAAAAAATTGGTGACCAGACATATGCGCACAAGACAATTGCGCACACGACAAACGCGCACAGACAATCCCGCAATGACCCAAATGCGCACAGGACAAACGCGAACACCGATAGTTGCGCACACGGACAATGGCGCACACCGACAAATGCGGACACCGACAATCGCCCACAGTGACAAATGCGAACGGCTATATAAGCGCACACCGACAAAAGCGCAAACTGACAATGAAGCTATAATTAAAACAAAAAAAAACATGTTTAAATTTAATTTAGTTCAAATAGTTTTCAGTACCAGAAAGGAAGGCGAATTATGGAGGAAAAAAGGAACAAAATAGACAACAAAAGAAATTGAATGTAAAATAATTCAGAAAAAATATTAAATGTCGAAATAATTTTTTCACTATGAGAGTGGAAGATATAAAACTAACTGAACCGTAGCTAACTGGTTT
>CAXITT010000372.1:629774-684996 GCA_964033795.1 Lymnaea stagnalis | reverse complement strand
TACAATTATTATTACATTTATTATGATTATTAATATATTGTTAGCTTTAAACATGATGTATTTTGGCTGAAAACCAACTAAGACTAAATCCATTATCATCTTTAAATTGGCGATGCATAACTTGCTATTTGCGCATTTGTCGGTGTGCGCTTATATAGCCGTTCGCATTTGTCACTGTGCGGGATTGTCGGTGTCCGCATTTGTCTGTGTGCGCCATTGTCCGTGTGCGCAACTATCGGTGTTCGCGTTTGTCCTGTGCGCATTTGTGTCATTGCGGAATTGTCTGTGCGCTTTTGTCGTGTGCGCAATTGTCTTGTGCGCGTTTGTCACGGAACCAAAAAATTGTCTAAAAAACTAGAAGATATGACGAAACAAAGATTTCAGAGGTTATATACTTTGTTTGTTTTTTTTACCTTTTTTTTTTATGAAATCCTGACAGCTCCGCCCTTATCTGTTTAACTTTATCCGTGGTGGACCAGCCGGATATGCTCCCTACTGTGAAGATAACCTGAAACGTACATTCATCAATGGGGCCAGGAACCAGCCACCCAGTTGGCTAGAGCTGCAGGTCAGAAAGATTTTGTTTGAAGATATAGAGTGGGTAGTGACTGGTACTGATTCTTTTATGTAGAATGAGTACATTCATAATTCTTACAACCAATAAAAAATATGTGGATCAGTACAAATACATGAATATTGACAAATTTGTTTTTCCTCAAGGCATGTTTACCTAAAAATACAAACTGTGGACAATGACAGCCTTGGAGTTCTGTAGTGCGCAATTAGGGGGGGGGGGTAGATCATCAGAAATGAGAGAAGAAATGAAGGGGTGGGTGGGGGTTCGATCATCATTCCTTCTGTAATTATCATGACAGATTTATTAGCTTTATTTTTTTTTTTTTTTTTCTTTTTTTTTTCTTTTGTGTTTTGTGTTGTTTTTTGTTTTTTGTGGAAATAACATTTGATTGCATGCCTATTCCTAAATCCATTGCATGATGTTACGTGTTGTGAAGCTCTTGTACCAAACGTGTCAAACACGGGCCCTCCACCCCAATTGGGAAGTGTTGGGTNCCCCCCCCCCCCCCAAAAAAAAAAACAACAACAAAAAAATCCTGATTGGGAATTAAAGTAAACTTGACTTTACCAAATAAGGAGAATCAAAAGTTAGGAATGTGTGTTAACCACCAAGTAAGACTAATTTGTTTGTATTTCTCTTTCCATTCATTACATGCAGTCATGTTTATACATTCTTATTATGTGTTCCTCCCTCTATCTGACCAGGCAACCAAATCCAAGAAGCCAGTGATCCTCCCCATCACATTCATGGACAGTAACTCCAAAACTCTGCTAGCAGACTCGGCCACCACTGCCAGGGAACTCTGCCAGCAACTTTCTGAAAAGATAAACCTGAAGGACCAGTTTGGCTTCTCCCTCTACATAGCCCTCTTTGATAAGGTACATCGGTTTGTCTTTCTATAAAGCCCTCTCTGACAAGGTGCATTTATCTGTATAATGGTATTTCAATAAAGAATTTGAATGAAGTGGAGACACATTTGTTATGATACCTATGAAAACTTAATTTAGCTTCTTCTAGTATGTACAAAAATCATTCCTATTTTGCACTGCTGCAAAAGGCAATACTTTTTTTTATTAGCTTCAAAATTAAAAGCACAAATTAAGTAATTAAAAGGTTGATTGGTTTTTCTGATATTTCTTAAGATGTTTCCTTTTTAATGAATATTAAAAATATTTCTTTGTGTGTACCGTATTTTTGCGCATATAAGACGCACCCGTATATAAGACGCGGGTTTAGACAATTGGTGTCAACAAAAATTACATAAGGTGCAAGCGGCCTGGCCATCTGTCCCACTGAGCAATTTATATCCGGTGGTTTCCTTTCTCTTATCATAAATTAAAATTTGTCCCAATGTTTCATCACCCGTCTGATGTAAAACAAGGCTTCATTACATTACTATTTTTAGTTTACAGGTAGATCAAAGAATAGTCTGAGGCAGGACCAAAATGATTATTGTTTATTCTATATTGCTGTGGGGCCAATAGCGGATGGATTTAGTAGGGCCAACAGCGGGTGGGTTGAGTACCTGGTATCTACATTCTAGAAACAATAAACACCAAATGTAAATGCGGCTTCATTGATATACAAAACATTGAAACGGAAGGATTTTAAATTTGAAGTGGCCTGCATTGGATTGATACGTGGTAATTTCTGAACTCTTACCCAATAGTTTTTACAACTAGGAATGGAAATTATGAAACATGAATATCGACCGCAATAATTGCCCTTCAATATCACACACTGTACCGCTCGTTCGTGTTAAAAAATACTTTACTGTATTTTCGCGCATATAAGACACAGCTAATTATAAGATGCACCCATACATAAGACGTGGGTTTTGATGATTTGTGTAAAAAATATTTTACATAAGACTACCCATATATAAGACGCACCCTGGGGGCGGGGTATGCAAAACTGTGTATAAGTTGCGTCTTATATAGGCAAAAATATATAGTTTTTACAGTACTGCTTGAGATGCCTCAATACCCCTTATTTTTCTATTTGTACACAATCTGGATTCTATTGGTCATACTTTCCATTGTCAGCACTAACCCAATAAGGGGTGCTTTGTGTGTGTGCTTGACCACAAGATTGTTGCCACATAATTAAATAAATGATCAACTTTATATATGAATGGTTTGGTTTTTCAGGTGTCCTCACTTGGCAGCGGGGGTGACCACGTGATGGATGCCATCTCTCAGTGCGAGCAGTATGCCAAAGAGCAAGGGGCCCAGGAGAGGAATGCCCCGTGGAGGCTATTCTTCAGAAAGGAAATCTTTGCCCCGTGGCATGACCCCAGCGAGGATGCCGTTGCCACGCATCTCATTTATCAGCAGGTATCTGAGACAGCTTTACGTGTCGGCATGTGTTTAAATGTGCTGGTGTGTGTTCAAATCTGCTGGCATTTATTTAAATGTGATGGCATGTGTTTAAACATGCTCGCATGTGTTTAAATGTGCTGGCATGTGTTTAAATGTGATGGCATTTGTTTAAACGTGAAGGCATGTGTTAAAACATGCTGGCATGTGATGGAATGTGTTTAAATGTGTGCTGGCATGTGATGGAATGTGTTTAAATGTGAAGGAATGTATTTAAATGTGTTGACATGTATTAAACATGCTGGCCTGTGTTTAAATGTGCTGGCATGTGTAAAAACGTGCTGTCGTGTGTTTAAATTATTTATCTATTTGATGAGGGTATTATCGGGGTGTGGGGAAGGTGGGACATTTTATGTCTGGTAACTTGCATATATTATGAGCAATTAGTGTAACGTAGTTACAATGTTTGCTGCAACTATTTCAGTTAAACCTATCTGCCTTTGTTTATTATGTTTCATAATAGTCATTCAACTAGCCAGGGCAACACAACCTAGTTCCACCTGTAAAATATGGGGAGATGTCTAGCATGTCTATAATAATAATTCCAGATGGCACTCCATATTGCTCAATATAGTCTTTAAGAGTCTAATAAATAATTTTTAGGAAATATATATGTCAAGAAGGTGGTTATTGGAGAATCTGTCCTGTTGTGTGCATTTGTGCGTACGATTGGAAGGAAAGAGGGGAGCTGCGAATGAGAGTGCATCATGATGCGCGATCAGGGTGGACAACATCCACTTTATATAACTGATTACTGTGCTGTCCAACGAACTCTAACATCTATTAACAATTGCTAGCTCTATAGATTTTGATTTCGGAATTTTTTTTCTCCATCTTGCAGGTTGTTCGAGGCATCAAATTTGGGGAGTACAGGTGTGATAAGGTGAGGAGATGCTAGACCAGTTAGTTCGAATGTGACATCATTGGTGCCTTCATTTTCTTGACTTCTTGATTTGATCTCTTTGTCCTGTTGATTGTACACGCAATATAAATCATTTTTACTCAATGTTCAGGATGAAGATCTAGCCATGATTTCGGCCCAGCAGTACTTCATAGAATACCGCACCGATATAGACTCACAGCGCATGCAGAACATGCTGCCCTCCTACATCCCCGACTCCTACCTGACGAAGGCCAACGCCGCCACCTTGTGGATGAACGCCATCGTAACCAAATTGAAGAGTCCCTACTTCCAGAATCCTCGGATCGATCCGCTCAAGGTAGCCATTACCTCCCAGTGGTTTTACTGGCAGCTTGGAGTTGTTGGGTTGCGTTGTAATAGTTTTATGAAAGGAGGGGATTAGGACTATATGATTGATTTGGTTGCACTCTGACACGAGGCAGAACAGTAGGGTCTTAAGTTGAGTCAAAGAGTGCATCAGTTGGGTCAATTTGTAATGTGTCAAAACATGGCTGTCCCAAGATTGTCCTTGGTACTTCATTGGATGGTTGGGGTCAGCACAAGTCCAGTAACTCATCAGTTAACTTGATTGCAGCAAGGTCTTGTTGGTTCAAGTAAAAAGATCATCCATTCCTATTTATTTGTGTCCTAAAAATCAAGTTACAAAAGAGAATTTATTGGGTATTTGGGAAACAAGAATTTCGCTCCCATTATTTTTTGTTTGAACGTCCAGGTGAAGGAAGACATTGTCAGCTATGCCAAGTACAAGTGGCCTCTGCTCTTCTCGCGATTTTATGAAGCCTACAAATTCTCCGGACCGAGCCTGCCCAAGAATGATGTCATCATCGCCGTCAACTGGACGGGGGTCTACGTTGTGGATGATCAGGAGCAAGTCTTATTGGAGTTATCTTTCCCTGAGATAACTGCTGTCTCTAGCAGCAGGTAACTACCATTGTTTCTAATGGATGTACTAATCATTATTTTTTTTCTTCCATTTTGAAGTTTTCAAATTTAACAAATAAAGATGGACTTAAGTAAGAGCTTTTTCGACAATTTGTGTGTAATATAAGGGATGGACAGTTTATCCTGTAGACAGTTTCATTCAAAAGTGTGCTTTACAAACATTTCATATGCATTTAATGGCTTTCAGAACTGGCAAGATGCATGGTCAGAGCTTTACACTGGCCACTGTGAAGGGGGATGAGTACACGTTCACATCACCGAACGCTGAGGACATCAAGGACCTGGTGGTCACTTTCTTGGAGGGGCTCAAGAAGAGGTCCAAATTCGTCATTGCTATGCAAGACTACCTGTCACCAGGTGTGTGATTCTCTCTGAGGTGTTTAAGTACTCTGTCAGAGGTGTTTAAGTACTCGGTCAGAGGTGTTTAAGTACTTGGTCAGAGGTGTTTTAGTACTCTGTCACAGGTGTTTAAGTACTCGGTCACAGGTGTTTAAGTACAGCCTTACGGCTGTTAAGGCTCACATTTAGGGTTTAAATTCATCTTCGGCATTAAGCTCACATTGAAAAAATGATGGCTAGATTAGCTGAAAGTATTGTTTGTTCTTTTATCACAATGACCAGGACATGTAAATAGCTGAAAAAACTATCACTACCATGTCTGATGGGACTAGACAATGAGAACGTAGACTGTTACTATGTCTGATGGGACTGGACAATGAGAACGTAGACTGTTACTATGTCTGATGGGACTAGACAATGAGAACGTAGACTGTTACTATGTCTGATGGGACTAGACAAGATTAGGAGATCAAAAAAAAAAATTTCATTTCACATTCAAATTTAATATTGTTTGATTATAGTTGGGTTCATTGGTCATGGAGTCATCTCGTAAATGATCACTCATTTGACTCGTTTCTTTCATTCCCACAGAGGATTCATCTTTCCTGTCCTTCAAGAAGGGCGACCTCATCATCCTTGACCAAACCAACAGCGGGGAGATGGTCATGAACTCCGGCTGGTGCATCGGTCAGAACGTCAACACCAACAAGAAAGGGGATTTCCCCGCCGAATGCGTCTACGTCCTGCCCACCATAACCAAACCGCCACCAGAAATTTTGGTCAGTCCACCAGTAATGATTAGTTTCACTGAAATACTTAACATTAATTCGAGATAGCCTATTCCTTTACCTGGCCACTGCACACAATTTTTTTAATGATATAACCAACATTGTTTTGTTGGCCCGAGCATGTCTGGACATGACATTTTTTTTTTGGTGTGCATTAGTTTGATGTTTGACATGTTGTCTCTTGTAGAATCTGTTTGTCCAGTCTGGTACCCTAAGTGACCAGTACACTGCCGATGAGGAGATTCCTAAAGAACAGTCAGCGTTGCTTCATACTTTGGAACAATATTCATACGACCATTTCAGGTAATTTCACTGGATGTCATTAAGTTCTTGTCTAACAGGAGAGGATTCACTTGCAATGTTATATGAAACTAAGCTGAATCACTTATATACCTTGATTTTTCTATTATTTAGAAGTCAGCTGCAAGGTTATTCTGTCATAAATACAAACTAAGCTAACTCATCTTGATTTTTTTTAGAGTGTGCAAATTTGTAATATGTAAATATGATTGTTTGTTAAAAGTCAGATATGATACGTCATTGTTTTCCTTTTTTTTTGTTTTCTTCCTATGTTTCCAGGCTTTATGATGTCTAGGAAGCATTTAACTTCCAATATTAAATGAGTTTACCTATCTTTTATATGAAATTAGTTATGAAATATTTACTATTATTGTCACAATGTTAAATCATAGAAGTCATTAAATTGTTGGATAAAGGACATAAAAGCAATAGTTGCATATGCCAGTTGATTTGTCGCCTTTTTTCCAGGACACCCCCCAAACGTACACTGACAGGCACACTGAACCGACCAAAGCAGCGTCGTAACCAGGAGCTGTGGAGACATTCCAAAGACCCACTCAAACAGCCTCTGCTCAAGAAACTGATTGGCAAAGAGCAGCAGTCAGCCGATGCCTGCATGTGTTTTATGGATATCCTTTGGCTAGCATTTTTCTGGCTCTCAATTAGCAAGTCTGTTCATTTCTAGTTGGGGAACCTCTGTTTCATTTATGTATAGTTAGGTCTATGATATGGTGTATAAAATATATTTAAGTCTATGATATATATAGTCAACCCTCTCCACTTCACACTTTGACTTTCGTGGCTTCATTCTTATCGCATTGTTTTCAAATATAACATGTGTTCATTAAAAAGTTGATAGAGATAGTGAAAATGATACAAGCGCACTTTCAGTTGTCTGAGTCAGTTATACACACTTGTATTACAATTGATTAAAATGACTGTATGCATGGACTGTAGGCCTATGTATTCGAGCAACCCCAGAGGGTCTAATAATGTTAACAACCGTATTTAGAGGGTTGTGAACGGGTTTTCTATGCTCTAACTATGAAAATATTCGACGCATAAATAAAAAATCCAGACTCTACAATGATAAGTGAATTTCCATTTATAACCCTAGAGTCTGGATTGATAGCGATAAACAAGGGATGACTGTAGTGTATAAAATATATCATTGTTCAAATTATTAGCTAAGGCTATGATATAGTGTATAAAAATATATATATCATTGTTTAATTTATTAGCTAAGTCTCGTTAAGCCTGATGTAGTGTATAAAATATGTCATTGCCCAATTTATTAGCTGCGTCTGAGGATGGCTCTATATAGGCAAATCTAAAGATATTAGATCCCTATACTGCAAGTCCTTTTCATCCTCTACACTAAACCTCTATCATCTCTCATTAGCCACCACTCAGTTTCCAGTCAATCCTTTGCTGATGACACTCAAATCAGTGACTCTTGCTTTCCTGATCAACTTGATGCCACAATCCTTCGCATACAGGAGTGCGTGGACGATGTAAAGCGTTGGATGACTTGCAACAAACTGAAGCTAAATGATGATAAAACGGAAATCCTTCTCATCCACTCTCAAAACAAACCTCTCCCTCCATTCGCTCCTTCTTCTATATCTATTGGCAACTCTGACATCACACTCTCTCCCTCTGCCAGAAACCTTGGAGTCACGCTTACGGACACCCTCTCCATGGACAAACATGTCACGAATATATGCAGATCAGCATATAACGAAATTAGAAAAATCAGCACCATTAGACACCTCCTCTCCTTTGATGCCACAAAAACTCTCGTCTCTTCACTCATTCTTTCAAAATTTGACTACTGTAACACTCTTCTCGCAGGCATTCCTCAACACCACATAGACAAACTTCAGAAGGCACAGAACTCAGCATGCAGACTCATTTTTAAATTAAAGAAACATGACCACATTCAACCACACATGCGGCAACTCCACTGGCTTCCAATATCCTCTCGCATCAAATACAAGTCTTCCAATCTTTGCTTCAACTCGTTCACTGACCCTCACTTTCCTGTCTATCTCTCTGAACTGTTGCTTCCATACATCCCCACAAGACAACTACGTTCTTCCATTGACAGTAGAACCCTCTCAATCCCAAGAACTAAAACTAAGACCATCGGTGAACGCTCCTTCTGCTTCCATGGGCCCACGTTCTGGAACCAGCTCCCCTTCCATATACGTCATAGTGAAACCTCGTCCATTTTCAAAAAGTCCCTTAAAACTCATCTGTTTAGGTCCGCCTATGACCTGTGATGCACCCTCCTTGCCCTACCTAATTTTCTGTTTCGGTTTAATCCTGAAGTGTCAAAGTGTCCTCTTTTTATAGCCATTTTCATTGTTTCTATAGAATAGTAGTTACTATCCTAGTGTCTCATTTGTATTTACTTAGTTTACTTGTTTTAATAATTGTAAAGCGCTTAGAGCTTTATGATAAGCGCTATATAAAAATGCCTAAATAAATAAATAAATAAATAATGTATTTACATGTGCTAGAGGAGCTACAGTGATGTATTTAACGTGTGCTAGGGGAGCTCAAGTCTTCTCAGTGTTATGTCAGCGGAAGAGAGCTTCTGGATAAAACATTATTCTTCTTGTTTTGTCTTCATAGATCTAACATTGCCTGTATGCACTGGTGGTTGCTGTAGTATTCTAAGATGTTAGCAGAGTTTGTACCACGCACTATGCTGTCTTTGAACTTATTCCAGGCCCCCAAATCTGTGCTGGCACAGACTGGCGCTGATAAGTTAAACATTTTAATTTTTTACCATGTCTTTCTCTGAGCATATTCTCTTTTTAAATATTTTGCCTTAACTTTGCGCACCCATTTTAAAATATATGGGAGATCATCCAAGCAAGAGGGGACGCGTCGCCAATGAATTTACTGATCAGATATTCACAAGTCCCATTGCAAATGTAAGTATTTCTCACACAGTTGGTTTTCACTTTTTATTTGTGTGGAAATTTGAAATGATCGAATCAAGTTGTCAGTTTCAAAGAAAGAACAAAAAATAACACTGTCAGGTGGGTACATACTTTGATATTTCAATGGAAGTTAAACAATTTTTATTGTTTTCAGGAAATTCTAAGAGATGAAATATATTGTCAATTAATGAAGCAGCTGACAGACAACAAGAACAGGTAACTCATCACAAATATCTAAAATACTTTAACTGTTTTATAGTATTAGTTTCTTTCTTGTTAATTTAAAACCTTTTCCTTCTCGTTAGTGTAAAACCTTTTCTTTCTTGTTAGTGTAAAACCTTTTCTTTCTTGTTAGTCTAAAAACTTTTCCTTCTTGTTAGTCTAAAAACTTTTCTTTCTTGTTAGTCTAAAACCTTTTCATTCTTGTTAGTGTAAAACCTTTTCTTTCTTGTTAGTGTTAAACCTTTTCTTTCTTGTTAGTGTAAAACCTTTTCTTTCTTGTTAGTTTTTAAACATGTCTATTTGTCCATAGTTAAAAGTTTGATGGCATGTAAACAATGAGCTTCTTTGTGTCTAGTGTCAGTGAAGAGAGGGGCTGGGAACTCATGTGGTTGGCCACCGGCTGCTTTTCACCCAGCACCAACCTTTTGAAAGAACTCACAGCTTTCTTACGTAGCAGATCTTACGTTGGGATAGCCGCAGACAGCTTGAACAGGCTACAGAAATGTCTGAGGTAACATTGGCAATGAGCACCATACCCAAAGTTAGTTTAATTCTTCATTATGTCACAAAATATATTTCAATACATAATATTCACCTGCCCCATATTTACATTCACCATGTCTGTTGTCTACATTCATGTGGTCAAGACATCATTATTCTCTGATGGTGTAAATTGTACAGGAACGGTGTCCGCAAGTATCCACCGCACCAAGTGGAGGTTGAAGCCATCCAACACAAAACAACTCAGATCTTACACAAAGTTTACTTCCCAGACGACACGGATGAGGTGAGATGATCACTGCCTTACTTTGTTGGTCCTACTTTGTAGGGCTTGTTAATTCTTTGCCTAACTCAGTCTTTGTCTTTGTTAACTCATTGCCTAACTCAGTCTTTGTTAACTCTTTGTCTGCTTTGTTTTGTCTGTGTTTGAACAAACTTATATTTTTGTTGCATGAAAAGTTGAAAGAGCTGTGGTTACCTATTGCCTCCTCTTCCCCTCCCCTTCCATGAAAATGCTGGCATTGATAGATTCAAATCATTAATATGTGTCAAATAAATGAGCTACTGTGTTTTCTCATTTAGTTTTCCCAGAAATAGAGGCTTTACATTAACTTGAGATTGAAAATTTAAAAAATGAGAATCAACAGAGGAAACGCAATCAAGACCTAACCTAACTTTGCAAAGTTTGCTATGGGCGCTTTGTATGCCCTCTTGATGGCGGCATTGTAATTGTATGCCCTTTTGATAGCGGCATCATGTTCCCTTTTCATAGCGGTCTCATGTGTCCTTTTGATGATGGCATTGTATGTCCTTTTGATGGCGGCGGTGTATGCCCTTTTCATAGCTGAAATGTTGACTCACATTAGCCCCAATGAGCTACAGGGTATTTTTCTAGACAAATATTTATGATTCTTTTTTTAATTCATCAAATTGACACAGTTGACCGTAGATTGAAAACATACTACTCTGTCAAGAAACAGCTTAACAAACAGCATCTTTTTTTTGTTTTTAAAATAATTATGACTGAAACCTGCCGACAAATTTATTTACTTGATTATTTTAAAATGTTTGTGAAAGCTTGCTAATGTATGATGAAAATCACATACCTTTTTTTCTCTTTAAATTGCTTTGGTGTTTGGTGAGAGGGGTAAAGTTATTTAACACTTGGATGATATTTTATTCTACTGCTATGTAAGTTAAGAGCCAACCTTGATGGGATCACATGTTTTCAGGGTTTTGAAGTTGAGTCAAGCACAAGAGCCAAAGACTTCTGCCAGAACATTGCCAACAAACTGGGTCTAAAGTCCGCAGATGGCTTCAGTTTGTTTGTGAAGATTGTAGATAAGGGTAAGGAGAAGGAAGTTGTTTGCTTTACTTCATTACCATTTAGTTAAGCATTACTTTTACAAGACTTAGTTACATTTATATTGGGGCTTTAATAGTTTATTTGAAAGTACATTGTGTAGTTGAATAAATCTTGGCCTGGCTATAGTGTAGAGGTCGCAATCCGGGATCCCAACTCTTGAAAATACCGGAATACCGGACCATGATCAATGCTCGAAAAAAATGGGATTGGATTTATGAAAACCGGGAATTTCGATAATCCCAGGATTTCATTTTCAAAAAATATTTATCGCTTTTCTTAGTTTCCATGCCATAGTTAAACCAAGACATCTCAATAATTTATTTCATGTGCAAAGTGCAAACCCCTCACACCACATGTATCAAGTTCAAAGAGAGCCGACCGACGGGCTAAATCTGTGTACTCTTCATTTGTCAACTATCATGGCGTCGTGATTAGTTTTGTTTTTACAACGTGCGTGTGTCGTGTGCAAGTTGAAACGTGAGTTGCGACATGACGGTTCAGGATTGGGAAGTAAATGTGTTCATATTATTAACCAATAAATGATTGGTATAGTCGAATGAAGATAGAATGTTGACTTACATTAACAATTTGTTTGTAGCATGAAATATGTGGAAATAATAACACGCTGCATTTGAATCACGGGGTCAACTTTGAATAACAAAAATGTTGGATTGCTTGATTTCCTTTACTTAAGCCAAAGTATCGACATAATTAAAATTATGAGTAAATCTGTATTTTGATATTCAAATACCTTAAGTTTAAGACATAGAAAAAGTATGTAACTACAATTTTGTGAAAACAATATTAATAATTCACCTCATAATTGATTTACGAGCTATTTTGTCCCAGGCTGAATGTCCCAGCTTGTCTCTACCTTATGTAGCCAAACATTTACATGACTGAATGTCCCCCCTTGTCTGTACCTTACCTAGCCAAACATTTAAATGACTGAATGTCCCCGCTTGTCTGTACTGTACCTAGCCAAACATTTACATGACTAATGTTTCAATTTATCTGTACTCTACATAGCCAAACATTTACAAGAAAATTGAAACATTTTTTTTTAAAGTTGTTCGTGTCCAAGCAAATAGATTTAATAAATAAATTTTTGTTAATGATTTATTTTCATATCATGTTGATAAAAATAAATGGGGGACACTGAATAAAATAAACCAAAATATTAAAAGCATATGAAACTATCGGAAACAAAGACATCAGTTTGGTATTGTGGGGTGGGAGCGGAAGTTCTCGTCATCTGGTTACTTTTGTTACCATTTTCGCTCAAAATTAAGTGATCAAACATTAGACACGTTGTCCTTTTTTACGATCTCATTATTTTAATTTGACCAAAGATTAAAACTACACAATTATTTTAATATTTGATGTCTGAAGTTAGACATTTGTATTATTATTAAAAACTTATTAAAAATCAAAATGCTATTTCTTTTTATTGTTTTTATTCGTTTAATAAATTGTTACCTTTCGACACAAAATGCTCTAAATATTGACAATATCAAAAATATCCGGATTCCGGTATTCGTAAACTTCAATATCGAAAATAACGGTTTTGGTAAAAGGGACCGGTTTTGCGACCCCTACTGTAGTGTGCCTCAGTCAAACAAGCTTCTGATAATTATTCTGTGTGGTTGGACTAAATCTTTGACTGGCTGTAGTGGGCCTCAGTCAAACAAGCCTCTGATAATTATTCTGGGAATGATCTTTTTGGCCCTTGTACAGAATTTTATTTATATAGATGGAATACTGTTTCATGATAGCAGTTGACAATAGAAGTTCTGTTATAAGAAATTAACAATCTGTTCTTGTAAAAATAAAAACAAACAAAACCTATAGCTATTTTAATTGCATCAACTCTTAGACAAACTATTTTAATAGCCTGAACTCTTAGATGAACTATTTTAATAAAATGAACTCTTAGATGAGAGACACACTTATTTCTTATAATATTGTGTATATTGTTCTTGCAGTAATTAGTGTCCCAGAAGGAGATTTCTTCTTTGATTTTGTGCGACATCTCACAGACTGGATTCGTAAAGCAAGACCAGCAAGAGAAGGTAAGGGGTTTTGTCATAGATGTAAGATCAAGTAACAATAGCAGGTAAGGGATTTTGTCATAGATGTAAGATCAAGTAACAATAGAAGGTAATGGACTTTTTCATGGATGTAACATGTGGCAAGAGAATACAATACAATAATTTTTTTTTAAACATAGGAGTTAAAAAAAAAAAAAAAGGATGCTATGCAAACTCTATTTTTCTAAAAAAAAATAGGGATTTTGTCATAGATGTAAGATCAAGTAACAATAGTAGGTAATGGACTTTTTCATGGATGTAACATGTGGCAAGAGAATACAATACAATAATTTTTTTTTAAACATAGGAGTTAAAAAAAAAAAAAAAAGGATGCTATGCAAACTCTATTTGGCTAAAAAAAAAATCTCTTTGTCTCAAGCAACGGCAAGTTAATCAAATAACAACTCTATGCCACCATTGTGGAGTTATTTTCTTGTATTTACACATAAAGTAATGGATAATTTGAGATATTGAATGTTGCCCAGTTTCATGATGAAATCCTTCACTCTCAGGTGCCCCCCCTGCATTTACTTACCAAGTGTTCTTCATGAAAAAATTGTGGATCAAGACGGTCCCTGGCCGTGACGTCCAAGCAGACCAGATCTTCCATTACCACCAGGTAAGACATGTCATCATAGAGAGTTGATGATCTTGTCAGGGTTAGGGACATTGTACACTGAACTCAATATCAGGCAGTGATCAGCTAATGTTTCGTATTCAATGCATAATTTTGTATATCCACACAAAGAAGAGTTACATTCAGCTTATTATTCCTTTAAATGTATCAACAATTTAATATATGTCAAAAATTTGAATAAATATATTAACAACTTAAATACATATATCAGCAATTTGAATAAATATATCAATCAACAATTTGAATAAATATTTTTAAATTGAATAAATATGTAAACACTTTGAATAAATATATCAACAATTTGAATAAATATTTCAATCATTTGAATATATATATATCAACTATTTGAATAAATATATCAGCAACATGATTTTTATCAAGTTTTTTTTTCTCTTTCTTAATGTTTAACTTGATATTCTTGAAATCATATTTCCGAAAATTCTGAATTGAGTTAAAGTAATTCTCTTGATCTCCCCGTACAGGGATGCTCTAACGTAAACAGTAAATTTTCTAAATGATCTATACTCTTAATGATTTCCATGTTTTCTAAACTGTTGTGTATTCTGTGTCAAGGAGCTGCCCAAATACCTGAGGGGCTATCACAAATGTACCAGGGAGGAGGCCGGTCAGCTTGGCGCACTCATCTACAGAGTCATGCATGGAGAGGACAAAGCCAATTTGACCAAAATACCGTAAGTTATTCCCGGCTATTCCCTGGGCTCCACCCACTGCTGTTGAACAAACTGGTATAGGTGAATGCTGAGTGCAGCAAGTACTTTCCAGCACTTTGGACTCTTAGGATTCTCTATTTCTGTTGCACACTAATCATTTAGAATTTGAATATTAATGAAGGAAAGATAATTTCATTTTGTGCTTAGTTAATTACAGCTGGCTTCTCGGTTCAAATATTGATTTTATTATTATTAAAAAAAAGTTATACATTCTTGTTTATTGATGCCAACAGCATGGCTCAGGAAATATTGGTTCATCACTGTCTCTAGATAAATGATTAGAAAATAATTCTTATCTAAAATACATCTAAATTTGTATGTACATTTTTATTTGATTCATTGATCTGGGTAAAAGATAATTTTATCCAAAATCTAAATATGTTTATATTGCCTTCCCACCCCAGAGAGTTTTTGAATCGTTTGATACCCGGTGACCTTGTGAAGGCTCAGTCAGCAGAAGACTGGAAGAGGGTAAGTGGATCTCCTGACACTGGAGAGTTATAACTTTTTCTTTTCATTCACAGAGGCAACCTTTAACAAATCCTATTTCATATTTTGTTAATTTATATTTTTATTGACCTCCCTTGAAATGGAGAGCTCTTTTGAAATACAAATGTTCAAAATTTGAAACTAAAAAAAAAATATTGAAAGAAAAATGTGTTTTATTAAATTTAACATTTTTAACTGGTGAGAGCTGTGTGCCAGGTGTTTTAAACAATTTAAGATTGAGATCACAAAATGGAATGGCAGTATTTTTTGCCATTTAAATGTCTTTTGAATTTTCATAAATAATTAACTTGTTTTTTCTTTGAAATATTTATTTCTTCAAACTTTCTGTTCAAACCGGCATATTGGATTCTTACTCTTGTGTCTCATTGTCCTTTTCTCTTTCCAATGTCAGAATATCATATCAGCTTACAACAAGGATGCTGGGAAGACTTCAAATGAGGCCAAAGTTGATTTCCTGAAGATCATCTACGTGTGGCCCACATTCGGCTCGGCTTTCTTTGATGTCAAGGTAGGCTACAAAGACAGAGTTTCTTTTTTCAAATGTTTTCAGGAAATTCGTGTTTATCTTATGGATTGCTTAATTAACTTATGCTTTATTCAGTTAATTTATCATGATTCATTCAGTTAACTTCTGATTTATTCAATAATGCTTAGCATAAAACATTTGACTTGTTTGTCTCTTCATGTTGTTTGCCTCTGCCTACAGCAAACGACTGAGCCCAACTACCCTGAGAATTTGTTGATTGCCATCAACAAGAATGGAGTCAACTTGATCCACCCACAGACAAAGGTAGGTCTTCAGCCCTACAGGTTAACTATGTTTACAGTTGTCTATGCCATTGTCTGGTTAACTTTAACTGCAATGGATTACCAATGTATCAACAAAGTGAGAATACAGACCCCCACCACCTGACAATCCAATTTCTTATCATTCAACATCTATTATTTATTTTTTTACAAACAGTCCTTATTTACTAGTCTGAACTATACATAGTGTGTGGATGTTAATCTGTGGATGTAGATGTTAGTATATGGATGTTAATTTGTGGATTTGAATCTGTCTTTAATTTGTTGATGTTTATCTGTTACGTAGGAGCTGTTGGCCACTCATCCTTTCTCTAAAATCTCCAACTGGAGCAGTGGCAACACTTACTTCCACATGACCATTGGAAACCTGGTCAGGGGAAGTAAGCTTTTGTGTGAAACATCTATGGTGAGTTGTCTTATATCTATCGCCATGGCAACAAGCTTTCTTGAAGTTTTTCCTCCTTTTTTTAATTTTTTTTATTGGAGATTATAAAATAACTGATGTGAAGATAGCTGGTTTGGTTTTTACATGTCAAAAGCATCTTCTAAATGCTCCTAAGCATTACAGTAAATTACAGGATTCAATGATAGGAAAAAAAGATGTCTTATTAAATGTATTTAACATGTACTAGCAATGGATCCAATGTAAAATAAAGAGGCTGTGCCCATAGGATGTAATTTACCTACTTCAATCCCTATTACATATCAATCAAATTGTTACCACATTGTTTCTGTGGTGAGGCCTTCATGGAGATTTTTCTTTCAATTTAACTTTTTCATGTTTTTATGAGTGCTTTTAACGCCTTCTATTTTTAACTTCAGGGATACAAAATGGATGACCTTCTGACATCTTACATCAGCCTAATGCTTAACAACCTCAACCGTCAGCGGAAAACTTAAAAACTTAACCCCAGAACAGCTCGACTTCATGACCTGTGGCTGGATTTGATGACCTAAGGCTGGACTTTGTGACCAATCTCAGGCCTAATCAGCATAGAATCCTGATCCTACAAAAATGTACATGCCCTGCCGGCATGCGTCTCTTTCATTCCTTGCATACATTTCTATCACCATCCAGCCCTTCACATCTGCATTCATTCTTGTCTTAATTGTTCCCAAACATTGTAAATACCCACCCGGTCTTCATGTCAGCTCATAACTACTTTAAGCGAACCAATATTTATTTTGGAGTGAACGAACATGTATTTATACAGTTTATTGTAACAAGAAATCAATCTGTTGTACAATTGAATATATATATATCAACATTTATATGTGTGCGTGTATTTTTGTGAGCTTACTTTAAAAATAAAGGCAATTCTAGATTGTAGTAAAACTTCTTGTACAGCTTTGTAAGCTGCTTACTATATGAAACTCTTTTTTGTTAGTGGAAGGGAATCATTTATTTAGTTGTTCTAGTTGTGTATATCTGACATTACAAGTCTAACAAACAGAAAAAAAACGACTGCCTTAGTTTTTTAAAGCTGCTCAATTTTTCAATTTCTCATGAATAATTTTGTGTTAATGTGCAAGACTTTTCTAAGTTATGTGTTAGTCAAATCATGAACTTAATAAATTAAATTAAACTTTTTTTAAAAAAAGAGTTATGATGTGGTTGACAAATATATGTGGCCAACATTCTCGGCAGTCTTGCAAACATAAAGTTCAAGATTTGAGCTTAGCTGGAACCTACAGCACAACTGTCGACCAACAACAATGTCAATTATAAAACCTTTTGGCTGAAGCAAAACAAGACACGGGGTGAGATCGTGTCATCTACCCTTTGCCCCAGTTAACATCTCGTGAGAGCTTGCTCAGCAAATGAGCGCAAGCTTGCCTTAAGAAATTCTTCCCCAATTTCAAACAATAATTCCCTTCTTCATAACTTCTTTTATAGGTTTATTTAACATTCCTCTACCTAATTATTATTGGGAGTCCAGTTATTTGTAATTTAGAATTTAAAAAACCTAATAATTTCATATACCATTTATTAAATATTATACAATGTTTCTATTGAGTACCAATGTTTATACACTCCACGTATACCGTGACCAATATACCAAACTCATTTAAAGCAACTAAATTTTTATTTTTTTAAATATTTATTTACTTCTACAAATAAACAAATTTGCAAAAGCGGCCTACAGAACAGTTGAAGCAATGTAATTTATTGTAGGTATTAAGTTAATGTTTAATGAGATCCAACAATGAATCAAGTAAAAAAGTTAACAATTTCCTTAGAAAGTCTAAACTGGGATTGCACAATTATTTTTTGACTGAAATCTAGGAGTCCTAACATTCCAATATTTGCTTTTTTTAAAATTATGTAGATGAAATATTTGTATATACAAGAACATAGTTTTTTGTCAGAGCAAATTGTTTTGTAAATGTATTTTTTTCTGTTCTCATAATTCAAAGATCGTCTTGAATAGATTCAAATGACTGAATCAGAACAAGGTATTTGAGCTGTGTCCCAAATGTTTATCTCATTTCCGGTATAAGAAATCATTTTAAAGTGACAATTGAATCTATTTTTTTAAACAAAAGTTTTGGAAATCAATCTTGTCATGGGACACTAAACATATCTGCTACTGGAAATCAGCTTGTTGTGAACACTGAACATATCTGCTTCTGAAGAATTGACTGGAAATCAGCTTGTTTAGAACTGAACTTTTATGCTACTAAATCTTTTTACTTCTTGGTTGTGTTGCTGTGATTTGTGAATTTTATTTCAGATGAAATTTCATTTATATTTGTTTGTGGGTTTATTTGTTTCCTTATCTGTTTTCATTATTTGATGTTTTTTCCCCCTATCTTTTCTGGGTTAGATTTTTCAGAACTAAGATTTAGTGAGTGAGACTTTTTTTTACATTATACAAGCATCTAACACATTTATCATTGACAATATTGTATTTAATCTCTAATATGTTCTTACTGAGCAAAAAGAAGATGTGAACATTTAAGCATTTTAACTTTAAATTTTATATCTTCTTTTTGCCTCTGAAAAATAGTTTGTTTAATGGAACAGTTTGCTTAGATTGTTTGCAATTTAAACTGCAATAATGTTTCATTAGTGATCTCTTACCATTTATGTTTAGATTGTTTGTCATTTAAACCGCAATAATATTTCATTAGTGACCTCGTACCATTTATGCTTGAACATCGTTTTTTTTTGTATCGTCTAATCTTATTTAATTGAGAAGAAGAAAAAAAAAGGACATCACCTGAGAAATTAATTTTCAATTGAACTTGTAAAAATTCTTTTAGTGGAGCCATCGTTAGGCGTTAACCATCAATTGCAGACACATTTGAATAATTTGACGCAATAATGAATAAATAAGATTTGGTAAAAGAACCTGGGGGACATAAAGGGACTGTCAGCTAAAAACAGATTCCGAAGTTTAGAACAAATGTTCTTCATATGTCCTGCCCAAGCTGTATTGTTAAGTGCTCTTTTTATTTATCCTGACTGATTCACCCACCACCATTGATAACCCAGTGCCACCGTTCATTCTGTACCACTTGAACTATGTCTAGTTGTTATTGAGATAAGGCTGTGACTGCCATGCCACTTTATAAATGCACAGTTCCCTGGCAACCATGGTTGGAGTTCTTTTAAGATCCAGGAATGGACAATCATTTCCTTTCCTGAAAAAGATCCCAGTATAAAATAATTATTCTGTATATCATGGAGTACACATTTGAATATTCACCACCAGTCTTGAGAGGTAATCTTTCCTATTTTACCTGCCCTAAGTACACATACATGTACTTATCACTTGTGTACACCATCCAGTCACATTTCTGTTGACAGATGGACCTTTTCATCTTCTGTCAACAGATGAACCTTTTCATCTAACCAAAAAAAAAAAGTAATAGATGAATTGAACAATTTTCCAATCACTGATTGCTTTTGGAACCATTTATGTTTTATTGGCTGTTTTCATCGTTCTAGATGTTTGCATAACTTTTCATGTGTGTTTGATTGCAGTCTTCAGCTCATGTATTTACTAAGCTCACTTCGTTTTTGCCTGCAGTGACTCAATACAAATGTACTTCTATTGAAAACAACTAATTTCTGCCTTAAAATAAGGATATTATAAATGGATTGTCACTAATTTATCCATCATTTTATCCATGTGGACACATTTATTTATTATACATTATCATCATAACAACTATGGTGCCTTTCTGTTATACTGCATCTATTGTTTTTATTGATTTTTGTGTTATTTTTTTTTTTAACAGATATCTTGTACTTCTATTTTTTAGACTATTTGAAGATGCAATTCTATTTTTTCATGCTGCCTAACTGGAAAATATTTTATGCAAAAATAAAGAAATGTTAATTTGTTCTATGTTAATTAAATTAGTTTTTGTTGTTGATAATATAAGACTAACAGGGTTAATGTAAAAATGTGCATGTTTCGGTTAAGAAATTATAGATTTTTTTTACTGAAAGTGATCTCTTGAAACTTTTTGTAGAGTTGAAAAGATTTTCTATAAATGCCATTATGTAACTTGAACTAACCTGTGGGACCTATGAAAGGCTTTTAGTCTCGGCATAAAGAATAAACCCTAGCAATTAATGAATGATAAAGAAATAAACTAATTATTTATTTACTGCATTTATTTGGTAGTGTTTTAAATGAAATATTAAAATAAATATCCTTCATTAATAACTTAACTGAGGAGTCAGGATGGATAAATAGTTACCCCTTTATGCTTATATTTGTAGTTGCTGTACACACGGTATGTGTGATTAAATTTTTGTCCATTGTCTTTATCAAACATTTTGTATAGATTTATGCAGAGATATAAATGTGGATATAAATAGATATTTGCATTTACATTTCTGTAAAGATCAAGCAATGTGTCAATGACTCTGATTTGAAGGCTTCATGTTAGCTTTACTGTGACTGTCCTGTGAAAGCAATAATGACTATGTGTCTGAAGCCTTGATGTCTTTTCTGTCTCTTTGGGTGAAATTTTCACATTTGTAGCATATGGCATCATCATCGAGTTCATTTCTTTCTGGCATCGTTCCAATAGTCGCAGGCCCAGACATCATTTTGTTCACTGCCTCATCTTCATTTCTTCGCTGGCCAATCTCCAAGTTGGGTTTATTTGACAGTGGTTGATGTACATTGATGTGCTTTTTTTTTTTTTGTTTGACAGTGGTTAATGTACAATGACGTGTTGGTGTGAAATTAGTTTGATTAGACACAATCACGTGGTCAGCAAGCTGAGTAGTGACCTAAGGAGGAAGGGGGCTAGGGTGAGGTCCCTCCTGATCAATAAAAAAAATAAATTGATGCTGGATAGAAAAAAATATTGGTTAGATTTTTGTCAGCGAAAAGGTTCATTAAAAAATCTGTGGTGCTGTGATTATCTCTGGCCATAACACAGAAATTCAGTTTTCATTATATGCTGCAGCAGCATCAGTGAAAAAAGGGATGCCACAAATATTGTTTTGGAAGCAAATATTGTAAGTAAACACCAGCATCATTGGGTGCACACCAGCATCATTAAAGTATGTACACACCAGCATCATTGGTGCACAAGAATCTTTTGATAGTTTGTTTTTCCCTGATGTATTTTTTTTTTTTCAAATTTGGCTGCTTTCTTCACATGTCCACTTCTTTGACTTACAAGTTTCCATCCCATTAGCTTCAAAGGAAATTTGGCTTGCTTTCTGGCCTGAACCTCGAGACTCTCTAATAAATAAGTTCAGCTAGGTTTTATGGGGCATGTGAGCTTGATGAAATTTATGATGATATGATGTGTATTTTTGCAATTAAAAATAAGACATATAAATATTATGATTTATTTAACAATTATGAAATAAAATAAATATGAAGAAATAAATTACTTTGAGATGTGGATGTTTTTAAAAATAATTTGTGTTGTATAGTTTTGACTTAGTTTTTGTATAGTTTCCTTAAATTACAAGATCTACTGTTGCACACATGAACTATTTTAAACACAGGAGCAAAAATTCTTTGTTTTTCTTAGTCTAAATGATTTTGTTAAGGTTGTAGGCATTGATCAGGGAGCAAGAGTGAGGCATTGATCACGGAGCATTTCCCTAGTGATTAGATGATCAGCTAGTGAGAAACTGTTGACTGGAAGTGGAAGATCTTGAGTTATGGCGTTTAAAGACATATTTTCAATGGAAGAACCATGGATTTGAAAGACATATTTTCAAAGTTGAAGGTTATAATTTTAAGGATGGAAGGAATCTGAATTATCTCAAAATGTTACAAGGCGAAGAGAAATCCATGTATTCCTAACTAAACTTTACCCTATGAATGCAGCAGGTGCATCTAAACATATATTAAATCATTAAACATCTACAGCTGTAGAACACAACATCATCTACAGCTGTAGAACACAACAACATCATCTACAGCTGTAGAACACAGCAACATCATCTAAAGCTGTTGAACACAACAACATCATCTACAGCTGTAGAACACAACAAAATATTGCCACTCATTTGATTGCACAGTCCATTACTGATTTCTTAACGAGCCATTATTGAAAGCGTTACTTGCACTAACGCCCTTGGGGCATTGGCGTTACTTGCACTAATGCCTTTGGGGCATTGGCGTACTAGGGTTAGTGCAGACGGGGATGGGTAAAGATCTTTCATCTGCCCCACCACCATCACCACCACTGCAAGGAAACACCCTGATGTACCTCTGAGATATATTTCAGCTTATTAACTTATTGTCCCTGTATATCAATACCAGGTAGTAGATTTGAAGTCCTGTTATCAGTGATGAATCATTTCTTTATGATGGCCTTGAACCTACTCCATGGATGGAGCTTGATAATCACCTGCCATCATAGATAGGCCTACAAGAAATTTAAAAAAAAAAACTAAAATAAACAACAGATAAAGATACAAATATAGTTTTATGACCAGATTGTTGAAGATATTTTATAAATACTAGACTGAGTAAGTCAGAAAGACATATTCCAATCATTTAGATATTTAAGAAATCTTTTAGTTTTAGGATGAATTACCAAAATGAAACTGTGATCAGTTTTAATCAGCTCACTGAGTAGTTTGTACCACACGACATTGAAACATAATGAATATAAAGAACAAGTAAGCTAATTTGTTGTACAAAACATTGTAAGATCAGATATCTAATTTAACTGACGTATAATTTCAGAGGAGAGTTGCGAGTTGTTTTTTTAGTGGTAATGTTTTTTTTTTTTGTTTTTTATTGTTTGTTTTTTTGTTGTTGTTTTTTTTAAAACTGGGATAATAAAGAATAAAAGGTTAAACGCCTGCTAAGAGTTGTCGAAACTAATTAGAGTTGTCGTTACTATTCATAACTAACACGCCCACTGATAAAGTACTTAGACCCAGCTGATAGTATAATATTCCCTCTTCTGTACTTATCTGGTGGTTTTTTTTCATCCCCAGCTCCTTCGTTGGACAAAATGCAAGCCTTCCAGGTAGGCCTATATTGATTCAATATTGTACTTCTCGCTCATTAATCAAAATTAAATATGCGCCTAAGCTAAGACTAATAAACTGTTTCGTTTTGTTTTATGAAGAAAATTGCGCATTCAATGTAAGCGTGAAGGAAACTCTATAAAGTAACCTACAATGTTTTAACAGTGATTTGTTCGAGTTTGAGCATAGCGTTCGTTTGGATTTAACTAGTACTAATCGTAGTTTAAATGTGTAGGCCCAATGATCCAGCATTATGTAGACCTATAAATAATCTAAGTCTAACGAACTAAAAATAAAGTTATCGTTTTAATGGGTTACCGGAAATTTGATCGAAAGAAAGTTCGTCGACGGTAAATTAATCGACGGTAATTTGATCAAACAGAAATTTGGTCGAATCTTTTTTTTCAGTTTACACTTTAAAATTTTCCTCAAATTTATTTTTGAACGCACAATACTATATGGTAAAACAAAATAATGCGTTCAAAAAGAAATTTGAAGCAAAATTTTAACGTAAAAACTGAAAAAATGATTCGACCAAGATTCCGGTCGATCAAATTACCGTCGATCAATTTACCGTCGACGAAATTTCTTTCGATCAAATTTCCGGATACGGTTTTAAAGTTTCACCATAGACAAAAGCATAGATTTAAAATTTACTTCATATCACCAGTCTTGGAATTTCATAGCTTTCTTAACTACCATTTGTTGTTGTCGTATTGATGTTTAATTAAGTTTGTTAAATGTGCCAACTCTTAACCTCAGGGAGACCACGTTTGGTTAGAACCAGACAAACCTGGAGATTTTGCTGTTGCCATCGGTGCCAAGGTTATCGCCGTGGAGTTTGGCCAGGTGCAGTTGGAGGATGACGACGGGAATGAGCACTACGTGGACAGCTCACGCGTGCTGCGTCACATGCACGTCACGTCATTGGAAGGCGTCGAGGACATGATAAGACTGGGAGATCTCAACGAGTCGGGGATTCTCAGAAATTTGTTTATTCGATACACGAGACACCATATTTATGTGAGGAAAGTTTCTGCTTTTCACATGACAATTCATATTAACCTATTAGCCAATATCAAATTCCAGAACGTTTTCCTTGCAAAGTAGGGTGGCGAGAAATAATCAATATTTATTAATTTATGTTGTTGTTGTGGGAGTAGGAGTTCATAATTAATATTTATTTCTTTCATTTTTTTTAAAATGTGGCCATGGACCCACTGACTCAGGGCAGTCAGGGCCTCACGCTTTTAGGGGGCCTCACGCCTTTTAGAAGAATCACTCTTTTATAGGTATCATGCTTTACATATTGTTAATGAATATTGAAAGATTTAGGAAATGTAATTTGTTTTAAAATTCAGTGGACAGCATGTTTCCCAATCTTAACCCACGAGTTTTCTCGGCACATTCCAAAATTAATATTATAAATGCGAATCACAAGTTGGATAAAGAAAGGGGAATAACTCTCGTCAACAAGTTTTACTACAACGGATATGAAACGAACAAAATTAAATAAGAATTTGTGTTTACAATCATGTTTGACTAAAATCTTGGCCACGGATTGTAAATAACCTTAGCTACGCCACTGCTCCGTACTGTGTAGTAAAATTATTTGAGAAAAGCAGTTTAAGGCATGAGTACACTGCGCACTTGCCCATGGTCTCAACCCTTTATTTTAGGTTAGTCTGATGCTCGAGGAGGCCTCTACTCTAATGTAATGTTCACGTTTCTAGGGGCATTATGCTGCCAATATTATTAGATAATATTAAAATTTTTTGGCAATTTATTTTGCTTACAAATTTAAAGCGGCTAGACTGTTTCTTCAGTTTATTTAAACAAGTTTTTAGATTCTTACAGTATTTTAATTTTTGGTACTACTAGCATTAGAAAAAATTTTCTTTTGATAAATTATAAATTTGAAGAAAAAAACCCATTAATTATGTTCTTGGTGTGTGGTTGGGGAGGAGTAAATCAAAGAGTCTTACAAAATGCATCTAACGTTCATTCTTTAGTAATTAAAATGAAGAAAGCTAGAAATTCCAAATAAACTTTTAAAGATACTGCTGTACTGTGTGAAAATTCATGCTGCCTCATTTTCCTTCAGATAAATAACATATAATATAAATATATGACTTTTTTGTAGAATTTACTATGTTCTGTTTTTATAACATTTAGATACAAGTTATTTTAGAAAATGACCCGTTTCAAATAGCCATAAAAATCTATGGACCTTCGTTCTTTTCTACAAAACAGTATTTTTCTTTCTTTTTTTTTTTTGTAGTAACTATAAATTTTGGCAAAACCAACTTAAGTTTTAAATCCAAAATGATAATTATTATACTAGCATATTAATAGATTTTGTGTAGTTTTTAAAAAAATTAACTATCAACTGTTCTGAACGGAATTTTTATATTCCTTCATTGATGAATTAGTTTAAACAAATAAATAGTTTCAAAATAAAATTATGAAACAACATTACTATTTAGATACAAGTAAAAATAAAATAAATTATATAACCAATGTACGGTACAAATAACACCACAGGCATCACCACTGAAATTAAGGTCATGGAGGTAAGACTAGAGACTGTAGGCCGCTACAAATACCTAGGAGCAATAGTCTCAAAAGAAGGCTCCAAGCCCGAACTGATGTCCAGGGTTGCTCAGACTATAACAGCACTAAAGAGGCTCAAGAAAATATGGAATGACAAAAATATAGCCCCCAGCACCAAAATCAGTCTGATGCGCTCATTAGTCCTCTCCATTTTCCTGTATGCCTGCGAATCCTGGACATTAACAGAAGATCTTGAAAGGAAAATAAAGGCGATGGAGATGTGATGCTTCAGAAGCATTTGTAGCATCTGCTATAGGGACCATATCTCCAATGATACAGTGAAAGAAAGGATTCGCCAGGCAATTGGGGAATACGATGACCTACTGGTGACTGTGAAAAAACGCAAACTACAATGGTACGGCCACGTAACAAGGAAACAAGGGCTTGCCAAAGACATATTGCAGGGCATCACAAGAGGAGGGAGAAGAAGGAAGACAAAGAAAAAGATGGGAGGATAACATCAAAGAGTGGACAGGACTAACACTGGGCGATGCTGTGCGTAGTGCAGAAGACAGAGACGAGTGGAGGAGGATAGTTCACATGTCATCTGTGGCGCCCCAACAGTCCAAGGACTAAGGGACATGATGATGATGATGGTCAAGGGAACCTATATTTCAATTAGCATCTTTTCTGTATATAGCCAGTTAAGTGTAGAATGATGCAAACCTAAATTTATGTATGCGTCAAAATGCTTCCAATCATTTTGAATTTATCAAAATTTTCTGGGGAGGGATTACTCCTCTCCAAACCTTACTACCATTTTTGTTCATCACCATCGCATTCTTCTCCCTCCTAAATTAAAGTGACAGTGCCAACAATTTTAATTTGTAAAAAGTGCTGGATGTATGGCGGTGTTAACAAAGTCAGACCTGGTCCTGAGCATCAAATTTAATAGCTAATAGATGCCCTTCCCTCCCTCCCCATATGCCTGAATTAATATCCCCACTCACCCATGGAAAAATTTCAGGAAAGAAACTGGTCAAAATGCATAGGCCAACCTAGACCATAATGCCTTTCATAACATAACCAAGTAGTGGGCTATAAATAACCATTCCAAGGAAAAGCAGTGCCCACGGCACATTAGTAAAATGATTTAGCCACCCTGTCTGTGTGAAGTACATGGGATTTTATAGTTTAATTTACTAATATTAGTGCCAACGGCGAGTGATTGATCCTCGCGCACCCCCCTTAGCTAGGCTCTGAGTATATTGAGGGTGAGGGGCCTCAGCACATTATTGTGCGCAGGGCCTCTGCTGCTGTAAAGATGGACCTGCCTAAGACTATTAAGTCTTTTGATGCATTTGTATTCACAATCCATTATTGCATTATAAATAATTATCATCCACAATGGAAAAATAACCTTCTCGATTTGGCATTGCAGACTTATACAGGATCCATCTTGATATCCGTAAACCCATATCAAGATCTCCCCATCTACACACCAGAAGAAATAGTTCGTTACAAGGACAAGAAAATTGGTGAACTTCCACCCCACATATTTGCAATAGCTGACAATGCTTATAGCAACATGATAAGATATCTCAAAGACCAGTGTATCATAATCAGGTAAATAACTGTGTTTTATGTCTACATAAAGGCCCCTTGAGTCAGCTGTTCACGGGTAGTACATCATATAAGGTTCATCATAGAAAATATAGAATTTTCAGCTTTACTAAGATAGGTTAAATATGTCAAAACCTCTAATCAAAGTGTTTATTTTGTTTATAATTCCAAAATAAATTCCAGAAAAATAATTCAAATCTACAGATTGAAAAACAATCCAGGATCAGTTACATGTTAAATGATTATTTTTTGTTTTTTTATGTTGAAAAGTCACAGGACCTTATCATCATATTAATTCCTTCTTTTAAAATTATGAAAAATTATTTTCATCTTAAGTTAATACTTAAAGAAAATATCTATCAAGTGCCATTCAAGATAAAAGAACCTAGCATGCAAAATTCTTTAAAGCTAGAATTTATTTTTTCATTTACTTTATTTCTTTAGTGTAGAATACATGTTTATGAAATATTTAGTATATGGTAGGTCTTACCAACATGTATCAATTATCATGAGGGGAAACATGTTACATTTTACAGTGGAGAGTCTGGCTCTGGAAAATCAGAATGCACTAAACTCATTCTCCAGTTTTTGGCATCAGTGTCTGGGCAGCATTCTCCCATAGAGCAGCAAATCTTGGCAGCTAATCCCATTATTGAAGGTTGGTGATACTTGGAATTAGGGCGCAGCTGGTATCTAGGACGTAGGTGGTATCTAGGAACTGGCTGGTATCTAGAAAGTGGCTGATATCTAGGACATAGCTGTTATCTAGGATGTAGCTGGTATCAAGGACATAGATGATATCTAGATCAACACCTGTCTTCTTTTGTCTATACAAGTTAATCCATTGCCTAGAACCACTCAGAAGTAATCTTAACTCCATGTCAACAGAAAACGTTCAAATTAATCAAATGATAAAAAATTAAATTAGGGGAAATAAGAGCAATAACTAAAAATTATGAGACAACTCAAATATAGAAAATGGTTAGTTTATTGCTTTTACCACAACAAAAAAATTATTATAATTGTGTCAGATAAAATTTTTTACATTTTATATTCTGTGTTGCAAAATTTTAGTATTTTAAATAGCTTTCTGTTTACATTGATAACAATGCTAATTACTGGAGTTGGAAATCAAGAAGATTTCAATAAATTTTTAAAATTCAAATTTGTTATCAAGTGTTTTACTGACTATTTTGATATACTCTCAATTTACAAAAAAGCTTTTGGCAATGCAAAGACCATTCGTAACAATAACTCAAGTCGTTTCGGGAAATACATAGACATCCACTTCAACGAGAAGGGTGTGATAGAGGGGGCAAAGATAGAACATTACCTGCTGGAAAAATCTCGTATAGTCAGCCAGAGGAAAGGAGAGAGGAACTACCACATCTTTTATTGTATGCTGGCTGGTATGTCTCCTGAACGGAAGGCTGTATTAGAATTGCAGGATGCTAAAGCATATGACTATCTTGTAATGGTATGTTATTTATCATGAGACAGCCAAAATCTGAAAACCCTTTTGTTCTCAATAACATTAAATGTTTTAATTTGTCACACATCCTGTAACTAGAGAGTGTGATAAAGCGTAAGGAGATTAAAGATACAAATATATATCAATTTAGGCTTATAAAATTAAGGTAAATTAAATAAACTCAGAATTCATTGTTTTTTTTTGTGTTTATTTGTTGTTGTTTTTTTTTTTGCAATAAATTGAGCTTTAATTTTTGCAGGGTAAAAGTATTGAGTGTGATGGCAGAGATGATGAGAAAGATTTTCAAAAGATTCAGTCAGCCATGAAAATTCTTACTTTTTCTAATGAAGACATTTGGGAAATCCTGAAGATTTTGACCATTTTATTACACTTGGGCAATGTTAGATTTAATGGTGAGTAGTTTTTAAATTATATTTCTGTGAGGAATTTGATGATAAGAATAATTATGCTAATAAAACATAGGCTAACATTTGATTTTTGCTAATTATTAACATTCCGTCTCTTGCAGAGTTTGAATTAGATAATATAGAAGCCTCAGAGATTGAAGATATTTCATCAATCAACAGAGCAGCAAAGCTTTTAGAGGTATATTATAAAATGAAAAGTAACCAAAGATTTTTGGTAATTTAGAGTAATCTAGTTTAGTAAATTCACTTACACTTTATTTGGCACGGTATAATAAAAATATAAGAGTCTTATTTATGCATATTCACATCTATTTTATTATCAACTCAATTAATTTAAACATTGTTTCACTGGGCTATAGATATTTCAGTCTAATTAAAATATGATCCTTATTCTTGGTCTATAAATTATTTAAAAACTGGTGTGCATGGGTTTATAAATATTTATAATCGCACATTGATAAATGTGATGTATATCTCCTAATATTTTTGTCACTTACACAACTTTGTGTCAATGTTACAGAATAACTATTTTTAGAGATAGAAACAAATCTATAAATATTATAAGTCTGTATTACCATTTAATAGAAATATTTCCAGAAACTCGCAATAAAAAAAAAAAGTCCAATTACAGATGATGCACAGGGAGATTAACTTTTGAAATAAATAATTTTTTTTTACTGAAATCATATTTCAAAGTGGTGTGTTTTTCTAGGTAGAGCCTCAAGCATTGATTGATGCACTGACAACAAAAACAATAATTGCAAAAGATGAAAGTGTAACATACACCATGAATAAAGTGCAGGCGATGGACGTGAGGGATGCTTTTGTTAAATGGATTTATGGCAGAATGTTTGTCTGGATTGTGGAGAAGCTGAACCAGGCTATTTATAGACCTCAGCAGCAGCAGCATCAGAAGTCCATTAGAGTGTTGGATATTTTTAGCTTTGAAAATTTTGATAAGAATAGGTGAGTGAGAATATCACAGAGTTTTAGACTTTAACTTAATTTTTTTTTTAATTAATAAGTTATTTTTTAATCCATATCCATACAAAGGATAATTGGTTATGGCACAACAGTTTTATTTTCAGTTCTGTAAGCACATTATTTTGTATTCTGAAAAAAGCAGACAAGTATTTGAAAAATATTTTGACTTATAAAAAAAAAAAACTTTAACAAAAATTTGTTGTTCTTTTAAAAGAGATCCACCTATGGCTGGTTAAAATTTATAAAATATAAATCTATATTTGTTTTTTTTTAAGCTTTGAACAGCTGTGTATCAATTATGCTATCGAGAGCCTGCAGCAGTTCTTTGTGAGTCACATCTTCAAGCTGGAGCAGGCAGAGTACAACCTGGAGGGCATCAGCTGGAAGAACATTGAATTTGTGGACAACCAAGGTGTCCTTGATCTCATAGCAGACAAGCCGATGAACATGCTTGCTTTAATTGACGAGGAGAGCAAGTTCCCCAAGGTCAGGTGGCCACCACTTCATCATTGTGTTGGTTAATAAGAGTTTATTTTAAGTCACATGCTATTGCCTTGAGAAAATTTTTTCACGTCCAAGTCTTCCAATTAAGAATGTTAATGAAGGACAATAAACCTTTAGAATTTCAGAATTAAATTGTGTGAGAGGAAAATTAATTGGCCACTGATGAATAAATCCTGATTTTTTAATGTATCTTCTAATGCTAGGGTACGGATGAAAGCATGCTAAACAAACTCCATTTTTATCACTCCATCAACCCAAACTATGTGAAACCAAAGGCTGCTATCAACCAAACATTTGGAGTCAAACACTTTGCTGGCCTTGTTGTGTATGACTGTGAAGGTATGAGGACAAATACGTTGACTGTATGATTTAAGTTTAAACTCTTTCAATAGTCTACTCATTCTAACTTATCCATGATTTCTTTCTATTCCTTAACTATAAATAAATTTATTCCATTGAAAACATAATTTATTTAATTTTTAAAAAAAATTAATTTTCTAAATAAATGACTTTCAACTTTATTTGTCCCAAATCAACAATTCCGCTTCAATAATTTTTCAATGTCAGGTTTCCTGGAAAAGAATAGAGATACATTCAGTGCGGATCTTGTTCAGTTGATTCAAGCATCAAAGAGCGAGTTCATGAACGTTCTGTTCAACACAGACATCTCAATGGTCAGTTTCACACAGTTGTAACTCCTGGGTTTAAAATATTCTTTCTTAAACTGTTAAATGAAAAATTATCATGAGATTTTTAAGGTATTGGTTTTTCTAACAATCACAGCTTATCAATGATTCAACGATTTCATTGTTTCAGGTCATGAACCGATTAAAACAATTCTGGGCCTTAAAGATAATCATATTTTTTTTTCAATTTATTAATTTTAAAAAATCATAATTTATATGATCATTTATCAATTCCCTGGAAGCAACACTGAAAACATTATTTATTACTCGTACTTTAAAATCATTGTATAACGTCATCTAATATTAAACTATTTTTTGTTCTGCTAATTAGGACACTGAGTCAAGAAAGAAAACTTTAACTCTTGCCAGTCAGTTTAAGAAGTCACTGGAGCTGTTGATGGCCACATTGAATTCATGTCAGCCTTTCTTTGTTAGATGTATCAAGCCCAATGAGCTGAAGAAAGCAATGGTATTTGTATATTTTGCTGAGTGTCTCTGATGACAAAAAAAAATTGTTCTTAACCCCCAAAGAGTTGACGTGAATACCATGCCGTTTATCAAGTTCTTCATCTTTATTTGTATTTACCATCACAGCATGACATATCTTTTTTTCATGTTGGTAGTGTTAAGAATAAAATCACAATTTGACTGGCTAAACTAAATTCAATTATATCATCACATTTGATTTGATATTTAAAATTGTTTGCACTTTTCAGTAATATTTTCTCTCAAGTATAATACAAATTCATGACATAATTTTTCTTATGGCCTTCTATTGGTACATAGTCTATTCGCAAATTTTTTCCATCTATCCAGAAATTTGACTTTTCCATTTTTTTAAATTCCTACATTACTAAATTTATTGAAGTAGATAAAAGCTTTGGATAGGAAAAATAATTTTTAAATATCACAATGTCAAGTAGCAATTCTGATTTTCTCTGTTCTGAGCCTTTCTTTCCAGCTAGTTCCACTGCTTCCCATTACCTCCACTCTGTTTGATAAGATCCCCTATGTATGTCTCATTAAGTCTTCCTTAGTGATCTGGGTTTGTTTACCTGTGTCCCAGGTAGTGTGAACATTCCAGGTGCAAATAGTGGTGTTACTCCTCAATATAAAGGACATGCTGTCAAAGAGTAAAAAAATAATTTGATATTATTACCCTGGGCACCGTCATCTCTGTAGACTTTTTTTCCAGCTATTTGACAGAGAGCTTTGCTGCAAGCAGCTGCGGTATTCTGGTATGATGGAGACCATAAGGATACGACGGGCTGGATATCCTATTAGACACCGGTTTTCTGAGTTTGTTTCAAGGTACAGAACTTTGGTGAAAGGGCTGGGGCCAACCCCTAAAGAGGACAGCAAAGCAGCAGTTTCCAAGATCTGTGCAGCTTTGTTAGACAGCGCTGACTTTAAACTTGGGAGAACTAAAGTTTTTCTTAAGGTTTGATATTGTTAAATTTTAGGGTTATGCTATGTAAGTCTGAGTGCAGCAATGGCACCAGACAAAAATTCACTGAAGAGATGGAAAGGGAGTGTGGAGAGAATTTTTTTTTAAATTGACTATTACACTTTGTTAAAGATTTATTCAAAAACAAAATTTATGTTTGGTTATCGGCCTGCAGTATGTGTTATCCATAAAATTGCAAGGGATTTTTTTTTTGTCTGGACTTCATTATTGGTATAATGATCTAACAAATACAATTATTTTAACTTTCAGTATTGTTTTGTTGCATTTACTCAAAATAAAGATTTTTTTTAAAAAGTTAAATATTTTAGCTTGTTAGAATTGCCTTGACAACATTATTTTTAAAAACTTAGGTTGCCCAGGATGCTTTTCTAGAGCAACAAAGGGAGAAAATCCTGGCAGGCAGAAATGAACTTATACAGAAGTTTGTCGTGACCTGGTTCTATAGAAAACGTTTTATAAAGGTATTGTGTTTTAATTAATAGTAAAGTGGCTGACGCAGTTATACCCCCTCCATGCTGTGAAATTATTTATTATTAGCTAGTGCAATACTATGGTTTCATAATTAATCTTTCTAACAATAAGCTTTTATTGTGAAATTGGTTTATCTCTGTTTATAACAAATGTTCATTTTAAATGCATGGAGTTTAATCGAAACAATCTAAATTATTATTTATTTTTTTCAATGGAAATGGTAAAATTCAAATTTGTTTTTTCTCTTTTGCCAACAGATGAGAAAAGGGTTCACACGTCTTCAGGCTGTCTTCAGATGTAGAAAATTGGCTGCCAGATTTCAACTCACCTTCAAATGGATAACACAACTGCAGGTCAGATTAATTGTTTTAAAATGACATTATTTCTGTAATGGAATAATGTATTTTTATATTTTTGTAAATGCTTCCCATGTTTACAAAATATCTTTGTGGGGTGAAGCCTTGAGTTGGTTAAGGAAGGGGTGGGGGGGGGCATTCCAAAAACAAGCTATCAAGAATTTTAAAATATAATTTAAAATAAAACTTTTTTTATTAGGTATTCCGAAGTCTGAGATAGAAATAAGATGCACAATTTTTAAAAAAAAATGAAAATTAACTTTTAAATTTATTGTATTATAATTACTGAGTTTTATAATATCACATTTGGTTTCATTGTATCTATAAAACCAGTCATTGTTTATGAAGACATTTGTAAAAAAAAATCATTGTTTCCCAGTAGCCCTAGTTTTCAATTATTATGTTGTTAATGTTGAAAATTATATGAATCACGCACATGTCAAAAAACTAACTTTATCAAAACTAAGTCTAAATTTTCTGCACAATTCATGTGTCAGACCAGCTATATAGTTGTGGGCTAATTTTAAATTATCCTGGGGGGAAATTACAGTTTCAAATTTAAATGTAGTTTATTATTTAATACCAAACTCCTTTTATAAGCCCTATGCCTATATCTATTTCAGGTTATGTCTGTTGTTAATGACTGTTTGAGATAATTTTATATTCGTATTATATATTTAATGTTTATCCCCATCCAGAGCTGTTGCCGGGGTTACTTGCTGAGACAATGGATTAAAAAAAGAAGATTAGCCATTGAACAGATTCAGGCATTTGTCAGGACAATAGTTGCCATGAAGATGTTAAAAATTCAAGACTTAACAAAGGTGAGTTAATTAGAAGAATAGTTTGTTTGAAACATGACGACCATTTTTTAACTTTAATTTCTGAGACTTATGTTAATTTCATAATTTGAAAAATTAATTCAAGTTACTTTGCATTATCATAATGAAGAAAAATTAAATTAATTTGTTAAATTTTGTATTTTTAAATTAAATTTCTTTTATTTTGTTACCATTTGTTGGTGGATTGCTTTTTGTCTTTCTTTTTCATATTTTAACCTGGATTAGTATTACATCCATATTTTTTTTTGGGTATGGCAACGATCTTTAAAATAATTGATTTCAGAAACACATTGAACCTCACTCATCAGAAACTCATGAAGATAAGAAAAACTCAAGTCCAATAACCCAGAAATCAGCACCTGCCCCTAGCCATGTTGAGGATGGTGTCAGTAATGCTGAAGTCCAAAAGGTTAGCTCTTAGACGCAAGGGTAGATGTTTTTTTTTTCAGGCACTTGATTCCCCCCCCCCCACCCCCATGCACCGAGAAATGATGGCTTGCCCCATGTTGTTTCTGAAGCAGATGGTTGCATTACTAATTTCTCTAAGTAGAAAACTGAATTATGTTTTGATTGATTTTGTTGAAAATATTTTAACAATTTTTGTTAAAATGTCTATGAACTCTGTACAGACTAGGAAGACTATGAGCCTAGAAATAACGCTAACCAATGGAAGCACAGAAACAATGGCAGTCAATGCAGATACAACAGCCAAAACTCTCTGTCAGCAGCTGTCAGAGAAAATCAATCTCAAAGACCAGTTTGGCTTCTCTTTATATATATCTTTACAAGACTCCGTAAGTAATTGAATACCATAAAGTAAAAAGATGCTATTTTTACATCTGAGATACATTAGTCTAAGATCCTAAACACTTAAATGTGTAGCCCCATTCTTGAAGCAGAGCAGAAGTGGGAGGAACAATGCTTCTTAGCAGAGTTTTAAAATGTAGATCTATAAGAACCAGTGGCGTAGCTCGGGTTGTGTCACCCGGTGAGGTCCGCACCCCCTAGCTATGCCACTGACATGAACCATTGTTTGTAAAACAAGATTAAAATTTAACCAAAATAAAAATATAAAAAATGTTAAACCCTTATGATTAAAGATGTTATCACGAAGATTTTAATGATCCTGGGGAATAGTGTGTGTTGCAACAGAATAATTTCATGTTTACAGATGACAAAGGTAGAAAGTGACAGCATTGTTTTGGAGGCCATCTCTAATTATGAGGGTTTATCCAAAGGACAAGACGTACAGGACCAGGAGACACCGTGGAGATTGTTCTTTAGAAAGGAGATTTTTACGCCTTGGAGTGAACCATCAGATGATTCCATCGCAACCAATTTGATATACCATCAGGTAAAACTTGAAAGATAAAAAAAATAATCGGAGGATTGAATATTACTCTAATGCGGTGGTCCCCGACCTTTTAGATGTTTTTCTGGTGAATTTTGTTGGCGCATTGCTTGTATTGGTCATTTTTTCCCTTGTTTATAAAAAGTTAATTAAAGAAATAAAATTACGATAACAATTATTTCATTATTTGTAATTTTATTACAATATAATTTATACGGTTGGGGGGATGTTTAAAACAGAGTGGGCCTGCAGCGCTGCTAAAAAAGGTTAAGAATCCCTACCCTAGAGCATTTACTAAGATATCTCTCCCATCAAAAAACATTTTTCGTTCCATCCAACTTCACGTGGTAGTCCTAAATCCTAATTCTATGACTCCAGTGTCTTTATTTAGCCTTAAATTCTCACGACTGTCATTGTAACTACATCCCACTTCTCCTCCTCCTTGGCATCCTGTAACTTGATCAGAGGTCATTTTTCGAACCGCACATACCGGTACTGATTCTCTCAGTGACCGTAGTTTAAAAATAAAATTAATTGTATAAAACATTAATGTTTAAAATGTCTGTAATTTAGGGTTATAAAGTGCAATTTTTTTACTACACTATTCCGCTTTTCATGTGACGTCACATTGCTTAACCTCCCCCCCTCATCCCCCCTAGACACGTGAAGTCATTTATGGATGGCCCTTAAGAGCCTTCCTCAGGAGTCAGGACAAATGAAGAAACAAATTGCAGGAAATGTCCTTTTTTTATTTTCCTGTCTTTCTATTTCAAGCTTCCAGATACCTTGTTACCTTGTTCTGCTATAAACATGAGACACAGACAGTTTGTGTAAATAAAAAAAAAAGATATATTAAACTTTAATTGTGATTACACAATATCAAAATTTAAACTTTGTGGCAAATGCCTTTATCCATTCAACGAAAAACACTAATCTAATTATAAATTATATGTACATAATATATAAATATATCTCCTACCTATACCTAAAAATGAAAAATTTTCTGGGGGGGGGGGGGGGGGCCACGGACCCTCTTAGGTCTGCCCTATGTCTTACAAGTTAATGCTGTTAAGGGGTTTCTTGGAGCAGCCACAGAGCCCCTCAGAAGTGAATGCGGAATACAGGCTGGGATTAGTTACACAATCAATATTAATGAATCGGGAAATGTAATTCCTTGTAAGTTATTGCAATGGATAAGAGTGCAAATGAGAGACACAAGTCATTTTGGCTCATTTATTTTATTTGAGAAATATTTTTCTGACATTTTTTTTTGTTTTGAACTATATTTTAAATATTTTCAAACCATTTAGCAAAAGAAGGAGATTAATAAAAACTTGATGATGCTTATTAAATTGTTAACATATTAATTGTTGACATGACATTTGGACATGACGTGATGGCGATAGCATCTTAAGCGGAGCCTTCTTGTTTGAATAAATTATTGTATGGTCAATGAATGACAGAATTAAGCTTCCAGGCTATTTGTCCCTCTCCCCCTCTTTTTCAAATTAGTCCACCATGATCAAACTCTTTATGTGTAGACTTGAACAGAAAAGGTTTCAACCAACAACAGAGCTATGTGTTTTAGATAAGATAAGATAATGTACTGTAATATTCTTTCATTGATCCAAACAAATGGAAATGTTTATTTGATTGCATTGTACATTTTCAGCACATAAATAGAACAATTTGAACACAAGACATCTATATTAAATTATTTCACTAGTGGAAAAAAACAGCCATTCAGTGAATTCTCTTAGCCATTAATATCAGGGACTTATTAGTTCTCATTAAGATTTGTGACTTCAGAGGGAGCATGCTATTATTTCATCAAAACTATTTGCTTAGTGTCAGTATGGTAGGCACTACAATCCACCGGATAGTAAGGGTTTAGTTTACAATAATTGACAATTTATTTTATTTTCACATTTTACTGTTTTAAACCTGAAAAAAAAAAATCTTCAAGACTGACTAAAAAAAATTTGAAACATGATGTTCAAAATCTATTACCCTATATTGATAGTTGAGTTGAAAAATTATTTGTATGTTTTTGAAAACTTTTTATCTGTTCATCTGCAGCTAGAATATTATTTTAAATACAATTGAATTGAACTGAAACTAAAATACACCAACAATGTTATTTATTACATACATTCAATCCACTCTCCAGATTGTCAGTGGTATCCAAAAAGATGAATACAGCTTGGATAAGGTACAGATGTTGTTTTTTTTTAAAATTTCTTCACATATACAACGCCCATCATTCTCTTTTCTTAGTTGTCTTGTGATGCTTGTCTTTTTCATTTAGGTTAATTTCTGGATTATATTGATGAGCTTCTTTTAGTCTAACAATTTAAATTGCGTTACTTTTGTTGCTTTATTTGTTTCTGACCACTAGTAATTAGAACTTTTGGAAATATAAATGAAATTTTTTTTCCTATTTCCATAATTATTCCCAAATGATTTTTTAAAAGATAAGATAAGATAAGATTCTGTTATTGTTCCAAACAAAAGGAAATGTTTTTTGGTTACATTGTACATATACATTTTCATCATGTAAATAAATACATATTTCAATAAAGTCCACATTTTCCAACTAAAACAATTTAAACACAAGACATCTGCATTAAATTAAACAGTCTTTCAGTGAACTCCCTTAATCATAACAGGGACTTAATTCGTTCTCATTTGGTTTTGTGACTTCTGGCTATTTCTGAATACTAATGTTATTCTTTTTTTGCTTATTTCAGGATGATGACATGGCCATGATTGCGGCCCAGCAGTACTTCATTGAATATGAACATAATTTTGATGCTAAGCTCCTTGAGTCTTTGCTACCTTCTTATATCAATGAGTCTTATTTGTTAAAAGACAACATATCTACAGAATGGGTGGCAAGCATTTTAACCAAGCTTAAAGGACCTTACTTTCATAGTCCAAAGATTAATCCACTCAAGGTATTAATCCACTTACTTTCATAGTCCAAAGATTAATCCACTCTAGGTATTAATCCACTTACTTTCATAATCCAAAGATTAATACACTAAAGCTATTAATCCACTTGCTTTCATAATCTAAAGATTAATCCACTCAAGGTATTAATCCACCCACTATCATAGACAAAAGATTAATCCACTTCACTAACAGATTTTAGAAGTTTATTAGAAAGGGTAACTGAAATTTTTTAGACTGAGTTAATCCATCAAAAGATAGGGGGGGTGGGGGGGGGGTTAATCTTTAAATTAGCTCCATCAACTTTGAACTTAACATCAAAAATACTATTAAGAAAAACAAAACAAAAACAACTATATTTAAATTTTAATCAATGAATTTTTAAAGAATGCACATTTCAATTTCAGAATTATTTTACTTGTTTGCTCCACTTTAAAACAATTAGAGAATGACATTATATCACCATTTGAGATTTGCATCATTCACCTACATAGCTCCCATGAAAACATTTTGTATTAATTTATAGCAGTGGTTCTCAATGGTTGTTTTTCCGTGACTCCTAAATGTGCTTGGTGTGCTGTGAAACTTCAGAGACTTTGTTATATTGCTGTTGAAAGTAATTAAAGTAACTTCACTCAATATTTAAAAAGAAAATAATAAGAGAATGATAATCAAGAACTTGAACTTGTTTTAAGTTATGACTTCAAGCCTAGAAACCGAGGCTCTCGCATTGTTGCCAGTTCACATGTTAGTGTGCCCCATGGTCTCACTACATAGGATATTGTGCCATAAACAAAGTAATTTGAGAACCACTGATATATAGTTTTAACATTAAAAATCAAAATTACTAGCTATAGTTATCTTTGTTAAAAAAAAATTATTTTTTTTTTCTTTGTTTATCTGCAGATAAAAGAAGACATAGTGACCTACTCCAAGTTTAAATGGCCGCTCTTGTTTTCTCAAATGTTCGAGGTGGATAAATTGTCTGGACCAAATCTACCCAAAGATGATGCTGTCATAGCTGTCAACTGGACGGGTGTGTATGTGGTAGACGATTTGGAACAGGTTCTTTTAGAGTTGTCTTTCCCTGAAATCTCAAATATATCACATGTAAGGTAGGTTACCAATAAAAGTATTGACAAGAAAATTAATTAAAACGCTGTTGTGTCTCAGCATGCTAGAGCAGACATATTCAAAATTTTCTGCAATGTTTGTCCTTATGCAATATGTGATCTTTTATCAAGTAATTTAATAATCAATCTTTTATCTGTTGTTTATATATGATAAACATTAAATGAGAACAACACCAGTAATTCTATATTAATGCCTTTTAAAGTTTGATCCATTTAAAAGAAATTTTAATAATGAGATTGGCTGAATTTTCTTGTTTTTCATATATAACATTAATTTTACTTTCACTGATTTAACTAGGACAACTTGCCAGTAATTCCATATTAATGTCTTTTAAAGCTTGATCCATTTAAAGGAAACAATTTTAATAATAAGATTGGCTGAATTTTCTCATGTTTCATAAATAACATTAAAGTTACTTTCACCGATTTAACTAGGACAACCTGCCAGTAATTCCATATTTATGTCTTTTAAAGCTTGATCCATTTAAAGGAAACGATTTTAATAATAATAAGATTGGCTGAATTTTCTCATGTTTCATATATAACATTAATGTTACTTTCACTGATTTAACTAGGACAACTGACACAGAAGCAGGACATAACCAAATACTCACCATAACAACCATCAAAGGAGATAAATACATAATTACTTCCAACAAAGCTGAAGAGCTAAGGAGCCTGGTGACAAACTTCCTGGAGGGACTCAAACAAAGATCCAACTATGCAGTAGCTGTTCGAAACTTGAGCTCTGATTCATCTGGTATTTAAAATGTTGCCAGTTCATTTGTATTGGGGGTAAATTCATTCAAAATATGGATTAAATTTAAAGTTTCCTTTTAAGTGAGTCGTTAAATAGATGCTTTACCAAGAATGCTGTGAAATCTCTTTAGAAATTAAGCTACCCAGAATTAAAGTACAAATTTGTAATGTGATGCAGTAGCCATTTTTTTTTTAACGTAAATAATCTGATTTAGCCTACAAAATAATTTCATAATTATAAAAGTCTTGTGAAAAAATAAATTATTACTTGATAATTTATTTTTACCAATACCATTGATTGCCTACGATACGATACTGTTATTATGAACTTTTCCAGCAAGTTATTCTCTACTTTCACTAAAATTTTAGGAGTATGGACATTGTTTTTAAAGTTTTAGTTTTAAAATAATAGATTAAGATCTCCCTCTAAAATGAAAAACTCATATAATAAGTTTGTCAAATCTTCTTCTCTTGGAAATAATAATAATTAAAGTTCAACTAATCAACAAGTGAAGTAAAAATGCATGAGGATAGCTAGACTATTCAAATATTTTTTGCTACATTTTTTGTTGTTGGAAAAGTGTCTAGCTTTTAATTTTTCAGAAAACTCATCACAGCTAATCATCAAAAAGGGAGATCTCATAATTCTAGAGAAGGCAAAGAATGGAAATGGTTTATATTTTGGTAGCAATGTTAACAGCAACAAAAAAGGATTCTTCCCACCAAAGAGTGTGCACATCATTCCCACAGTAACTAAGCCTCCTATAGAGATATTGGTGAGTCATTTAGCAGTCTAAAAACAATAGATCATATCTGTTAACATTTTTATTTACCATAGCTTAGCAACATGTGGTGGGGGAAAAAATATTTCTGACTTTAGTGCAAAGTTTTTTTTTTACAGATTTAATAACTTGGCAATATGAATCGGTCTTTGCAACTTTAAGTCTTTAAAACTGCACATGTCTGTGTGCATGAATAACTGTTTGCAATCTACATACATCTCTCAGTTCTTAGTTTTTGAAACAATGCTTTTATTTTTTATGTAACAAAATTTTAAGCATAGAAATGTGTGAACATTGAGTTTACTTTTGACATCCTTAAATTACCCTGTCCTAAATTTAATGTCAAACGGACAAATTCTACTATTCGTGTCATTCTAATATTTTACCTTTTCAATTTTAGAACATTCTTACTCAGTGGGCAAGGCATCAAAAAGACAATGAGAAACCAAAGGAAAACATTGCAGTTTTACACAATTTAGAACAGTTTTCAAAGGATTTCTTCAGGTAAAAGTCTAAAAAACAACAATTTTAATTTTTATCCCACAGACTTTTATCAGTTTATTTGAATCTGTAAAGTCTGTCATCAATTTATCAAGTTTAAATTCCCAAAATTATGAATCGGCTTAAATGTCAGAACATTTTTGTCTTAGGTGTGCAATGCATGTGTTGACAAAAATCATCTTAAACTTTATAAAGTTTTTTTCTTGAATTTGTTTGACATTCTCGCTTTTAAAAGGTGTTGTGAATACTAAAAATGCACTCTAATACACTGCATTACGTTGTAAATAAAATTGACTGCTAATGGATCATTCTTTATTTTATTTTTATTTCATTTGATTCGGTCAAGGTCTCCAAAGGATAGTAAAAATAAAAAACACAGTAAAGACTTGTGGCGGCACTCCAAGGATCCTATAAAACACCCACTACTCATGGAATTGAAGGGACAAGAAGAGTTGAGCGCACAAGCTTGTAACTGTTATGTTGATATCCTTTTTTTTGTGCGTTAGCAATAAGAAAGATATCTGTAATTTTAAAATCAATGTTCTATATTGAACACATTGAAAAAAAAAAAAGATATAGCTGGCGATCCTTAATAGATTCCAAGTATAATGAAATACATGGGCGATTATCCTAGCAAGAAGACAAGGCTTTCCAGTGTATTTTTTACTGATCAGATCTTCACCAGTCCCTTAAGTAACGTATGTATGTTATAAAAAAAAACTTTTTGTGGAAAACAAATACAAATATTTTTGCATTTGTTTATTTTATTAGGGGCCATCAATGTATTATGTATGCAAAATAAGTCAAATGTTACTTCCCTTGTAGCACACATAATTTTTTGGACCACCCCCTTATGTGTACCTACAATGAGCATTCATACCCCACCCCTCTCCCTACAAAAAAAAAAGTATTTAGAAAAAAATAATGAAAACACTATAAGAAGTTAAGTACCGTAACAAATGTTTCCTAACTTGTGGTGTATCTCCCACTTGAAGGCTAGTTGAAGATTTTAGTGGGACTTCTGTCTCTGGGATTTAGGAAATGTATTTAAATTTATAAAAGGGAAAAGTGGGGCCGGGGTGTGAAGTAATGTTAAACATGAATTTTTCTTGCAATAAAAATATATTTCACTTATTGAAATAGGATAGGAGAGACAGTTATAGGATAGGAGAGACAGTTATAGGATAGGAGAGACAGTTATAGGATAGGAGAGACAGTTATAGGATAGGAGAGACAGTTATAGGATAGGAGAGACAGTTGAGAAATGCTGACATAAAATGTGTTTTAAATTTTGTAGCGGGTTTTATCCCTTTTTGGGTTCCAAAATTATGTGACACAATTTATGTCAGCCACAGGTCATTGGTGAAATCATAATGCAACAGTAAAATGATAGTTAGGAAACATTGCAGTGAGATATTTTGTAGCCATTTTGAAAATAATTAGAAATCATGGATTTCACACTTTGGGTAGGTGAGTGTTGGATTTATTAGAGTTGTTAGAGACTGTCCAGTTTTCAGGATAATTATTATAGAATTTATGCATAAATGTAATTGCCTTCTGCTGGGGCCCCCCCCCCCCCCTTTTTTTTTTCAGTGTGTACATAATATATGGATGGCCTCTTATTTGTTAATTCAGTGTTTCAAAATATTGTCTAGGGAGTGTTCATTGTATAGTTACTGGTAAATACATTCAAACTTATCACTAGAAGGAATCAACATTATTTTCTGTTCACATTTTCAGTTTAATCTAAGAAGAGACAGTTTTCAAGAAACTCTACAATTATTATAAATTAGTCATTTTAAAACATTTAATTTAGGTAACTGTAAGTCAAATGAACAGTTAAATTTTTTTTTACAATTTGAAAATTGTTACTTTTGCAGATTTTATAAAAATATTTTCCTTTCAGTCTGTTTGATGATTTAAAATATTTTAAAAGAAAATTAATATGCACTGCTCATGTAAGAAGTGTGGTTCAATTTATGATTAACTAGGAAACTTTGAGAGATGAGGTCTACTGTCAGATCATGAGACAACTCACAGACAACAAAAACAGGTCATTCTAAATTCATAATAATAGTAATAAATTATTTGATTAAATCTTAACATTTCTCTCTTTTAAAACTTGATTCACATTCTAACATCATCATTTTAAAATAGTTTTTTTAAAAACACTTATTATGAAATAAATACAACTTTTTAATAATTAAATGATATCTTAAAATATAAACTGCATTTCATCAGCACAGGAAAAATTAAGTGATAATCTTTTCAATATCAAAATTTTTATTTATATTTTTAATTTCTGCATCTGTTCACATCTATCTCGAAATAATTTAAGAAATTTCTAAACCCAAAATTTATAACCAGCATATAATTTTTTGTTAGTGTGAGTGAGGAGCGAGGCTGGGAGCTGATGTGGCTGGCTACAGGATGTTTTTCTCCTAATGATGATTTATTGAAAGAGCTCATTTCATTTCTCTTGACAAGAGTGCACATTTCTTTGGCTGCTGACAGTCTGAACAGACTACAAAAATGCATCAAGTAAATTCTCTTTTAAAGTATCTTGTCCAATGATAAAATTAAATGCTTGCTGCACAATAATTCCACTGCAATTTTGGTTTATTTTGATTGTCCATAATTATATTCAAGATGGATTAAACTCTAATGATGAAAACAAGAACAGAAAAATACTAAAATACACTCTCATTTAGAAAAAAAAATTTGAATCGTGCGGGTGGTGGACCTAGGTTTATTAGCAATGTGCAACATATTTTTAATGAATGCATTAACAGCTGATTAACATTTAAGAGATGGTTTCATGAAGCGATATCCCATCATTCCATATCAATGATTTCTAATGAATTGATTCTTTCATCAAGTAAAGGCAGGCGGCAGTTTCCACCACACCTCATGGAAGTTGAAGCTGTACAACAGAAAACGTTCCAGATTTTTCAAAAATTTCATTTCCCAGATGGCACTGATGTGGTAAGAGAATCTGTTTTCATTTATTGTCTGTCATTAAAATTGCTTGATTGCAGCAGATTATTTCTAAAATGTCTAGAACAGTGGTTCTAAATAGTTTATAAACCAGTGGCTTTCCTCCTTGCCTCTGCAATTTTTTTTTTTTTAATGTTTGGAACTCCGACAGGACTTTCTTTGAAATCCTATGATTGAAAACAATATCCTAGATGTCAAGGAAAATAATCTTGAATTAACACTAAACCAAACATGGTATTGGAATAAATTTTAGGAAATAATACTCTTTTTAACTTTTTTTTGTTGTTGTTGATGTAGAGGCCTACACCAGTGGTCAGCAAAGGCATTAGTCAAAAGAGCCAAAAATCAGCAGCAGGACAGTTAACATTTTTTGAGAGGCAAATTTCTTTTCAAGGAGTTTACAAGAAACATGCTTTTCGGAGTCAAAACTGATTTGTGGCCCGCTGGCCGAGACGCACTCATGCTAAAGAGCGGCATGTGGCTCATGAGCCACGATGTGAGCCACGATTTGCCGACCACTGGCCTACACCATTCAATCAATGTACTTTCTTTCCATTCAACTGTATTACTCTTTATACTTTTTTTCCAAGCCAATGATACTCTCATTAACCTCATCTATTTCTTATGGACTTGTCATTTCTCTGCAGAGCTTGGAGGTAGACTCTAGCACCGGTGCCAGAGAACTGTGTCATCTAATTGCCAAAAAGCTAGGATTGAAGTCAGCTGAAGGATTCAGTCTCTTTCTACAGATTGGTGAAAAAAGTAAGTAACATGCTGATTTATGTTTTCCATTTCTTTATTCATGCCAACTGGACCTTTAGAAAACATAGATATATGTATAATGGCAGATTCTTATTAAGAAAATTAGATAAGATTCTTTTGATGGATCCATATAAATGGAAATGTTTATTGATTATGTGGTACATATTCCTTTTCTGCACATAAATAAATACATATTTTAACCAAGATAATATTTTACAATTCCAATAATTTAAACACAAGACATCTAAAGTATTTCTCTAGCGTAAAAATCAGACACTAATGAGCTCCCTTAGTGACTATAATGACTTAATTAGTGATCATTAAGATTTGGTAATTGCTGGGGGATCACGCTGGTAAAATTCGTAAAGATCGGGGAGCAATAGAATTTTTATATCTTTCAGCTCATAACTTTAAGAGAAATAATTCACTCTGATCGAGCTGATCTTAGTTATCTGTGATGAAGAGGGTGTGATGTATTATCCTAAAGTTCTTGAGTTTTACAACAGTATTTTACTTCAAATGGTGCAACACGTGAAGGATGTTTAGTTTGTGTGATGTTGCCAGCTTTTTTGGATATCCTGTTTGATGAGGCAAAACAAAACTGCCAGGCATCACCAGGCTTGTCAAAATAAATTAAAATGTATGGACATGGACATAAATCATCTCAACATTTATGGACAAACTAAAATCTAATAGCTATGATCCTATCAATTATTTCCCATACAGGGGTCAGCATACCAGAGGGACATTTTTTCTTTGATTTTCTACGACAAATGACATCAGAATCCAGTTATAAGACCAAATCACATAAAAAGGGTTTGTGCTTATAGTTAAACATTGTTTTCAGATACTAATTAAAAACATAAATTGCATTTACTAGTTATTGATTGATTTTATTATTTCCTTTCTCATAATTTTTTTTAAAGTGCAAACTATTGTTGGGTAATGAAAAATATCTTAACCTGCAGACTATTGTTGGGTAATACAAAAATATCTTAACCTGCAGACTATTGTTGGGTAATAAAAAATATCTTAACCTGCAGACTATTGTTGGGTAATAAAAAATATCTTAACCTGCAGACTATTGTTGGGTAATAAAAAGTATCTTAACCTGCCGACTATTGTTGGGTAATAAAAATATCTTAACTGTTTTAACAATGATTTGCTGATAAATTTATTTTGAATTGGTTCATTTCATCAGGTCTCTTACCCTATGTCCTTTTCTTTATGAAAAAATTGTGGTTGGAGACCGTACCAGGAGAAGATTTACAAGCTGATGTCATTTTCTATTACAATCAGGTCATTTTAAACTCTTAAGTATTCAAGTGTTTAAATTGTTACTTATAATTTGTCTGTACAAAAACACATCATATAAGGATTTATTGATTGCAAAAATTATATTATGCTATGAAATGGAACAGTGAAAAGTTATACTTCTTTTTAAAGTATTGTTTCATTTTTTTTTCAACAAAGTCAAAGTTAAGATGTCATTCTTTTTGGCAGATGCTAACATTAAAGTCTTTCAACATGGTGACATTTACTGGTGTTTAATTGTTCTTCCATTTGTCATTAGACAATGAGAAATAGAAATTGGTGGTGCAGTTCTTTATTCATCAATAAGATGTGTATTTTAAAAGTAGTTACCGGTACCAAGATGCAAAAAGAAAAGCATGGGTAAATAATAAATAATTTTTTTGGAACTTTTTTGGAATACATAATTATATTTACAGTTTTGACCAGTAATTATATTTTTTTTAAATCTTTATAGGCCTTACCCAGTTACTTAAAAGGCTACCACAAATGTACTAAAGAAGAGGCGGCTCACCTTGGGGCCCTGATCTACAGAACAAAGTATGGAGAGAATGAAATATATTTCTCAAACACATCGTAAGGAATTTGTTTACTAGCTAAATATTACCTTATTTTTATGGTTAGAAAAAACTCTTATCAAAAGGATGTAGCCACAAATAATTGAAGTAGTGATCAATAACTAGATATTTAGTAGTTTCTACAGTCTCTCAGTTCAACCAATTTTCTAGTTGTGACTTTTTTTCACTTCTAACTATGATAATAATTGCCATCTTGGTGTTAACATTATTATTAACTTATCAATAACTATAATCAATTCTTATTTATATATATATATATATATACATTGGGAAAGTACTGGTGGGTTTTTTTTAGACCGTTGTTTTAATTGTTTTTAAACTTAATAAAGCTTTTAAAGAGTGGAAAGTTAAATAAAAATTAAATTAAAAAAACACTAACTACCTTGCAATGGGGGACTGGGAGATGATCCCACAAGTTGGTTGGCTGAGAGGTTTTAGGTTTTCAACACTATCTTAAGGACAATACTGCCATAAACAATTAATTTATTTCCTTATAATTATAATAGCTATTTTAATTTACATTAGCAAGTAGAAAAACATTGTTGATTACCGCCCCTGTAAAGTTAGATTCTTTGAAAGTGCAAAACAATACAATTAACTTTTTTTTTTTTAAATTCACAAAAAGATGCTCACAAATGTATGTTGTATGCACTCGATATCTTTTTAAAATGTATAAATAATTTTATGTTTCAACAGGGAAATTTTAAGTGAACTAATTCCTAGTGATCTTTTGGGTGAACAGTCAGCTGATCAGTGGAAGATGGTGAGATGAGTTTCTAATAATTATTACTTAATAACGTGCAGTGGCCGAGTTGACGTTTATTGGGCTACCAAGCTGTTCATCTCTTTTTAGGTTTATGAATTTATGGTAAGGGCCCATTCTTAATTGATGTCAATCTATTTTAACAAATTGTATTACCCTTCCCCACTAATCACAAATTTATCACAAAAATTAGACACCCTGGTGAAAGTGATTTTTTACAAATTTGTGTATGTCAGATCTATTTGCACATTTGAGTTGGATTGCCTATGTCTGTGCTAAAGATTTGAATTAACATGTTGTGAAATTGTCTTAATGGCACCACAGAGAAAGGGAAATTTACAAGATTTTTTTTTTTAAATAAAAGGAAGTCCATCTGCTAAGGGTAGAGAATATGTCTAATAGGAAATTATTGTTTTTAAGTCATAATTAAATGTTGTGAAACAAATATTGAAAACTTAACTGTATGGTTGATTTTGACCAAAGAAGATTATCAACATTACAAAGTTTAAATACTTTGACATTTTTTAGAGAACCATTTTTTGAAGGAGACAGAGAAATATTTCTTAAATGCTGTAATTATGTTTTTATTGAAAGATTGTTGTTTACAATTAGGACATCATGATAGAACACAAGAAAGATAACGGCAAGAGCTCTAATCAAAGTAAAACCAGTTTCTTGGATGTTATGTCACAGTGGAGTACTTTTGGATCAGACTTTTTTGAAGTTAAGGTACATATCTTCTTAAATAAAAGTAGAGCATAATTGTGCGGAGGACTCTACAAATATTTATAAATTAATGTAAGACCTCTTATATAAGTTCTTCTTTGTGTTCATAAGTTGTTGTGTTTAATGACAAGTCATCACACATGTCAATAGAACCACTCTGCTTTTGCCATTAGCTCAATATAATAATAATCAGGTCAATGTGGGACATTTCAAGTTAGTTTCTGTTTCCTGCTAGAGCCTTGGGAAATATTTAACCCACCCTTTCAATTTCAATATGATAAATATTAGTTCCCTTAGTTTGCAGAGATCTATATTCTTAGTCTAACATTGGAGAAGTGCTGAATGGATTTTTTGCACATTCATGCTTGCAAAAAATCTGTAAAATAAATCACACTAACAATTTGTGTTTATGTTCCTCTGTATGAGGGAAAAACAAAATAATAATATAACTTTATTTAATATAAATTAAGGATTATCATTATTAATGATAAAATCTGGTCTTAACTCTTTAATAGCAAACGTATGACCCAAGTATTCCAGAAAACTTACTTATAGCCATCAATGAAAATGGTCTCCACTTGTTACACCAACATAGCAAGGTATTGTTTCACTAAGCTGTTTACTCAGACTTAAAGATTTAAAGCATTTTTGTAACACATATTTGTTGTTGTAAGTCGATAGATTTAAGTTTATCAATCCAAAATAAACATAAACTAAAACACACTAGATCTTGTAAATTTTAGAAAAAATAGCAAGTGCATTTTTTTCATTTCCGACCATTTTTTTTTACATTTGATATAAGGAAGTAGGTAATGTAATGGCATTTTTTTTTTAAAATGTAGTAATTTGACTCCAGTCAAATTATTACTGTTATTAAATAATAACCATAGCATTTCATGTATATTTTAAGATTTAAACAGTCTGTAAAAGTTTATAAAATATTTTCACTTGACACTCCACCCCCCAACTTGCCACATTTTCCAACCAGGAGCTAATCATGAGATACCCGTTTTCAAAAATCACCAGCTGTAGAGGAGAAGACACACATTTTCAGTTTGAGACCATGGGAACTCTGGACAATGAAATACAATTGAAATTTCTAACAGCAATGGTAAGGTTCATCTCTATACAAAGTACAAGAGACATGGTGATGAGTTGAATCTGATATCAAATATACGTAGGCTTGAGGGAAATTTAAACAATTATCTTCTATATTTATGCTTTTTTTAAAAACATTATAGTTTTGTAGTTGTATTTGTGTTTTTATTTTTCAGGGTTATAAGATGGAAGACCTTGTGGCATCATACATCAAGTTGATTGTCTGATCAACAACATAAATTGGATGATTCATTTGAATGACCTTATGATGATATAAATCAGTTTGTGATGGATGTATGATCCTGTAGGCGATAGATGTCATGCCTTAGGATATTATTTAAATAATGCCTTTGGCTGATTTCTATAAGTGAACCTAAATAATGTGTGATTGTTGAAGATAAATTTTATTCTGAATGTTAATAATGTTCTTAGCCAAGTCTATTTCATTTTATGGAGACCTGACCTCTCGGCTACTTGCTAGAGTGTCATATAATATAAAATAAGATAAAATAAGATATTTTTATTGATCCAAATAAATGGATTGTTTTTGCTTCATACATTGTACATATTGTTTTCAGTCTTGAAAATCCTCATCTGAGTTTTTCATTGTTCCATAAAATTAGTCTGTAGCGAGATAACTGTGCAGTATGAATAACTGTTGAGTTTCTGAGAGTGAGTTGTAATTTTGAACAGTCTTGGCTTTTTGCTTGAAGGTAGTTCTCGTTTTTTTTTTCAAAATCCTTACACCATCGTATGATTGTATTTAATGAATGTTGAGAGCAGTGCACACTGTTACAGTGAAGAACGCAGTGTTACAGATTATGATATCTGACGTAAGAATAAAACTGTCACTGTCATAAATAATGCAGGAGGCTTCATAAAGCAGGTTCATTTGGTAAAGAGGGTAAGAGTGTACATTCAATTTCATCACCAAGAATATAGGTGATTTCCTACATGACTTTTTAATGTAATGCTTCTGTGATAAGTACAAGAAATCGTTGACATTACAACTTAACTTCTTGGTATACGTCAACATGAGAAACCAGTGTGCTATTTAGTTGTTATTTACTTTATAAACGACATTACATCATTCATTTTAAAATATTTAGCACATCGGTTCAAAAAAAGTAAATTTTCAGCTTAACCTGGCTTTGTTTTAATTTAATATTGTATTTAATACCCAATTCATTTTATTGTGACCAGTAAGATTTTGTTGTATCTATAAGTTCTGGTATTGTTGTGAATACAATCAAATCACTGTTTTATACAAAGGTCAACTTTCTATGTACAAATATTTTCTATTTAAATCAAATTTGTAGAGAATTTTATGATTGTTTGGATCATGAGATGTCTGGCATTGTCAAGTCAATTGCTATGATATATTGAAAATTTAACGGGCCTCTGTTAAGTGTCTTTGCCTAAACTAAACCACCCACTGCCTAACTAGTAGTAGTCTTCTATGCAAATTTTTACAGTTCATACATTTTCTGCTTTTATTTATTTCTTTTCATGTTATTATTAATGTAAATGTAAAGGACACTTCAATGTAATGTCATCAGTATGTGTAAAAGTGTATGTCTTGAATTAAAATAGAGTATTTCAAAATTACCATTGCTTTTATATTCATATACCAGACTAATGTAAAATATGTTTGTTTTTTCTTTTTAAAAATGTATCAAGGACTCAGTTCTTAGCTCCTCTTCACAGTTATTCCCACTAATGGGTGCACAACCGTCCGGTTTTAAGAGCCCTTCTACAGCCATCAAAAACTATTTTTTTAAAGACCTTCTTTCTACTCACACTCACATTTCCATCTTGTTTGGGGCATTTTTTTTTGGTTTACACACATGGCATTTTTGCTCATTAGATTGCCTCACAGCATGTGAGTTGTTGCGTTAAAGTATGGGTTAAATAGATGTTGCTGTTCAAGTGATTCAAATGTTATAAAAAATAGAAATCAGAAAAGTTACCACTGTCAATATTCATCATGTCATTAGAACTCATAGAACTTACAATTTTCCTACAGTGCCAAATAACTCTATGGAACTGCATTTTCACATAGATTAATTTTATGGTTTTGCACACTTTTATATTTATAAGGCTAAAATTCTCCAAAATTAGCAACTTATTATTTTTTCAGTAAAAAAAATAATAAAATAAAAGGTAAAAAAAAAAAAATCAATTGCAGGGGAAAGTTGAGTTGGCCGGGAAAAAAAGACAAAAAATTTACACAATAGGCTAATGAAAAGTTTTGAAAAACACTAAAAAAAAATAATAAAAATGGCAGAGGTTTTTATGGGTTACAAAGGCAACCAATGCAATTTTTTTTAAAAACCTGTCGTGTACCTCCATTACAATACCAAAGAAGGTGTAGATAACAAAATTCCCATATGAAGCCAAACAAAAGTTTTAGCTTTTTCACCCTCACTGCCCCTTAAGGAAGTTAATCTTACACAGCAGTATCTGCAGACAAAAGGCTTTACTTTTGACAAAGGGGTGACCAGCCTAGAGTTAGAGGCCTTTTTTCTGCACAAGAAGCACTGTCACTTTTATTGGAATATGTTATTGAAAAAGCACTTTTAAAATCAGACCAATATGGAATTTTGGTAGAGAGCATATTGAGGTTCAAGAAGAGAATGGCAGGATAACAATAGATGCTAAGGGCCTCTATGCAAGATGAAAACAGTATGGAGATGCTGGAATGTATTGATTAATTTCATTCTGAACATCTATGATCAAGGAAGTAGCAGATATGTTTGGGCCTGTTTAACCCAAGAGTTGCCAAGAGTCTACTATCAGCAAGTGAAGAAGAGTAATTTATGGAGTATGTTCCAAAATTAACCTCTTTCTATGATGAGTTATCAAAAGATGAACCTTTGAAAGAAAAACCAAGGTTTAGAAGACACCTAAAGGCATCTGATATTAAATTTCACAAAATCATGGACTAGTCAGTATTTGATGTTTTGAAATTCATCGCTGAATTTGAATTTCTTCCAGTACTCTCGCTAAGCCTTCAACTCTTTCTTATGATCTTGTGTGTCTGTGGCTTCATGTGAAAGGAGCTTTTCAAAACTAAGGCTTATAAGAACTATTTTTGATCCACCATGGGACAGTCAAGGCCAAGTCTGTCTGATCTGGCTTAAAATTTTCAATTAAGTAATTTAATGTAAAAAATAACTATAACTTAACAGTGTTACTACCGACTACAGTTCTTAAATACATTAACCTCCCACCCTTCAATAAATTTGTAATTGTTCTAGTCATTATTAAACTGCAGAATTATTTTAACAAGAAGAAATCCATGTGGGGGGTGTGACACGATGAGTTTACCGCACCGAATGACACAAACATTAGTGTCATTGTCATTCATTAGGCCATTAGCCTTAGCTGTAGACGTAGACCCGTAGACTGTCCTGAGTGACTGGATAGTGTATAGTTCTATCCGTTTACATAAATTTTGGCCCTAGTCCTAAACAGAATATACTTTTAAAATTAAAACTCACTCAATGTTTCCTTCTGGATAATTAGCTGTAATGAACTGTATGCAAAGTTTTATCTGGATCTATCAATTAAGTCAATGAATCACTGTTAAATGTCAGTTCTTTGGTAGTGCAAGAGAAGTCAAAAGTTGGTTTCTCTTCACCTATAGATTCTGTTGCAGGTATGGAACAAGGACAAGTGTCAAGTGCAGTCAAGATAAATGATATTGATAGAGAAGGAATACGATATTTTAAGAATTAGGTGAATGCAAAGTGAGTAACAATAATAATATCGCTGCTTAACTGGATTTGCAAAATCTGTAACATCTATTTTACATCACAAGTCATGTTGAAAAAGCATGTTCAACAGAACTGACAATGCCCCCTTGAGCATAATAAATTACCACTTGCTCCTCAACAAAAAAGGATTCGACCAATGCGAGTAGCTACATGGAGACAGAGAGAGCTTATGGCAATTATTGCTCACACCAACAATGCTTCTATTTTAAGTACTGAATGTTTAGATGAGGATGATGTTAACCTGTCTGGTAGGCCTACATCAGTGACACGAGATGAAAATGATCCATCAGCTACTATAGTAAAGACTATGTCCATCAGGGGCTTCATTTCATGTTGTTTTTTTCAGGAAGGGGNTGTTTATTACTGGAGGCGCTACAATATAAAAAGGGGGGGGGGGTTTCCCCTGCCCTACCCAAATGATGTCTCTGATGCCCATTGTTACGATAGAGCAAATCTGGCTACTTCTTTGGAAGATGATAGCAGCTAGAAACTATACTATATTTGTCAACTAATCTGACAATAATCATATTTATAGGCCTTCTTCAACGAACAATGACATTTAGTCCTTAACAACCTTTCAATTCATTTTTTACTATAAAATGTAAGTGTAAAAACTTTTTAACTTGTTGATTAACACGCTAAAGATATAATGAAATGTTGTTCCTACAATTTTAATGTCATTAAAATAGATCAGCACAAAATAAAATGTATTTATAAAGTTATTTATAATATAATATAATTCCTTTTTGTTTGGAATGGGGGGGGGGGACACGGGTAGAAAATTTTGACATAATTAAATGGGGAGG